>JABAKD010000002.1:12963346-13305846 GCA_012845835.1 Undaria pinnatifida | reverse complement strand
CACCAGGTGTTCGAAATCTCACGGGTCGGGTCGGGTCGGGTCGGGTCGGGTCGGGTCGGGTCGGGTCGGGTCGGGTCGGGTCGGGTCGGGTCGGGTCGGGTCGGGTCGGGTCGGGTCGGGTCGGGTCGGGTCGGGTCGGGTCGGGTCGGGTCGGGTCGGGTCGGGTCGGGTCGGGTCGGGTCGGGTCGGGTCGGGTCGGGTCGGGTCGGGTCGGGTCGGGTCGGGTCGGGTCGGGTCGGGTCGGGTCGGGTCGGGTCGGGTCGGGTCGGGTCGGGTCGGGTCGGGTCGGGTCGGTCGGGTCGGGTCGGGTCGGATCGAGTCGGGCCGGGTCGGGTCAGGTCGGATCGGTTCGGGTCGGGGTGGGTCGGGTCGGGTCGGGTCGGGACCTGCTTAGATTAGACGCGTTTCGTGCCCTCCACACACTTCGTTCGACGAAATCAACAACAGCGTCGTGAACTCTGAACGTGGCGAGCTCGTTAGGGGCTCTGACCCCCCCTTGGTGTAGAGCGCTCACTCTTCGGCCGGTGATTTGTGGCGGGCGCCGATCAGGCTTCTGTTAAAAACACATTTGGCGGCTGGTGTGCAGAAAACTGAGACAAAAACTCACTGTCGTCTCCCAACGGACGAAAAACAGAATTTTGACAGGATGTGACGCACGACCACAGGACAACACAAGCGACCTTCCACGCCCTAGGGCATGGATCGAGATAACTCTTCAGCGATGCCACCTGCACTCATGTGGTATTGTCCGGAAAAACAGAGGAGTGACCATTATGGGTTGTCTCTTTCTCGAGATCGAAGGTCAATCGTGTTTGGTGGGCAGTGTTGATCAAGGCTTGATGAACAATAGACAAATCGACCTGTCGGACCGCATGACCCAAAAAAGAGCCAGAAAAAAAAAATCAGTCACATTTTCCCCATAGCGGCGTTGCCCGAAATCTTTCAGCAAATAACCCCAAAAAAAGTTTGCAAACTTTTTGGCCAAATTATCGGCTTTCCATTGTCATAATACGTCTTAGCGTGGTCTAACTGAACTTCACCCCTTGCCTCCCACGCATATCACCTGCTTCGACGACGGAAAAATAATGAATGCTTTGAATTACAGCAATATGTATTCAATTTAATTTCGATACAACACTCCAGCGAGACGTTGCGGTCTCGGGAATGTTTGTTCCGTCTTGGCTTGAGCATCCAATATCCGAGAATCGACGAATAATGGTGATACAGTAGTCGTAGTCTCTACACAGTGCGGTGCTTTGCTAGACGATGATATCCGCACTAAAGTGGGACTCCGCACGATCCAGGGATGGGTATAACCGCACTAAAGTGGGACTCCGCACTATCCCGGGATGGTGATACCCGCACTAAAGTGGTACCCTAAACGATCCCGATATGCCAATACCCGCACTAAAGTGGGACCCCACACTATCCCTAGATGGAGATACCCACACCAAAGTGGGACTCCGCACTATCCCGGGATGGTGCAGTATGGTAGTACTCTGTCGGATGAGAAAGGTCGTGACAAGCAATTTTCATCGCCCTATACTAGGGCACCACACTAAAGTATTGTTGTTGTTGTTGTTGTTGTTGTTGTTGTTGTCGTTGTTGTTGTTGTTGTTGTTGTTGTTGTTGTTGTTGTTGTTGTTATTGTTGTTGTTGTTGTTGTTGTTTTTGTTGTTTTTGTTGTTGTTGTTGTTCTTGTTGTTGTTGTTTCTGTGGTTGTGGTTGTTGTTGTTGTTGTTGTTGTTTTTTCGGTGATTTTTCATTAAATACGACATGTACAAAGGCCAGCATCGTCTCTTTCGGAACCGTCCTCCAACAACAGCAAACACCGAATTTCGGGTCGACCATGTACCGCGAATGACACTCAGCCGCCGGCTATCCTAGAGCCCATGCAACAATATCGAGGAATTACAGGACTGGGTGTCACATAATCACGCAATATGAGACAGCTTCGGATAGGCGTCCCACGACGCCAATATATAACGCACCTGGTTCTTGTGTGCCCAGTGCCTCCACTATCAGACCTTCCGGCAGGGCCGCCCATCCGCTCGTGCCCGGTATCGGTGAGGAGGGTTCCATCAACGTTCTTCTGCTTCTTCATCCCCGAACCCGAAAGCCTCCCGTGGCTTCCCCGTGGCAACCCTGATTCGTAGGCAGTAGCTGGTAGAACATCCTCAAGTACAGTTGTCGGTGGCCTGGAGAAAACGACAAACGGAGGCCGGAGTGGCAGAGTGACAACACACCGGGACGGGGGGGGGGGGGGGGGAGTGTAGGCACAGCACGCCTAGCCGTAGTCCTGAGGGCTATAGGCCCTCGCATCCGTACAATGCCGGGGTGGAACGCGTCGTTTTTTCACCGACCAGGCAGACACCGCGTGCACCAAGCGCGAAGCACCGTGAGGTGTTCAGCCCCCCCCCGCCCCCAACAGTGCTCTCGTTTTATTTCGTTATCCCGATCGAAGCCCCGAGTTTTGTAGACTGAAGGTTTTGTCTGGGCAACAAAGCGCGTCTCTTCCCCCCCCCCCTCCCCCCCCCGGCGATGCACTCCTTGAAATGCCGTGGCGGTCGACGTCCCCGAGTTTGTTGACTGACGGTTGTGTTTGGGAAACAGAGCGCATATCTAACGCCGTGCAATCCTTGTAGCTTTCATGGCGATCGAAGCCCAGAGTTTATGGGCTGAAGGTTTTGTTTGGGCAACGGAGCGCTTGTCACCCCCCCCCCCGTACAATGCGCTCCTTTTTTTTTCATGGCTATCAAACATCCTAATTTGAACTCCAAGGCTGTGCCTGGGCGAGAAAGCGCTTCTCTACCCCCCCCCCCCCGCTACAGTGCGTTCTCTTCTAATTTCCTAGTTATCGAAGCCCCGAGTTTGTGAACTGAAGGTTGTGCTTAGGTAGTTGAGGTCTTACCTACCCCCCCCGCAACCGCGCCGGACGCGGCCCGAAAGAAGGTAGGCTGCGAAGGCATGCCGTGAATGCAAGCCGCGAACGCATCCCTCCCTCCAGCAACTCCCACTTGAAGCTTCCACAATGTGGCGCCTTCATTCCGCTAGGCCCCCGCCGTCCCAGCCCGCCAACGCCAACGCCACCGCCGCCCTACCAAGCACTCCGGGAGGATAGAGTCCCATCCCCAAATCAGACCTAATTCCACAAAACTACAATTCCGACGAACCGGGGATGTAAACAGGGATCCCCCGGGACGAAACCGCCCCGCACAGTGGGGAAACCCTCAACGCCATTGGCTGATCGCTAATTGGCTCGGGTTTGAGAAGCCAGCGCGAAAGCTTCCACCATGCGAAACCTTCGCCCCTCTAGACCGGCAACGTCTCACCACCGCCCGCATCAAGTGGGTTACCGTGTGCGACGGGGTACGTCATATCATCAGTGTTAACACGTTGGGCTCTAAAGAGCTTATCACTCCCGATTATAAAATCCAGAGGTGTGACAGAAAACGGGCCGGGTGAGTGCGCACCCTCGTAAACGGTGGGCCTGTGAGTAGCGCTGTTCAGTGTAGGGCTCCCCAATAGTGCCGGTGCCCTGAATAGTGCCGGTGTATAGGGTTCGCGCATACAATTACCACTAAAAAAATCCACTGAGTAGTTCCATACAGTATGGGGCGCCCCAATAGTGCCGGTGCCCTGAATAGTGTCACTGCCCTCAATAGTGCCGGTGTAATCGCTTGGCACGACGTGAACTCTCTACTGTAACTCTAGTCTCACTAGTGCCGGTGCCCTGAATGGTGCCGGTGTATAGGGTTGGCGCGTACAATCACCACTAAAAAAACCCACTGAGCAGTACTATACAGCATGGGGCGCCCCAATAGTGCCGGTGCCCTGAGTAGTGTCACTGCCCTCAATAGTGCCGGTGTAATCGCTTGGTACGACTTGAACTCTCTATTGTAACTCTAGTCTCAATAGTGCCGGTGACCTGAATAGTGCCGGTGTACAGGGTTGGCGCATACAAGTGTTAAAAGTATGAACCTTGGATTCAAATCTAAGTTAATGCGCAGTCTATTCGCACGAATAAGATATGCAGTTGAATCTTAAGTTGAATCTTACGTTGAATCTTCGGTGTAACCTAGATGTAAACGTAGATTTGAGTATGTTAAGGTTGTCCCGTTGTCCCGGTATTCTACCGTACTATGGGCATTGTTCCGTGATGATCAGGTGGTGATGCACTCCACCATGATCACTCTCCCAACTCTCCCAACTTTCCCAACTCTTCTTCTTCTCTTTTTGGCCTCAAGCGCCCTTTCCAAACTATCCTTTATCTTTCTTATCACAAGTGATCTTAACAGACACTTCGGTGCCACCTCTGCATCTCTTCGCATAGAAGACAGAGCCTTCACACAACCATTGTGTTCACAGGCTATTCACAACAAGTACTATTGAAAAACCCCACTGAGCAGTACTGTACAGTATGGGGCGCCGCAATAGTGCCGGTGCCCTGAATAGTGTCGCTGGCGGCCCTCAATAGTGCCGGTGTAATCGTTTGGCACGACTTGAACGCTCTACAGTAACTCTAGTCTCAATAGTGCCGGTGCCCTGGATAGTGCCGGTGTATAGGGTTGGCGCGTACAAGTACTATTAAAAAACCCCACTGAGCAGTACTATACAGTATGGAGCGCCCCAATAGTGCCGGTTCCCTGAATAGTGTCGCTGGCGGCCCTCAATAGTGCCGGTGTATTCGCTTGGCACGACTTGAACTCCCTACAGTAACTCTAGTCTCAATAGTGCCGGTGCCCTGAATAGTGCCGGTGTACAGGGTTGGCGCATACAAGTACTATTGAAAAACCCCACTGAGCAGTATTATACAGTATGGGGCGCCCCAATAGTGCCGGTGCCCTGAATAGTGTCGCTGGCGGCCCTCAATAGTGCCGGTAAAATCGCCTGGCACCACTTGAACTCTCTATACCAAAACTATATTCCCAATAGTGCCGGTGCCCTGAATAGTGCCGGTGCCAACCCCATATACCGGCAGTGCTGGTATGTGGGGTCCGCACATACCAGCACTATTGGAACCACCTCACCACCTGCCGGTATATGGGGTTGGCACATGCCAGCACTACTGGAACCACCCCACCAACCCACTGCACAGCCGACAGAATCCAAGCCGCGAAAGCATCCCACCAGCTCGTGCCTGATGCTTCCGCCATGTGGCGCTATCACCCCGCCAAACCCTCGACGTCTCCGCTAACCACCGAACCGCAACCAAACCGGCACCGCCACCGCCTCTACAGAGTGACTTACTGTATACGGCAATGTTTATCACACCCCGGTGATAAAATGATGGGCTGGGCTCCAAAAGTACTATCTCCCGGTGTGGTATAGCACCCCTTCAGCTCTCACCCAACTAAAGCTCCCACCGTGCGGCGCCTTCGCTCCGCTAGACCCCCGGCGTTTCTGCACCCCGCCGCCGCTACCGCCACCACCGCCCCTACCGCCCCTATCAAGTAACTCACCGCATACGTAGGTGTATATCACACCCCCGGTGATAAATTTTGAGCATTAAAAAAATGTTATCATCCGGTGTGGCATAACACCCCTTCAGCTCGCACCCACCTGAAACTCCCACCGTGTGGTGCCTTCACCCCGCTAGACCCCCGATGTCTCCGGCCACCATTGCCGCCGCCTCCACCGCCACGGTCACCACCACCCGTACCACCACCACCACCACTGCCACCCGCAGCCCTGTTGCTCCCGTTGGCTACCCTGCTTGTTGTGACAGTGGTCGACTTTTTTCCGGGCACCGAGTCGGCGTACATCGCAACGGGATCGTTGCTGAGGTCGCAGGCCGCCTTTTTTTCGGCGATACGAGAAGGGCGTACGGGTTAAGAGCGAACACAAAAGGAGAACGGGAAGAAAAGACTTCGGGAAGAGAAGACTTCGGGAAGAGAAGACTTCGGGAACCGAACCCGAGAATGGTCCCAGGTGTTTTCGTTGTTGTGAGAGATAACTACAGAGGCGTTTTGGTTCAGTTTTCAGCGTAGGTACACGACAAAAAGAGAGAGAGAAAAAAAGCCGGCACCACACCTACAAAAATGGGGGTATCCTTTCTACCTCACGAACAAAAGCACTTTGACTGATTCTACGATAGCTCCCCCCCGAAAACGAGCGGTTTTCTTCAACGAACGTTTCACAGAAGTTTCTCAACACGAGCAAGGGTGCTATTTAAACAAAAAAGTATCTTATGTATTTTCTTGTTTGCAAAGGGCTATCGAACGATGACGTCGGGGTAGCAAGGGGCACCGTATTTCAGGAGGTACGGCCAGGAGCTGGTTTCAAAACCGGCAATTTCGTTAAAGAAAACATGGGGGGGGGGCTACCTACCGTAGAACACAATCCTTCAGGCTTTTCTTTTTTCGCGCAGCCGCTCCATTGCGGAGTTACATCGCAAAAAGAAAATCCCTACAGCCCGAAAGATCAAGACCGAAAAGAAACAGAGGGGGCACTCTCGCGAGCAACCAACCCTGACGCAAACACACACAAGAGCGTTTTTTTCATCTGTTTTGCTCTGTTTTCGGCCAAAAAGTTCTCCACTACCCCAAACGGGAAACGTAATTTGCCTGGACGCACTTTCTTCGGGTACGGATTATTGGTGCTTTAAAGTACCCTCTGAAAGCCCCAGCTATCTAATGGTGAAAGCGGTTTCTTCACGTAACACGAGCCACTGAACAAAAAAGGTCCCCAAGGTAACCCCCATGCCGAAGCCATGGCCCACCTCAATGATGGCGTCGTCGGTCCAGTCAAACGACGCAAGAGCAGCCGCGGTCGACACTCGGCAGGGACGCCCGCGGCCAGCAGGGGGGAGGCCACCGCCTGCCCCCCCAAGCGCTCCATCTTCGTCGAAAGCGTTAGAGGCCCCTCCTCGGATCACCGGCATGGCTTGTCAGCGCTTTGTGTAAACGGGGGGAAAAAGAGAGCAAATTCATGGGTTGGCGGGGGATTTAAGGTGTTGTTTTCAGGTGGTCGTTGTGTGAGCTTGATTTTGTCTGAATTTTCACGGGCATCGATCGCTGTCGGCGCGTCTGTGCAAAGCAGAATGGAACCAATGAAGGCGTGACGGCGCTTTCGCGTAAGGTAGGGGAAGAAGCTGAAAACATGCAGGGGTTGGGTACTAAGAATATCCGATGATACTCCCGCGGTAGCCTGCAAAGGCTTGGCGCTGGTGGTCGCTATGAACCACCCGAGCAGACGCGATGTATCAAGGATATGTGCGAAGAGCTGATGGCGCTCGAAAAGCTGCCCCTCGAGGGCAAAAGCAATGGTTGAGCCAATGGTTGAGGAAGCGTGCTACGATAGAGGTGCTACAGCAGTAGCGCTTGTTTTTCTGGGGCTGCATTTTTTTTTTCTGAAAATGCACGGGACTCCTCCTTGACCACAAATTCGTCGGAATTTTTGTTGTTTTTTTCTTTGGCGATGTATATATTTTCGGTGGTATACCTATACATAATAAAGAGGCCGTGGGATGGTCCATCGCATATTTTATGTCTAAATACAGTAGCACTTTTTTTTTTTTCTCCGAAGAATCAGGTTGTTGGGGTGAGGGTGTAGAAAGTCCTCGAAAGGCTGCAGGCCTCGGGCAAAAAAACATGATGCGTCTCCACCGTAGCTTTACGGGTTAGAGGGTACGGTAGTGGGTAGGGGGGGGGGTGAAAAGGGGGAGGGGGGTGAAAAGGGGGGGGGGGGTGAAAAGGGGGGGGGGGGGGTGAAAAGGGGGGGGGGGGTGAAGAGGGGGGGGGGTGAAGAGGGGGGGGGGGGTGAAAAGGGGGCGGGGGTGAAAAGGGGGGGGGGGTGAAAAGGAGGGAAGGGGTGAAAAGGGGAGGGGGGGGTGAAAAGGGGGGGGGGGGGTGAAAAGGGGGGGGCGGGGTGTACTAGTTTGTGCATTGCCGTAGTCGTATGACCGTAGACCCTCGCATCCCTGCTATGTCGGGACGGAGCACGTCGGGTTTTCACATACCAGGTAGGCATTGCTTGCACCAAGCGCGACGCGCCGTGAGGTGTTCGGCGAGTCGCGTAAAGGGTGAAGTGCATCCTTCCAAGAACCGCTCGCAAGACGGGACTTCGGCACCTTGTTCCTACATTTCTTGTTCATATATGACAGGGCCAATTAGTTACTTTGTTTTCTGGTGTGGCCACTCCAGAGACAACAATGGGTATTAATTACCATGTAACTGCCTCGTGGGTGCCTTACCATATTCACACTTCGTGATGCGATCATTCGATCATTCCCTTTGTGCGGGGTTAGGTTTGTCCTCCCCGCACAATACGATCTAGCTCGATAATCATCATGGTGACCGCCATAAAATAAAATAGTTGTCTAGCTGACGCAGTGAATGGCATGTTTTACAGCGTCGCTGCCAACCAACGCCAACCCCAATATACATAAAATGTTTTACGGCGCCGTTGCCAACCGAGGCCAACTATTACATGTATATTTAGGGGGTCATGTTAAGGAGGGGCGTACTCATTTGTTGCTTGCCTTAAATCATTTGACCATACCATTGGCCACGCATCCCTTTCCCTTTCGAGACGGACGGAGCACCGTTCATTCCTACGCCTAACTAGAGACACCTTCAGCATTCAGGCGCTCATCACGCTTCTTCCATATACCTGGTACTTACAAATAAACTGCTTGCTTATCCTGTCCCCGTCCTGTTTCGCCGTCTGCGGCCACCATCTATCTCCCAGGATAGCGATCGTTTTCTCGCTACTCTCTAGTCTACCAAAACTCTTCCACGTCACACACGTCTGCTTTCCTCATCCCCTCCACTACCGAACCCCATTTCTCCTTGGCTGATTCTTAATACGATAGCCCCCCCCCCCCCTCCCCAAACCAGCGGTTTTCTTTAACGAACGTTTCATGGCTGCTCGACACGAGAAAGCCCGCTGCTAAAAAATAGTCTCCATAGTTTTTGTTGCTTGCAAAGGAAGGACTACTACTACTACTACTACTACTACTACTACTGCTACTAGTCGTATCGAACGATGACGTCAGGCTGGCAAGGGGCATCGTATTTTCAGGAGATACGACCGGGGGCTGGTTTTAAAACCGGCGATTTCGTTAAGTAAAAGGGTGTTGGGCGGGCTACCGTAGAAAGACTCCCGTTGTATAATGCCCATTATTCTCCTACTATGTGCGAGTCCTACTCTCTATTGGCGTCGGCAGGGGGTGCCTTTTGGGACCTCTTTTTTTGCAATGGTTGGGCCTTTCGAGTAATGGCTCGGGGTCACGGTGCGCGAGCGACCCTCCTGTTCACTTGGCGGTCTGAAGACATATTTCGGGCTGTCATTTTGTGCGACATGAAAACCGGAATGGAAAGAGGTTGACTACGCTTGCATCGAAGAAGAAATCGCCCTGACTTTTTTTCGTCCAGTGCGAGGTACACGCAGGGTTATTCGGGCGAGTGGCTCAAACCTGGCTGTGACAAAAGGGGCTGCCCCCCTCCTGCCTGAGCCTGGGTGGCGTTGTCTTAGTTTTAGGGTCAGGTGACCGGGTCGTATTTTGTTTAAACCTTAACATCTCCCCTGTTTTTTGTTCTTGGCACTTTGTGTACGCAAAAGGCAGGGGAGAACAGAATGCGTAGGTGCAAGGGGGACGCAGAGGATCTAGAGATCACATTCGACGGCGTGTTGAACGCGTGTTCGATGGGCTTGAGTTTTCTCTTCTGCCATTGTACATGTAGAGTTTCTGTATTCGCTGGCAATGACGCCACGAGTAATTTTTGTGACACGACTACCCACCCATAAACCGGCGTGGCTTGGGCTGGGGAGGAGCAAAAAAACAAAGTTCATGAGTTAGGGAGAGCTAAGACATATCTGGTATTGTATTTTTGGCTTTGTACCTACCCTTTCATACCTACCCGGCAACGATTTCAATATATTTTCGCGCAGACGCCGCAAATGACAGACTATCACAGTATGATGCCGTACTACGCAAGGAACAAGAGTCCTTCGCGGCCCCGTGAAGGCTGTGGGGATGTGGTACATGCTAGCTGATAGTCCATCGCCTAGGTCACCCGATAGGCCGTGTTTCCTTCTGCTCTGATTGTGCATTAGCCCGCCGCACTGGCAGCATACGCACGGACTGTGCAAACCTCAACAGGACAGTCGGTATTGCGAGAAAATCCACACGCTGATACTGTTTTCTCCCGTGGTTTGCTCCGAGCAACGAATACTATTTTAACGCAAACGAATTGCAAATAGTTTTTCCTTCGGCGACGTGGGCGCAGACGTACATTGCACAGACGACACTAATTGCCAATAATCACAGGGATAAAAGCCCCTACCTAGCAATGCCGCAGGAAAGGGCGCGGCGGGGATGCTTGTGGTATGCTGTGCTGTTGGCCAACCGTCTAGGTCACTTGTGGTAACCGTGGCAACCTCAAGGAGGACAGTAGTTACAACCGCAAAGAGCCACACAGAACTAAAAAGAGTACTACTGTCTTTTCCGAGGGGTTTTCGCCTCTAACAACGAAAATCAGCGCAGAATATTCCGCGTATTTTCCACACATCGGGCAGATCACAATCTAGGTCACACGAACCGTCTAGATAATCTGTAGTAGATCGTACGTATTTCGTCATGGCACTTTGCGCAGGATCTGCGTGGCACAGATTTCAACCAGGACGCGACGTGCTGTAGGCAATGCAGATCGCACGGCTCCAACAGAAAAAAAAACATGACATATACTAGGCCATAAAATATCGTAAACACCAGAGATCTACCTGCCCTGAAACGCCCAGACCATGCGTCAGGATCCAGGCGGTGGAGGGGGGGGGGGAGAGGCTTGCCTTGCAGGGGTTCGGGGTCCCTCGCGCGAGTGACCCCCTGTTCCTTTGAAGTCGTGCCGTATTAAATTTTGCGACATGAATCCGCAATGGAGTGGTAAGCTACGCTGCGCCCCCCCCCCAAAAGTCGCCTAAAGTTGCTTCATCCGTGATGTACATACTTAGAGAGTCACTCGTGCGAGCGTTGGAAGCCCGGTGGCGAACGTAAGGGTACCCTCCCCTGACGGGAGCCTTGGTCGTGTAAATACCTGTTGGTTGTGCTCTCAGGAACACGGCAGATATGAACCATCGCAGATCGAGGAGTTCTATACTGTATTATGGCAGAGGAATACAGGGATGTCGGGATATTGTGCGATATTCATCCGCCCATCTCGATGTCACTCGGTGTTTGCCTCCTTGTGAGACCCGAGCCAGACTCGGCGGCCCGAATAATAATCCACGAGAGAGAGGTCTGTGTCACGGTCTTGAGTCACCACCACGCGTTCCCGTGCCAGCTGCTTATATTGCGCAGTTCGGTGCGGGACAATGAGGAAAGAAAGGACTGAAGTGTTTCTGGTGACAAAAGTGAAGGCGCGTACCATAGCGGGGAGGGGGGAGAAAAGCCTGCTTGGTGACCTTGGACAGATCTGAGCTACGCCCAGGGAGGTAGAAAACAGAAAGAAAAAGTGCGATGATAATAAGCGGGATGAGCATACCTTTGAAGGTCTATCAACACAGGACCTGATCTGTCCATCGCGTGGACTGCTGTTCCAAGCAGTTTGTTTCCACACATCGGGCATATGACCATCTAGATCATCTAGATTATCCAGATCATCTAGAGCATCTATAATAGAGCATTTACATCATACATTTTTTCCCCCCCGACTCCCCCCCTTCAACGCCCCCTCTTTTCCAACCACCCACACGATCGCCTAGACCTAGCACCACGCGTACAACAAGCCCCTACATATCTTTGATCTCACAGCCGAAGTGTATTTGAATATTATTTGTGACCTAAACCTGCTGAAAATCTCCCCCCTCCCCCCCCCTCCCCCCCCTCTCGCTCTCCCTTACTCAGACGCCCCACCAAATATCGAAATCCGCCAGATTAATAAACACTTTACGCACAGGATATCACCTCATTATCTTTCGAGAGCCATCCATGCCGCTGTTCCCCCCCCCCCCCCCCCCCGCCCCGAACGCCCCCTTCTTCCCCATCACCCGCACCATCGCCTAGACCTAGCACCACACGTATAACAAACCCCTCACCTAAACCCCTCCTTCCCCCCCTTCCCCCCCCCCCCCCCCGCCCCCACCCCCCACCTTCCCCCCCCCCCAACCCATCCCAACCCCACCCCCTCGAACACTCCACCCTCTCTCTACTCACTGATTGTACGACTTACCCCAGGATATACATGATAAACTGATGCATTATTTCCAAAACCGTCACATTTATCCCCTCAAAATAATGTATAGTTTCCACGCACATATTGAGCTGCCCCACACGCCCCCCCCCCCGCCCCAACCCCCCCCCCCCCCCCCCAATAATAAACTGGTGCCAAAACCGTCAGATTTATCCCCTTGAAAGGATTATAACTTACATGTACAAATTTCCCCCCCCTTTCCCCCCCCCCCCCCCCCCCCCCTCCAAACCCGCTCGCTTTTGATCGAAACCAGGCCCCCACGTCCTTCAAAACTCCGCCCCCCCCCCCTCACCGGTTATTCGACTTACATGATTCACTTGATAAAAGGATACATTTCCCTCCACAGCTGTCAGATTTTGTCCCCCTCAGAAACGGGTTTTATAGTTTCAGCGCACAGACTGACTAAAATCACCCTGTTGACCCTGATAGCTACACTGTAGTTGCAAGGCGAGTCGCCGACCTATATCCTTAATGAGGACACACAACTCGTAATGCGCGCGATCGGAGTATCACACACAGCTTGCAAAGATGAGTTTCGACGAAATCTTCGATCTCACAGCTGGAGTGTATTTTCATTTTTTATAATATAATATAGATAACACAGATCACATGGATCATATGAATCACACAGATCATATATATCATAGAGATCATCTATATAATCTATACAATCTATATAATCTATATAATCTATATCATATAGATCATGCAGATCATATACATATCATAAAGATCATGCAGATAATACAGATCATCTAGATCGTGTATCTGTCGTCATGGTATGCTGTGCAGAATATGTTCAGCAAAGATGCAACCCGAGACACACCTGATGTCGTAGATCATTTCAGATCGTCCGGCTCTCATCCGGCAACATGATCTATCACCCATGCAGATCATATACACCAGCCCGGGGGTGTGTCTGCCCTGAAATGTAGATATCATGGATAGTTCATCTGATCTGTCTAACGTGTGGGCTGTCCCGAACAGCGTGTGCGCAGACCAGACCCATGTTGCACAGACGACACAGCACATACCAGATCATCACAGGAGGTTATAGCCTACATAACTACTAGTAATAACGCCGCAAAGGGTGTTGTTATGGAATTAGAGGGCATAAGTCCGTTTGACCACGGGTAAAAAGGTTAACCGATTGCCTGCCCAAGCGAAGCCTTGTAACAATTCCCCCTCCCAGGAACGGCGGGATAGCAGGTCGACTGATATACGGCCGGGCTTGTCAATATCCACGCGGTTCCATTCCTGGGGATACCGGAGAGGGCATTTTTCATGTTCGACATGGGGAAAGTCGTAAGAAGCTTACAAGGTTCCCCTTCGGAGGAAGGGTGACGCAAGAGGCGGATTGTTAAGGTATTAGTGGGGTATTAGTCCGTTTGACCACGTGCAAAAGCTTAACCAATAGCTTACCCAAACTAAGCCTTGTAACATCCCCCCCCCCCGAAACGGCGGGATATAGCAGGTCGGCCGGATACACGGGCGGGCGTGTCAATATCCAAGCTGTTTCATTTCCTGGGTATACCGAGGAGAGAGTATTTTTCAAGTCAAGACATGGGGAAAGTCGTAAAGGTTTATTAATATTGTGGATGGTGGTATTCAAACCCACGACAAAAAGACCCATGGTCTCTCGACGACGCCACATTTGTTAAGGTATTATTGGGGTATTAGTTCGTTTGGCCACTTGCAAACGGTTAACCAATACCTTACCCAAACTAAGACTTTATGGCAGGATGCTTTTGCATTTTGCACCCCCGTGCGTTCGCGCGCATCATTACGGTAGAGCATGCGGCTATACTGCAACGCAATTGATCCGGGTGTATCGAAACAATTAAGGTCTAATACTACTGCTGTAAGGACGACCCAGATAAATTACGGTGATCTGATGCTGTGGCAGCTTATCAGGTATTTCCAGATCTTCTTGGAAAATCCACTGGTCAATGGGTGACCGGCCATGATGTGCGACAATGTTCGGGTACATTTTTCATGTTTTTATGTATGTGTGCGATATGGCAGCTGTCTTGGTGTAAATAAATATTCGAAGCTGCAGCTGCTGTGTTGGGTGATCCCAAACAAACGATGCGAGCTCGCGCAACACGTTGCTGCCGCAACGGCGACCTCCGCAGCCAGCACTTGAGCGCCTTCCCCTAAGGTGCCCAGTCAGAGAGAGCACTGTGCCATCATCACAACCAGCTCCCTCCCTCCCTCCCATGCTCCCCACGCATAGACACTCCGCCATGGAACGAAAGGCCCAACAACAGCAGACCCACCAGCAGGCAACAAAACTATGAAAGGCCTGCCAGCAGGCGCGGAAGCCTTACCGACCAGCCGCATCGAATTGGTACTTCGTAGTTCTATTACTGGAGGATGGTGAGATTCGAATCCACGACCCAAAAAACCCACGGTCTGTCGACGACGCCATTTGTTAAGGAATTAGTCTAATGGGTTAGCCATTCGCCTACCCAAACTACATCTTCTAACAGTCAGGCAGTGCGGGGATGCCTGTGGTGGTCAACCGTTTGGGTGACTATGGCAGGCCAAGCTTCTGTCTCTGCTTGTGGATGAGCCCGCCATACTAAGTTGACCGGCGGTAGTGCACTCTGTACGTATACGGAGCCCCCCCGCTCTCCAGAATTTCGATTTTTGATAAATCGAGTGCTCGTTTGCTCATCATGATGAAAAAAACAAGTTTGGCGGAGGAGGCGGTGCTCAGGGGCGGATCCCACACTGAACCCCGTAAAGTTAGTCAACAGCAGCCCATGCTTAAGTGGTGGCGGCAAGATAGCGCATTTGAGCCTCAGCGCATAACTGACGTTTTTTACTGCTGCCATCGGGGACCACGCGCGGTAATCAGGACCTATCTATTATTTTTCAATTTTTTTGACGCGCGCTACGATAGAGGTGCAGCAGCACCACCACTTTTTTTTCCTGCTCGGGGTTTCCTTAATTTAGGAGCTTAAGAAGACCTCTCCCAGAACCTGAATTGGAGAAAAAAAAAAACTGCTGTTGGATGAAAGAAATCCCATGGCCTAGGTACACAACAAAAATAATGCAAAAACAATTTAGTCTGTTTTCGACGATTTCGGGTGAAGGAGTCCCGTCATTCAGGGAAAGAAATAGCCAAAACGGGCCACCTCTATTGCAGCGTGCGCCATATAACCTTACACTACGCATATTTCCCAAGTTTTACCAACCGTACGTACTCGATCCTGATTACGATGTTCCCCCGCAGTAGCTTTAGCGGGCGCCTTCCTGAAAAAATGTTGCGCGTTGAAACCTCAACGACGACAGAGTCTGAGCTACCTGGAACACAGCACTACCCCCCCCCCCCCCCGATGAGAAACCCAGATATTGGCTTTAGGTTTTATTCTAGGTTGGATTTTTTATAAGAAACCGAGATATTGGTTTTGGTCTGGATTTCTTATTTGAGAAACGGTGCATCCTACGCTAACTCCAGTATAACAGCTGCCGAATTAAAAAATATTTCGTATTTCCTTGTCATTTCCAGGTTGGGTTGCTTGTGGAGCTCTTTTTTATGAGACGGCCAGTGGTGTATATACCCTTTAGCGCGCAGGATGACACCCCCCCCTGCTCTCGGGGATTGCTTGTGGACAGCAGATCTGCCACGGTACACACGCGGACACGTGCATCTGACAGAACAACTCGTCGAGATAATTTCCCCGAGGCGCATCGATCGGCAATAACACGCTCCCCGCTTTCGAGGGTCCGCTTTCGAGGGATCCAGCTTGAAATATCTGGAAGCGCAAATAATTTCGTTCGATTGGGTGACACATCTCCCCTGTGGGACGAAATTCGGAGGCGATTATATTCAACCTAGGGATATGCTTGCCATAAAACACCACGAACGTGGCGGGGCTTCGAAAGCGAATCTCGCCGAGATGTTTCTATAGGCGCGCATCGCTCCTCCTTTGCACGCTCCTCGTTGCTGAGGGAACCAACCCGCTTGGATTTTCGTTCGATGGAATGTTCTGCCTCTTGCGTGCGTGCTGTAGGAGCATGGGATTCTTTTGCCAGGCTTGTTCCCAGTACGGTAGTCGTGGTACCGCGTTTGTGCGGTACTTTTAGTGTGGTGTGGGGGGGTCAGTTTAGTGCGGTGAAAATCGCTTGTCACGACCTCATCCTAAAGTATCAGGTACCACAATCAGCCGGGGATAATGCGGGGTCCCTCCATAGTACGGGTGTTGTCGCCTGGCAAGGCATTGCACTAATAATGAGGGATGTGAAAGAGGAACTGGCTGTCGGCTAACATCGCCCGCTCCAGCCACATTGCTGGCATTGCTTTCGTACCCGGGTAGCTTCTTGGAATGAGCGGCGGCGGATCGCTGGTGGTATGATGTATGCCACCGGCGGTGGAACTAGGGCGGGTCTATGATGCACACCAAAAATATGTTCGATGTTCGTTTTGAACCTACAGCAGTAGTTCATACCGTACCAGTATAATCGAAGCATCGAACCTCGACGCCAAAACCAACTGCCGGTCGAGCAAGCCCAAAGAAAGGCAAGATACCAACAGCTGTTACTGAAAACATGTACTCCTGAAAATGAAGCGAGGGCTCCTGCCCTTCCCGCTTCAAGCAACACCCTCCCCACCTATTCAAGCTCTGCTTAGAAGAAGGGCTGAGAGCTGAGCCCTCACGAGGCTCTCTCCGCGCGTTTTCTCGATGCCTACAACCCCAACGCAGCGCCAAACAACTACCAGGTATAATAGTTGTGCTGCTTTCGACAAGGCGGGCAAGATACCTGATACACTCACGTTTTTCTGTTTGAAAAATATTTTTCCTGCGGAAGGAAGCTGGAATTCCTGGTATTCCCGTGCTGAGCAGCGCCCTTTCCCTCCTCAAGCTCCGCTAGGAAGAGCTGAACGCTGAGCCCTCGCGAGCCCTCTCCACGTGTAAGGTCTCGCCGTCGACAGCAGCTCAAACCCACCTCCAGCGTGTTGCTCGCGAAACCTAGAAGATTTTAAGATTTTCAGGGGGACGAAACCGTCCATAACGCCAATCGAAGCACTACAACTCCTTTATTTGCGCCAAATAGCGGCATCAGCCGAAAAGAGAAAAGAGCAGGAAAGAGTGGGGAGGGGAATTTCTTTGCATCACCCCCGCGCTATCCAACTTTTTCTGCCTCTCGTCATACTACCGTACCTCTCTTGCCAGAGGGAGGAGGAGGGCAAAGCCAACCTCTCCGAGAGCGACCTGGAGCCTGGAGGAGGAGGAAAGGGAGGCCGCGATGGAACAGCCTGGGAATCCAGCTGGCACGGCCGGTCCCGAAGCAATCGACCGGGACGTGAGGACGCTTCGAGAGGTGAGCTCGGAAGTGCACGAAGCCTTTGTATTATAGATGGATGCGGTTTTCCAGCTGAGGTCATTGTGATGGTACGAGCAGGCGCAGCTGACTCCCACATATAGATGGATGGATTGCATGGGGTATGAGAAGATGCTAACTGGGTAAGAGCTCCCTCGCTCTGCGCATGACTGCATTGGGTGCTTCTTTTGGTTGTCTCTACTACTGTCGGCGCTGCTCGCTGGTGGGCTGTCGCAATCAACCCAGCAGTCAGCAGCGGTGCCTCTATATTTCTGGCACAATAAAAAACGTCGCCTAGCGTACATATATCATCGATTCGTTGATGCATGTTTGTAGAACGTGTAGACGAATATATAAGCACCGTGTTATGTTTATTTTAATATAAAAATGTCTCCTATATTTACATCCACCGCAAGTAGTCATGGTCCGAAGTTAGTGCGGTATCCTGTAGTGCGATATTTTATTATAATGCGGTATAAACCGCTTGTCACGACCTCATACTGCCTAAAATATGCGGAAACATCGCGGGACATTGCGGGGACTCAATTTAGTGCGTTTTTTGTCATCTGACAAGCCACCGCACTATGAACCGCGACTGTTCGATGCGTGGTGATGTGATTTGGTGAGGCGACAATTCAGCCAGCCCGGGGTTTGCTGCTACACGTTGTGGGCTGCAACGCAACGCAGCAGTGCATGGATGAATGAGGCACTGCTGCCGGTCTGCAATTGGGAACAACGCGATGAGTCAGCAGCCATCGCTGTATCCTGTCAGCCTGAAAACACACAGGTCGCGACGGCTAAACGGGTGATCGGCTCTATCTGCCTACTGTTATATCTCTCTTTGTGGTCGTGCAGATTCATTCCAGTAGCGGTCTCGTGGATTTTGTTCTTTGGTTTCGGCTCTCTCGTACAACCCGTTTCAGGTTGCATACGTCGTTTGCACGGCAAGCAACCTGTCCGCGTCAGCAGCTGCAGAACCGCAGCAGTAGTAGTAGCGGTAGCAGCAGCACCAACACCAACACCGTCAGCAGCGGCTGCAGCAGCCGTGGTATCAGCAACAGCAGCACGCACAGCAGCACGCACAGCAGCACGCACAGCAGCATCAGCAGCAGCCGTATCGCAGTAGCAGCAGCGGCTGCTGCGACAACCACAGCAGCAGTATCAGAGGAGCAACAGAGCAGTAGCAGTAGCAGTAGCAGCTACAGCAACAACAGCGGAGCAGCAGCAGCAGCAGCAGCAGCCGTAGTACGAGAATCAGCAGCAGCGGCGGCGGCAGCGGGGCTGTTGCAACGCTAATGCCGTGTTTGTCCGTTGTCTTGCAATGAAGGTCGCACAACAACATTGCATCATTATGAGGAGGGAGGTTTCAGTTCTTGTTCCTGCGGCCCTCATTCACTATTAATAGCTCTTCCTCTGTTCAGAGCAAGCAGCCCCTGCATGCCCTGCAACCTGCAACCCCTCGACGATAGCGGTTTGCCTCCCCACCCCCCCTTTCCCCTTCTATCAACTCCCGAAAAAGAAAGTGGACGCTAATTGCATATCGGGCCTGCAAATACGACCCTGCACGCCTGTTAGGCTTACTTGTCGGCTTGTTGAATGTTGGACGAACACATACTATATGTATAATTATGAAATGGGTCGAATGGGTTTGATGAATCATCAGCCGTCGACGCATATCATGTTATTAATAATAGTGATAGGTAAATTAACATACTAATAATATAATGCGCTCGAAAACTCGAATGATACGAGTACGACAGCTGTCTGCAGCAGTTATTAGTATTGTTCGTGCGCAATTCGTCAACGACGACGACAACAAGAACAAGAAAAACAAGAACAGCACACGTCGGGCCTGCAAATACGACTCTGCACACTTGTCGGCTTGTCGAATGTTGGGCGAACACAAATGTATAATTACATATATATGAAAAAGGTTTGATAAAACATCGGCCGTCGACGCAGATCATGGTCAATTAACATAATATATGCGCTCGAAAACTGGAATGATACTGCTGTACGACGTACAGTCTGCAGCAGTCGTTAGTATTGTTCGTGCGCAATTCTACAACGACGACGACAACAAGAACAAGAACAACAAAGAACAGGAACAACAGGAGCAGCAACGGGAACAAAAACACCAAACAGGAACAACAAAAGAGCCACCACAACCACTACTATTAAACACCTTTTGGCAGCTCTCTTGTAGCACCGCGTTCCCGATACGGGAACACTTGGAATTAGACTAGGATCATTCTAGGATTTGGAAATATTTACACATTAGTGCACCAACAGGAACGACAACAAGAACAAAAACTCGAAACTATGATTGTGTCAATTGGATTATGTGAGGCATGATGATGCCAATCTCCATCCGCGTAATATGCCTCACACTTTCTCGTGGTGATCCTCCTTTTTTGTCTGCCCGTTAGCTTGTGCGACGTGGCTGGCCTGTGGTACCCGAGCAATGCGGGTATATTTGTATCGGTGTAATATGTCGGTTGACCGGCCTAGTCCCGACGTCCTGGCCTATTATATCGGTCTAATATGTCGGTCGACCGGTCTACGTCCTGACCCGTTACGGCCTCTTCAGACTCATCAAGTTGTACGAGTGGGGGTCCACCAATATGGCGGTCTGAGTAAGGAGGTGTACTGATATAAGGCGGCCTGAGTAAGGAGGCATTATATGCATATCCCCATACAAGGCGGTCACCATGCCAACATCGCTTGGCGCGACTGCGGAGTCGCACTAATAACCTCTCATGAAAACGGCGGCTTCCCTCGACGAGGCGGTCATATTGCGCTGGCATACGACCGCCTGTGCTGCTGACCCTTGCTTCCGTGGTATCGTATGAGTATTGCGAGCGAATGCGAGTGTATATTTTACACCGCGCTAAAAAGCAACAGGGACGTCTTTCGAGATGGCAGAAACTTTTTTTGCTTCGCGCTGATGCAGTCAGTACCCCGACACAAGAGCGCCCGGGATGCGAGCATACGGTCAAACCGGCATGTCCCACCTATACTAAGAGTTATATATTTACCACTGCAGACAAGAGTGTCCATTTCAGATATGTACATGGACTATATGTTACCGGTATAAACATTAAAATACACTCCAGCTGTGAGATCGAATTTTTTGTCGAAAGTCGTCTTTGCAAACTGTGTGTGATACTCCGATCGCGCGTATTACGCGTTGTGTGGCCTCATTAAGGATATAGGTCGGCGACTCCCCTTGCAACTACAGTGTAGCTATCAGGGTCAACAGGGTGATGAGGCGGTCTGTGCGCGAAAATTATAAAACCCGTTTCTGAGGGGGACAAAATCTGACGGGCTGTGTATATATATTATCCTCCGTCGGATGGGGAAAAATGACAAAGCTTACGCTCACCACACTTCCACGTATTTTCATACACGTCGTGTGTCGATTTGACTCAATTGCTTTCACAATCTAGCTGGTTTTCTGGCGTGTCCTTCGGTTGCAGCGACAGCGATACCGATAGCGCCAGCTCTCCCTACCGGCGGTTCCCGTTTAAGAGCAATCAATACTTAGTATGTAAATAAACGCGCCTGTTTTGGTTCGTCACGGGATGCCCTTAAATCAGGGTACCTGCTACGACTACTACTGTTGCAGTTGGCTTTTTCTCCGCCACGAAGTAAAAACAGCCCACAGCCCTACCCATAGACATTTCTCATCCAGGCTAGCCTGGCCTTGCGAAGAATGTGCCGCTCCTCAAGCATGCATGTAGGACGCGACCATCGCTACTGCTACTGCTGTTTCTGAGCATGAGTTTCCATTGGACCCGCGTTCGGGCGGGGTATCTCACCAATGTCCTCTCTTATGTGAGTACCAGGTCCCCTTCCCCCTAGATAGTACCGCCTCATTACACACCAGTTGAAGTTCACCAAAGCTCCCCCCAGACTCCGTTCTGTGCTGACCCGAGGTACCGACCCACCTTGGTGTGTCCTCCATATCACAACCACACAAGAGATAACCTGCTATTAATATCATAGGAACGCAGCCCCATTGGCGTCGTCGGCATTTTTCTTTTCTTTGTTGGTTCGCAGAGCGCGACAGATGATAAGAAGTGTCAACGCTGCAGCACAGGGGTGTCGTAGAGAACCTGGGGCACAGCACAGCCCACACGCAACCCTTTTTCACCTCATAATTATTTCTTACCCTGCAAAATTCGATGCAAGTCGACGAGCTGAAAAGTGCGATGGCTGAATTATGCACGATAAAAATGAAGGCAAGTACCGGGGGGGCAGAAGGGGAGACACGTGTGACCACGGCTTGCCCAGAAGGTCGCTTAGGGTGAAAACAAACCAGAATAAAAGTGATGAATATAAAAAATAAATGGTACCTGATACCTGGTACGCATTATTTGTCCGCATTTGGGGAGTGCAGCCGGTGATAAAAGAGGTTATTGGTACGTTGTAACCCTTTTTCCAACGCAACGACCCTCTTGTTCTTTTTATTTTTCGTTCAGGCCATTTCTTATGCAGTCGGATTCCGCCAGTCGAAAACGGCCCTTTTCGACTGGATTCTTCTGGTCCTTCTTATCGTCAGTCGAGTTGATTTTATAGTTTTTGTGCTCTTCCTAGAGGCGGTTGGTGTGAGGGAGTACTGCTGTACAGAAGGCGAAATCGGTTGGCAGCTCTGTGCTTCGCGCTGTCTCCGCGAGCAACGGCTCGACGAACCTTCGTCCCAGCGAGTTGGTGGCTTTGGGCTTAGCCGAAAGCCGCCAAAGCTATGTTCGAGGAGTTGCACTCAGCCGAGAGCCGCCAAAGCTACAGCGGGCGTTTTTTTGTTGGCAGCATGGAATCGATACCACGCGCTGCTGCCGTCGTGTGATACACGCTGCTGGCAAGCGGAACTAGGAATGTGCCACGCTGACTTGCTGCGAGAAGCAACAGCAGGGATAGCCAAGCCTGCGTCAGCGCCTTGTATGATACTGCAGTGTGGTACCTGGTATGGGTGTGTGGCCGTGTGACCGTGTGGGTGTGTGTTTGGTGGTGGGATGGGCGATGCGATCGGTTCAAATAACACGTGTAAAACTTTTTGGACTGAGTTTTTCGACTGATCCAGTCGAAAAAGTCGAGTTTTTCGACTGGATCCGCCAGTCGGAATTCTCAGTCGAAAAAAGTTGAGTCGACAAAGCCAATTTTCGACTGCGTAAGAAAGCCCGATTTGGGCTTCAGTCGAGACAGGCCGTTTTCGACTGACAAATCCGACTGCATAAGAAATGGCCTCATATCTCACTTCTACTTTTCCGCTTTCTGCATAAGCCGTGGTGACAGATGTCGCCCCTTCTTTTCCCCCCCCGTATGGTACATGCCTTCAGTTCTATCGCGAAGAGGGTTCAGCATTCCCAACGCTCGGGTTGATTTCTATTTGGTTTTGCTGACTCACGCCCTCGCGCTTTCCGCGAGCCCATTTTTGCACAAGAGGAGGTCCGTCCCTTCGACAAGAAGCATGCCCTCGGACCCCATTATTTATAGGGTAGTTATCTACTGCTGTACGAGTAGTTTTAACCCTTTTACAGCTGGAACCCCGTTTTGGCGGTAAAATTACTTGGAATTAGTACAGGGAGGGGTTTGGGGGCTTTGAAGGGGTTAGCTGCCAAACAATTTGTTTATTTCTTGAAAAAAATGAAAATACACTCCAGCTGTGAGATCGAAGATTTCGTCGAAACTCATCTCTGCAAGCTGTGTGTGATACTCCGATCGCGCGTTATTTATGCAGTGACACAACACACACTGTACCACGCCATGTCGACTTCTTGTACCAGGTATAAATTATGTACAAGTACGAGTACGTGTTTTCTTCTTTTTATTTTCCTGTTTTCTTTTCTTGTCTTTCACGGTCTGGCTTGTTTTCTTGGTTGTGTTCTCGTACCCGGTACGCTGGCATTTCACTTGCTTTATACCTTGGTTAATTGCGACTGTTTGGTTTACTCTGTCTCACAGTCTTTGACCACATAATTTTACTGGTATCTCTCTAGTAATAAGATGAAGAATCAGCACGGACACTGGGTGTAATGGTGTGGTTGGGTAGAAAGAACGGTTTTATGTGAAGACAACACATATATACATGAACATGCAACACACACATATATATATGAACATGTTCATACATGTTGTTGTTGTTGTTGTTGTTGTTGTTGTTGTTGTTGTTATTGTTGTTGTTGTTGTTGTTGTTGTTGTTGTTGTTGTTGTTGTTGTTGTTGTTGTTGTTGTTGTTGTTGTTCTCGCATTAACTCGCATAGTCAAGTCAGTGGTCACAGATACATGCACATACATCTACGTATACACACATGACTGTCTGTACCGCTCTTGGTTTGTCGTTTGTCGTATTTTTTCCTCGGGGTAAAGTTCCACCCCAGACTTCTTTTTTTTCTTCTCGTGCCGTCCTGTTTCCCTCTTTGTTTCTCGTTGTTTTTGTTCCTTTTCTTTTCTGATTTATTTCATATTATCGTTTCTGTTTCTTTTTTTCCTTTTTTTCTTTTTTTGTTTCAAATAGTCTGGCGTGCTGGCTTGCATTCTTTTTTTTCGTCCACGTGTTCATTGCGGTTTGTTTCATGGCCAGTTCGTCTTGGTGTGTCTTTGGTGTGTGTCTCTGTCTTGAAGTTTGTGACGCAAGATCATGAAGAGAGCTCGTCTCTCAACGAGGCATCGGCACGGACACCGGTTGTGCTGGATGTAGATTGGTGGAAACATCATTTTAACGTAACGAACACGCACAGAGTTCGATGCGAGTCGACTAGGCAAGACGGGGCTGAATTATCCTCGCGATAAACATGATGGGCGCATACCGTAGTGGGGAGGAGAAGGACCTTGGGCCTGCTTAGTGGCGCCGAACATAAGATGCAAGTGTTGATACGGAGGGAGACGGAGAAGAAGGTGGGAAGACAAAAGGTGGGATGACCAAGAAAAATAAAGAAACACAGTGGCTGGATGAAGCCTGGCCTGTGACCACGGACATGTGCCCACGGACTTGGTTATGGCCATGAGTGAATGTGAGAATGTGTTAAATCTGTGGACTACGCTTGTATCGATTTCGCTCTTGAACCGTAGCCCCGCATCTGTAGGCTGTGACAGCTATATATACAGAAGTACGACAGCAAACAGCAAGGAACCGTCATGTAATAGCCCACAACCCCGTCATATGACAGCATTGCGGAACCGCCGCCATAGGTGTTGTTGTTGTCTGTCAAACATCTAGAGTCCGTGGTCACACAAAGAAAGGTGCTGGAGCCCTAGGAAGATCCAACAAACCAAATGAAATCAAAATTAGTCCGGGAAATACTACGCTTTGCCGCCTAAAAACGCACGATACGAAGAAGGCGCACAAGTGAAATGATCCAATGCGCAAACTGAACTCACATGGCCACGGGTATCTACTCAACTACAGCGTAGAGTTCCCCACGTTCCCACGACTAACCAACTGGCGGCTACAAACTAGAGCGGTAGGGCTACCTGCACCGTAGGAACCGCACGAACCGCACGGTAATCGTGAGCACAGACGAACGCGCCTGCTGTCTGGAGTGTACCAATTACCCATACATACGACATGGGCCCCCGCTGCTTTGTATTGGCTCGTGCCCGTAGGCTGTTGTGTATCATGGTTGTTATCAATGTCTCAAATTTATCATGATACCTGCTGAGCAGCTGAACAGAGCTCACGCGGGTGTATGTGCGTTTTCTATGATATGTCCGTACGAGTTGACCCGGAGTGTAGCATTTTCCGCGAATTTTGTTGGTCCAGCAGAGGCTTCTTAGTTACCGAGGGAAGAGGACCGAGTCGTTAGTTTAAACAAAAAAACAGCAGTATCGGATGGTTGTCCTCCTTTCCGTGGCTTACAAAGTTGTTTTCTTTTTTGCCTTATGTCATAAAAGTTGATCATGGGCTTATAAAATCAAGTTGACTGCTGGTTGTGCCGGGGAAATATTTATTTGCCGCGTTACCAGATACGTATGTATCCTCCTTCCCATGGCAAACAAAGTTGTTTTTTTTAGGAGACGATAAAGGGGATGCAACCCCGTGGTAGGACTACCTCGGTTGTTGTTGTTGTTGTTGTTGTTGTTTTTGTTGTTGTTGCTGTTATCGGTGCTGTTGGTGTGGTGTTGTTGTTGCTGTTGTTGTTGTTGTTGTTGTTGTTGTTGTCGGTGTTGTTGTTGTTGTTGTTGTTGTTGTTGTTGTTGTTGTTGTTGTTGTTTTTGTTGTTGTTGCTGTTATCGGTGCTGTTGGTGTGGTGTTGTTGCTGTTGTTGCTGTTGTTGTTGTCGGTGTTGTTGTTGTTGTTGTTGTTGTTGCTGTCGTTGTTGTGGTCTCACATTAACTTTTTTGAAAATCTAGAGTCCGTGGTCACACTGCTGTTGTATTTGCTGGTTGAGTAGTGCTGCTTACCATAGTAGCAGTGCCTGTAGAATCGCTATTCACAGATGGGAGTAACCTATGCTGGCAGTTTTGCGGAGTAGCGTGCCGGTTTTGTTGGCTGGCTCATACTGGCGCCACTGAGGAACCCCGACGACTGCTGCTTGGATAGTGAACATGTTCCTGGTGTTAAAATTATAATATTCTTGCGTGGGGGGAGACGACATCAATCCATGCTTGTGCTGATTAAAGCTGATGAAAAGTTGTCGTTTTTTGTTTCTTGTTTTGATCATCACTTGAGCTTCTTTCTATATAGCTCAACTCGTTGAAGGTTGTGCGGGCACTCATGTTATGTCCCTTTTTTCGTTATTCATACTCTGCAGCAGTGGAGACCCAGATTTACAAGGGTTTAAGAGCAGCCAAGATCTGAGATAAGAGCATTTTAAGAGTGGTCAAATCGTCATGCCCCGCCACACTAGAAGCTGTATATTTACTGCCCGCTACAGATAAGAGCGACATGTAGTTCAGAGCACCTGTTTTGGTTTGTCATGGGGTGCGTTATTAACCCGGTTTGATAAAAAAAAACATCCCTATACTAATTCCAAGTAATTCCCCCCCCAAAACGGGTTTCCAGTTATGGAGGCGTTAAACCGGGGAACCCACTACTACTGTAGCTGCAGCCACGCCCTAGACGGTGTATTATAAAAAGTGACAATACACTACCTCGTACAGCTGTGAGATCGAATACTTGTACCTCAACTAGATTACGTGGAATGTTTCGTCCAGACTCGTCTTGGCAAGCTGTGTGTGATATCCCGATCGATCGTGTCACTGCCTGTGTGTGCGTCCTCATTAAGGATGTAGGTCGGCGACTCCTCTTAGAACCTAAATAGCTTGTACCAGCGTCACCAGGGTGATGTTAGTCAATCTGTACACGTAAACGAGTGGGATCCGAAGGACGCGCCAGCTAGCGCTGGGATGCGAAAGCAACTGAGTTAAATCGACACAAGACGCGTAAGAAAATACGTGCCAGTGTGCTTTAGTTTGCCCTGTCCGCCGGAGGATGACAAAAAAAAAGAAGAAGAAAAAAGATGAGAAAAAACTGATTGTGAGGGGTATCAAAATTTGACGGCTGTGGGATGCACCAGTTTATTATTGTGTATCCTGTAATCGTATGACCGGTGTTATATTGTAAAAATTAAAATACACTCCAGCTGTGAGATCAAACATTTCGCCACAACTGATGTTTGCAAGCTGTGTGTGATACACGATCGCGCGTATTACTGGGTGTGTGCTCTCATTGTGACTGTGACACCAGAATATTAATTGCGTTGTTGATGGTTGTGGCGAGATCGATAGCTCCTGCCCGTGGAACGATCAGCAGCAGCTGGCAGCTGCTGTGCCTGACGCAGCACTAAAACTTTATTTTTATTTTATTTATGAAGACACCCGGCGCTGTGAAATCGACGAAATCTTCCTGGAGGATTTTTCGTTCAAGTTTATCTAGCGCTGTGAAATCGACGAAATTGTCGTCGAGAATGTCGAGAATTTGGTCGAAACTCGTCTTTGCAAGCTGCGTTCGATTCTTCGATCGCGCGTGCCATCTTGTGGGATGCTTGTAGTGTTATTAGTATGTCCTGATGGAGGTTGGCCGGTGATCACCCCGAGTATGTAGCAGAGCAGCAGCAGCAGCCATCGACCTCGAGTCGAAAGTTACGACGCGGGGGAGAAAGAAGCATGTCCAGATCGTGTTGGTGGTGGTGTTCGCGGAGTTGGTATTAATTGTGGTGGTGTTTGCATTGGTGATGGTGATGGCGATGGCGATGATGATAGTTGGTTTTGGTGTTGGTGACGGTGGTGTTGTCAGTGATGGGTTGGTGTCGGTGTTTGTCTGGTGCTGGAGTTGGTGCCTACGTTGGGGTTGGTGGTGGCGTTGGTGGTAGTGGTGGTGGTGGTAGTGATGGTGGTGGTGACGTTGTTGTTGTTCTTGTCGTTGTCGTTGTCGTTATTGGCGGTAATGGCGTTCAAGACGTCGGCGTGTGTGGTGATTTTGATTGCGCTGGTGACGTTGGTGGTATTGATGGTGTTGCTGTTGATGGGATTGGCGGTTGCCGAAGGGGGGCGTGAGGGTTTTTTTTTCTAAACTCGTATGTAAGTGTAAGTTGCGCATGGTATTGCGAAGCAAAAAAGGGGTGAGCAACAAACAGGCTCCGACGTTTTCATTCTAAACGAAAATGTCTTGCCATCTTGAAATGTCGTCCCATCCAAATGTAGTGCATACCGGTATTAATAGTACATTTGGCCCTTTCGCTGCTGGGATAGTACCCTATTTCTGGTGAGTATGTAGCATGAATTTGCCAAAGTTGTGCATGCCTCCAACTCTAAATCTCAGTGGTTTGTGCTCGGGACGTAGGTCCAGTTCTTCTCGTCCGCCTTAGCAAGCACTTCTGAGCACTCTCCCCCCGGGGAGCTCTACCCTAGGAGATTGATGGTGGCCACAGACGGCCAAAAAGGACTCCAGTAGAGCAAAAAAAGAAATTGTTGACGGGCGCTGCTGTGTACGAGACGAAGAGGGTTTCACTCTACAGTTCTTGGTTGCGTTTCATTGGGTTAGGGTTACGGCTAAGGTGTATGTTGTTTACAGACTATGTCAACCATTTTCTCGAATAAGTGGTAGTACCCTCAAAGAGGAAGAGCGGAAGGAGAGACCTTACCGCTTTTTCGAGAAAATGGTTGACATACTCTTAAAATTCTATATACTAGGTGTTCTCACATCAACCCCCAAAAATCAAGTCCGTGGTCACAGGACAGACTCCAGTCACTCTGGAGCTGAGGAATACCCCAGGGAAAAAAACACACTAACAAACCAAAGGTGGTACACGCATATATCACAGCTGACGCAATTCATGTGTCCACCAGAAACAAATACAAGAGAAATCGGGAGCCAGCCCACGATGTGGCAGGTCCATATTGGTGCATACGCCTCACTACTCACTCACTACTCGCGTCTGGAAGAACCGACTACTATTATATCGCTTTCCACCCAAGCTCTGACTACCACGTATATATGGCACGTATTGCCTTATCACTGCGCATACGCACGACAGACGCAAGTCAACAGAAAAAAAGAAACAAAGAGAAGAAGATAAAGGAAAGGAAAGAAAAGACAATACAGCGGAAAAAAGAAAAAGGAATGAAAATAAAAGAAAAACCAGAAAAGCAAGAAAAGACAAGACAACAAGAGGAAGCAAGGAAAGGAAAAGAGAAAAAAATATCACACTAGCAGACCCTAGGAACTGACTAAAGACGGCATTGGGCTCATAGAGGGTATCAAGTGCATCATCAACGGCAGTGGGGAGAGAACGCAACAAGGCTAAAAAGTACGGGCGGTCTTACGCTATCTTGTGACGGTCATTGGAAGGCCCACACATTTCAAGACGATGATGGCCAGACCCAGACTTCAGTCTCTTGGGCATGAAGCCCCCCCTTCCCCCCTCTCCCGCCCCCCCTCCCCCCCCTCCCCCCTTCCCCCGGCCGCTTAGAGATGCCGACGATGGATGGCGCTGCCACAGCCTTTGCGCGTCTCTCTGCAGCTTTGCGGCTTTCCGTTCATGCCAATTCCGCATGAACAACTCGGCTCCCTCCTCTACTCGTCGAAACCATCTGCCGGCCTTCTGAGCAGCCTTCCGCCACCCTTTTAATTTCATTCCAAAGACTGACGTATCCTCCTTCAGATGAGCCATCCAGTCCTTCTCTTCCCCCCATGAATAGCCCTTACCCCCAACAAGCTCCCCAAACATCACCCTCTGTAGCAAACGCCCCCTCCCCCATACGTGCTACAAATCCCGCAAACAATATCCTCCGTTTGCGCACTATCGCTTCTATGCTCTAGGGAGCTGTCTTGGCAAGCGCGCCGGCGTACGATAGGGTGTGGTCGTCGCGCTTCCGTTTCCACCATCCGAGGCATCGGAGGAGCATGGAGTGGTGAACCCGTCGTAGCCTGTCAAAGTCAGGCTCGTTCGGGCTCTACGTCATGCAACCGTGAAGCAGTGTCTCGACCACCTCAGCTTACAGCAACCGCACCTTCAACCGTAAACGCACACCCGGGCGATCATAGATTTCCATCTTATACCACTGGAAGCACGCTCAGGCCCTCTAAAGACGCCGCGTTATTTCAATGCTAAGGTCTCTGCCTGCGGTGATAGCCCCGCCCAAGTACACAAACTCGATTGCTCCTTTATATACCTGGCCGTCTGCATTGAGTGTGAACGACACCCCCCGCCTTTGTTTTGCAGGCACATAATCTCTGTTTTCGCCTCGGAGACCGCAAGCCCGAACGCCGAGCACGCTGTATACCCTAGCCCTAGCCGTAACCGTAACGCAATGAAAGGGAACCATTGTATCATAGGGTGAAACCCCCTTCGTCTCGTACACAGTGTGCGTCAACCGTCGTCTCGACATAGTGGTAAGCTCTCGTACTGAGGAAGGACATGAGCTAAGAAAAGTTTTTATTACAGAAATGAAATACAGTCGTCCCCGCTATAAAGACGCTCGGCTTAAGTCAACTCCCCGCTATAAAGACGACATTTTTTACAGAACCATGGTGGCCCGCAGATAGGACATACAGTAGGGGGGTGTCGTTTTTTCTCCAATTCCATTCCACGGCCCCCCCAAAATTCATCTCGCGAAGCTGCTCAGACAGCGGTCTGCTGCTTTCGACGCTGCTACCTGTGGGTATGGAGAGATAGATTCCTCCCGTCTACTAGTCTACTGGCGGGTCGTCTGCCGCCGGCTTGAGGCCGTGTGGTGAACCAACGTGCACGACAAAGTCTATGCTTGTGTCATCGATTCATGAGTGCCCTTGCGAGCGACCCATGCACGCGTATTGCGGTCGCGAATCGCTATTCCTTCTTTCGAGAACCGTTCATTCGTTTACACATGAAACTCAAGTCAAGCGTAGAGCGAAGGGGAGGGGTGAGGTGCAGTCCACCCTTGGTGATGCATGGAAGTCGTAGTTTGGGAATGCCGTTCTTTGGGCTAAGGTCGCTGGTGCGATCTGTGATTTTGCTTCGCTCGGCAAACATGTTTCATGCTCTGTGTGGATTCGGTTTTTAAAACTGCAGTGGAGTGAGCTCTCTTTGTTTCAGGGTTGTGCGTGTTTCGTGCTTCATGGTGTTATTTTTCCCCTGTACTCGAGCTGTGTGGTTTCGGGCGCAGGTGGCTCTCTGGTTGGTACGTGACGTTGAAACGGCAGTACGCATATTTTTCATGTGGTGACTACATCAAGCGTAGGCTTCAGAGGAGTGATTTTCAAGTGGGCCAACGAGAGACTAAATGTACTCGAATACAGGTTCTCTTGTTTGTAAATACGAACGCAAAGCACGCGCAGTCCACACACGCAAGTAGTCTATGTGCAGCGCCAAGGTTGTAGTTTCTCAGGTTGGCGCGGGTGGAGGTGATGTCCGCGAAAACTTAAATTCTACATACCTACAACGGCGTGGTGATTCTTTTTCGGCGTTTGCCTGTCATGCCAGTATTCCTGCTGAAATGGCGCGTCGTTTGACGTAGTTTACGTCTCCGTTGACCCCGGGGAAGGGGATTTATTGTCCCCGGAAAGTCAAAGACGATTCCCCGGGTTAAAGACGCCCTGAAAAAAAAAACCCTTGCGCGTCTTTAAAGCGGGGTCGACTGTACGTACACTCCAGCTTTGAGATCAAAGATTTCGTCGACGCTAATATTTGCAAGCTTTGTGTGATCAATATTAAAAAACAATTTGACAATAGTACCCCTCCCATTTATAAAACTCAAAACGCACATAGTACATCACAAGTACCAACAACGCAGCTTGCGACGATGAGTATTGACCCGAAATTCGTCAAACTCACGGCTGACGTTCTTAAAGTTTTTTTTGTAAAATACCAAAAGCAACCATCATAGTGGAGAAGAACAAAATATGGATTGAAATATTATTAAAAATAATAAGACCCCTTCCATTCAGAACTCACCCACGCAGTATATTACAAGTACCAACAACGCAGCTTGCAAAGATGAGTGTTGACCCGAAATTCGTCGAACTCACGGCTGACGTCCTTGAAATATTTTTTTTAAATATACTCGGAAGTACTTGACAAGAAGATCGTTTCATGTACGTAGTGTAAAGAATAAACGTACTGTGCGGCCCAATGTCGGAGGTAAGACCCCTGCTCCGTCTCGAAATGAATGCGTGGTCAACGGTCGAATGACTAAGACTAAGGAGGCAACCAACCAACAAGTACACCCCCCCCGCCCTGGGCGCCGGAGGCGTTGGGGGAGGGAGGAGCGGGGCGACTTTTTGTTGTACGCGGTGCGGAGTGGCTTCCGGGCTAATCGTTCTTTGGTTGGCAAATATGGTACGAGTATGTGGTACCAGTATGCTTCATATCATACTTGGTTGTAATAACTGCTGCTGCTATCGTTGTTGTTGTTGTTGTTGTTGTTCTAGAATTCACTCTAGAATTCACTCGCATAGTCAACTCCGTGGTCAAAGGACAGGCTCCAGTCGCTGCTTGTGTGGAGTGCGAGTGGAATAATACCTCAGTGAAAAAATAAAACAACCCAAGAGGGTACACGTAGATATCACACGTATATACGTATCTGCAGCAAAGTCATACATCCGCCCCAAAAAATCAAATGAGATGGGGAGTCAGCGTACTTCTACGAGTATACATGCCGGGCCCATATAGTAAGCCGGTCGCCCCGGTGGCCTATCAGGTTATCTTCGAGCCTGGTATAGGTCAGTTACGTGAGTTCGAGCCCCGCCGAGTGCATACTCGTATTAATTCGTTGGGACTTTTTCTTGTGCTCAAATTGACTTGCGGAAAGCGCGAGAGCGTGAGTTAGCAACACTCGATGAAAAATCGACGAGCAGTGGGATTGCTGAACCCTATGCGCGATAAAAATTGAAGGCAAGAACCGGGGGGGAGAAGGGACGACACCTATGACCACGGCTTGTCCAGAAGCTGGAAAGTAAAAGTGTGAGGGGGGGAATAGTAGTACTGGTACATATTACGCATACGTTTCAAGACTCTCGGCTGAAAGCGACTACTACTGCTGCTGTTGTTGTTGTTGTTGTTGTTGTTGTTGTCCTCACACTAACTCTTGTAAAAAATCTAGAGTCCGTGGCTGCTACGGGATGCTGACTCTAACTATTAATACAGCAGACTGCTGACGTTTTTTTTTTTTTTTTCTTGTCATCATCGCTCGCCCTCTCTGCGTCAACCCGTCAGAGCTTTTACCCTCAGCTACCTTCAGGGCAAGCGGTGGCGGTGGTCACAGGTGTCTTTCTCTTATTCCCCCCGGTACCTGCCTTCATTTTCATAGCGCATGGGGTCCAGCGTTCCCACCTTTCAGCTTCTTATGCTCGTCGATTTGCATCGAATTTAACGTGACGGTATATATAAGGGGAGTCGCCGACCTATATCCTTAATGAGGACACACAACTCGTAATGCGCGCGATCGGAGTATCACACACAGCTTGCAAAGATGAGTTTCGACGAAATCTTCGATCTCACAGCTGGAGTGTATTTTAATTTTTATAATATATATACTGGAGTGTATTTTAATCTTTATAATATACGCATCGCTCTTGTCACGTACGTGCACTTTTTGCCTCAGTTTCACTTCGTGGCACTATCAATACGTTGCTGTTGTTGTTGTTGTTGTTGTTGTTGTTGTTGTTGTTGTTGTTGTTGTTGTTGTTCTGACATTGACTCGCATAATCAAGTCCGTGGTCACAGGACAGGCTTCAATCACTCTGGAGTTGAAGAATACCCCAGGGGAAAAAACGTATCACGTACGGGGCAAGTAAGGGAAAAAACGTATCACATACGGGGCAAGTAAGGGAAAAAACACATCACATGCGGGGCAAGGGTATCCGACAAAACACTCCCAAACCACACGTCTACTTCCGAGAACTAGACCAGGGTTGTAACGCTAAAACCAACTATTACAACAATACGGGAAAAAACTTCTTTTTGGTACAGAAACCCCCCTCCCGACCTGTGGTCTGGTTTTTTTTTCTCACAGTTTCGAAGAGTGTTGTTTTAGATTTGGTTGCGTACGCTTACCTTTCCTTGTTCAATGCCAGGTTTATCGCTGGGTTTATCACATTTTAAAATAAAACAAACACACTTCAGCTACTGCTGTTGAGATCGGCGAAAAATAATTTGATGAAAACTAGTCTTTGCGCGCTGCGTGTGATACTCCGATCGCGCGTGTTACGAGATGTGTATACTCTCGTGAAGGATACAGGTCGGTGACCCCCCTGCTGATTCCAACATCAGCAAGACTAAGACGTCCAGCCTTGTTCAGCGCACGGAAGCTATATGCTGTAACCCGCATTGAGGGCAGGGGAAACAGATAAAATTTGTTGAATTCAAGATGCATGCACGACGTAATTATACGAGTGTACGTTGACTTTCGGAGTGTAGTCCTCGAGTCTTGAACCAACTATCTAGGGGAAATATTTTTGGGCTCTCAGAACTGAGATTTTTGGCTGATCATGGGCGATTTACTTGGCGGGACGACCAAAAACACCTCGTACGACTCTTCAGAATGCTCCCGGTAGTTTTCCGAGAGCTTTCTGACGCTCTTGTCCGTTTCTCCGGACTCGTAGTTTGTCTGTTCGTCCAATTTGCCTGTTCTGACGACCTCGTGATTTTTGCCAAACATCCTCAAACATCCAATATTTTTGGCCCCAGTTTTGAGCAACATTGCATATTTCTGAAAACTGTTTGGTTGCGCTAAAAATCAAAACGAGACCCTGTAGAAACGGAGAACTGCTCCAGAAAGCCCTCGGAAAACTACGTGATGGATCTTGAAGAGCGTATCGTTGTTTTCGACAGTCCAGCCGAGTAAAACTGGTATAATTGGCCCAGAATTCAGTTGTGAGAGCCAAAAGTTATGTATCCCATGATTGTTGTTGTTGTTGCTGTTCTCACATTAACTCGCATAATCAAGTCCGTGGTCACAGGACAGGCTCCAGTCACTGTGGAGCTGAGGAATACCCCAGGAAAAACACACACACAACCCAAGGTGGCACACGCATATATCACATCTGACGCAATTCATGCCTCCACCAGAAACATATAAAAGCGAAATCGGGAGTCAGTCTACGATGTGCCAGGTCCAGGCCGGTGCATACGTCTCACTACTCACGCCTGGAGAAACCAAATATTCCGATTGCCACCCAAGGAAGACTACCACGTATATATTATAAAAATTAAAATACACTCCAGCTGTGAGATCGAAGATTTCGTCGAAACTCATCTTTGCAAGCTGTGTGTGATACTCCGATCGCGCGCATTATTTTGTATCTATCACTCCGCATAGGCACGACAGGCATAAGTCAATTGGAGAAAAAGAAAGAAAGAAAAGAAAAGAAGATAAAGGAAAGGAAAGAAAAGAGAAGAAAAACGAAACAAAACGAAAAAGGCAAGCAAAGAGAAGGAAAAGACAAGAAAAGCAAGAAAAGACAAAACAAGAAAGCAAGGAAAGAAGAAGAGAGAGAAAAAAAAAGAAGAAAGAAAAATTATGGTAGGTCTTTGCTGGTATATTTTTTTTGGCTCTGTTGCTACCGTGGTGTATGCCTGGTATCATGGAGATCAGATCATGATCTGCCTGGCCTGGACCGCCTGGTATCATGGAGATCAGATCATGATCTGCCTGGCCTGGATCGTACAGACCAGTAGTTTGGGAAATATGTGTAGATGATGTGTATCCCACAGATGGCGTGGTATTGTGTACCAGCACAGATGGTACGCATTGCAGATGGTGCGTACTCCTCGGATCACGTGGCAATGTGCTCGTTCGTACCTGTACAGATGACACGCATTGCAGCAATGCCAGGTGAGGATTCAACGGGGTTACGAGCAAGTCGGGTACACACGCGCACGATAACACGATAACATGATAACATGACCAATCCCTGTAGATGACGATTACTACTATTTTTAATACTGCGGAAACATGGGCAGCTTTCGTACAGAAACTGGCGTGTTATCCGTCCACAGGCTTTGCAAGTCGGTCTATTAATAGCATTAGGATCCTACATTGTCGGAGGGCAGTATTATCCGCTTGATTGATTGATTAATTGTTTGTTTGATTGATTGATTGATTGACATGACTGATTGACTTGACTGTTTGGTTGATTGAATGATTGGTTGACCATGTGATTGATTGACTGATGAATTGATGGGTGATTGATGACCGATTGATTAATTGATTGATTGATTGATTTGATTGATTGACTGATTGATTGATTGAAGCATTGAAGCATTGAAGTATGGAAGCAGTGATTGAAATCTTGATTGAAACCGTGATTGAAACATTGACTGAAACATCGATCGAAACATTGATTATAACATCGGTTGTAACATTGACTGATTGATCGATTGATTGATTGATTGATTGTCTACGTGAGTGGTGCGCTTATCAATTGCTTTTTTACCCCCTTATCCTTTCAGGCTTTGCGAGTCGGTCTAGGAGCCTACGGCGGCGCCCCAAGCGGAGACGCGAAGGAGCGGTTAAGGGCATTGGAGTGGCTGCACAGCTTCCGGCGGAGAGACGACGCCTGGGATGCGTGTGTGGCAGGTACTTACGAAATAATACCAGCCCGACGATAAATATTAGCTCAATATGAACAATGCTTGAAAAATGTGCGAGTCTCCGATACCGTAGGGAGGGGTTGATAAATGAGCTTCCCCGAGTCAACCGGCGGATGTTTCAGTCCTTCGCTCTATCTGCATGGGGATTCGGTGATCAACGAGTCTTGGCGGTTTATGATCCAGTATCACATGGCCTCAATTCCCTGTCGAGATTGTCTTTTATTGTTTTCATGTGTGGTTGTACTAATTGTCCGAGTGGTAACTCATACCAGTACAATGTACCTGGTATGTAGTTGAATAGCAGCACAACCTAACATGAATCGGAGCCGAAACTGATTCCGCAGCCGAAGCAAAAAGTCGAAAGCCGAAAACCGAGACCGGGCTCTAAGCCCCACGCCTGCGTCACCCCGCCCCGCCCCGCCGCGTTTGAGCAGTGCTGGGAGCGCCGCGAGGCTCAGTGATTATCAGCCAGTCCTCCCTCAACGAGCAAGATTTAGTCCAAAACCGAAACCAGAACCAAAACTAGAACGGAGACTGCAATCAAACCGAAAATGAACCGGAACCGATTCCGAAACCGAAAATGGAAACCCCCCCGAAAAAACGGAGCCGAAACCGAGACCAAAACCAAGACCATACCCGAAACCGAAACCGAAGTTAATTTACAACCATAACAAACCGACATGAAGCCCAGAACCATCACTGAAACCGAAACCGTCGCCGAAACCGAAAACCGAAAATGAAACCGCAACATGTTCCAAAAACGAAAACGAAGCCGAAAACGCGCCTGAAACCGAAATTTCACATAAAATTTACCGGAGCCAAAACCGATTCCGAAACCCACAAAACGTCTGCCTCGCCCCGCGGCTTGAACAGTGCTGGGAGCGTCGCGAGGTCCAACGGCGAACCAGGTCTCGCTCGATGAGCAGGTGTTCGCCAGCCAGGCTCTTCTGTACAAGTGCAGGCGGCGAAGGGCGGCCATAACGGGGGAAGACGTTGGCTGCTTGCTAAGCCTCGCGCTCTGCTTTACCGAGCGGGGTTTACGGCCGGTTCTGACACAGGTGTGCGTTGCGATTGGGGAGAGGGATGGGGTTAGGTTTGGGGGTATCGGGTTGAGTGGGATTGGGTTGGGGCTGGGTGGGGTTGGTTTGGATTGGGTTGGGTTGGATTGTGGGTTGGCTTGGGTTGGATTGGTTTTGGTTGGGTTGGGTTGGGTTGGGTTGGGTTGGGTCGGGTTGAGTTGGGTTGGGGTTGGTGGGGTTGGGTTGGTTTTGGGTTGTTTTTGGGTTGGATTTGGGTGGGTTGGGGTGTATTTGGTAAGCCATTACGGGGGAAGACGTAGGCTCCCTGCTTCGCCTCGCGCTGGGCGGTACCGAGCGGGGTTTGCGGCCGGTTTTGACTCAGGTGTGTGTGCGCTGGGAAGTTGGGTTGAGTTGGGTTGGGTTGGGTTAAGTGGTATCGAATACCCGGTGTACTCATGTCGAACGGAATGGAATCGTACCACATCAAGTTGTTATGTGGAACCCGTTCTGAATTGAGATGATCTTGTTTCTTTTTGTGTGCTGTTGTCTGTCGTTGTTGTTTTTATTGCTGTTGTTGCTGCTGCCGCTGTTGCTACTCTGTGTACTGTGTGTTCGTGTTTTATTGGAGCAGCTCTGCCTGGGAATTTGCGCGTGCGCCGTACGCCACGCAGGGTGGGAGGCGAGCAAGGTGCTGCCGGACATGGTTATGTACTGCCAGAAGGAATCAGGGGAAAGGGGACACGGTGACCCCGGTCCCCGAGTTCTCATGCTGGAACTCCTGACGGTGGGTGTTGTAAGGAGGAGCAGAATAAATATGTAAATAGAAATAACATGGGGAAAGAGAGACAAAACGTCACACGTCCATCCACGCAGTTTGATGCAGTTGCGTAGATTCTGCTGCTCGAGTCCGTTGCGCACGAGGTGTACCTGGTATCATTTTGGGAACCGAGGGTGGAACCAAGAGTAGTCAAAATTTGCCATGGTGTATTTTGTTGTGTAGAATAGTTTTGCGTGATTGTTCATAATGAGGCAAGAACGAGAGGGCGAAACGACCGCCTTTTTTGTTTTGTTTTCTGTTGCCTTGAAAGGCAAAAAAAGCCTCTTCATTGCTATGTGCGTACAGTCAGTGCAGGCTTCCGTTGTTTACTTTGTTTTGTGTTACTCTAGATTTTTAACCGCTTCTCTCCTGCTTTTCTCTCCCCCAAGGTCCTTCCAGAGGAGGCCTCCTCCCGCGGCGGCATTAGCGCCCCCCCCGAGAGACGAGCGGAGTTCCTGTGGACGCTGCGCGCAGGGGGGGCGGGAGGACAGCTGGCTCTTCGGGTGCTGGCACAGTTGATGGAGCCGGGAGCGCTGCCGCCTGCGGAGGCACGGTCGTGGATATTGAGGTACGGTTGGATTATATGTATGTGTACGACGTACCTAAATGTATGGTATTGATTAACTTGATGGGTTTGTATGGTGTTCTAGCGTCATGTGGTATTTTATGGCCTCTCCTCTCTCCCTCTCTCTCTCTTTCCCCCCCCCCCCCCCCAATACCTCGCCCGCTGTTCGTCGCCGGGGCAAATCAATGTATCGTAAACCAGCTGCGTTGGTAGCTGTGATATTTCCAGCGTTAGCCCTAACCCTACCCTAACCCCGTCCCCGCCTCGCCTCGTCTCGCCTGCTCTTCGTCGCCGATGAATAACCATGAACCAGTTGCACCGTCGGGTGGATACAGCTGGAGGCGGTCGAGAGGGCAGAACTCTTCGCGTCCCCTGTCATGTCGATGGCGCTTAAGTCGCTAGAGAGCCCCGAGGCGTGCGAAGAAGCTTGCGAGCTAGTCACCATTTCGGTGGAGGCGTTTACAGAACCCGCGGCTGTAGAGGTGAGAAATACACCCCCCCCCTCGCCATTGTCGTCGTCGTTGTTATCGTCGTCGTCGTTATCGTCGTCATCGTTGTCCTCCTTGTCCCCGTCGTCCTTCTCCTTCTCTAACTCCCAAGCCACCACCTCACCCCAGCCTCAATCCCTAACCCAACCCCGAAACCTTAACGCCAACCCACCCGAAACTCTCACCTCAAAAGCCCTAGCCTAACCCCACCACTACTCCGCTCGAAGTCCACCTGTTCCCCCCCCCCACCCCCGACTTCGTGCTTCGTTCTCCGAATTACCTTGTATTTGCCGGCCGCAACCGCCTGTTCACTCCTAAAGCCTCAACCTCAACTCAAACCGTCATCCGAATCCAAACGCCCACCCCAATTTCCACCCCAACGCCAACCCCATTCCTACAAACCCAGTTCCAATCCCCCTCAAACCTCGCCTGCCGCCGGCCGACTCGTCTCGTCTCGCTGCCCCGGCCCCACCCCCACGCCAACAAAAACGCCAACCCTCACGCTACCCCATCCCTAACCCAGCCCTAACCCCAACCCCGCTCAAATCCCACGCCCCCCCTCCGCCCTCACCCTAGACAACTCCCCCTAAACGAACCCCCAATCCCAACCGTACTCAAAGCTCACCTGCCCTTTCCCCCGATGCCAAGGCTAACCCTCATCCAAACCCTAGCCCTACCCCTACCCCGACCCCGACCCCGACCCCTACCCCGCTCATATCTCACACCCTCACCCCCTCCCTCTCGTCCAACTTATCTCTTCTTGCACAGGAAATGTTGCCGCGGCTGCTTTCACGAGCCCAGGTCCTCGCCACCACGACGTCGGAGGATGTCTGCCGCTGCCTCGCGATGGTCTTCGCCGCAGCAGCCGTTGCGTACTTGCCGTGCATACTCACCCAGGAACTCGCTGGCCGCTGGGAGTCGCTTGTCCAGGTGTTTACGGTAATGTAGGGTAGGGTAGGGTAGGGCAGGGTAGGGTAGGGTACGACGTTGGAGAATGTCAGCCGCTGCCTGGCGAAGGTCTTTTCAGCTGCCGCCAGTACATACCTTCCCCCCTTGCATCCAGACCGCTGGGGTGTCTTGTGTAGGTGTGGTAAGGAAGGTAGGGTAGGTTGGGGTAGGATAGGGAAGGGTAGGGTAGGGTAGCGTAGGGTAGCGAAGGGTGGGGAAGGGTAGCGTAGGGTGGGGTAGGGTAGGGTACGGCGTCGAAATATGTCAGCCGCTGCCTGGCGACGGTCTTTGCGGCTGCCGCCTGAGCATGCCTCCCTTGCATCCTCACACAAGAGGTCGCAGGCCGCTGGGATCTTTGGTGCAGGAGTGGTATAGAGGGTAGGGTAGGGTACGGTGCGGTAGGTTAGGGTAGGGTAGGGTATGTTATATTTCGGTATGGTATAGCAGGGGATAAGGTAGGGCGCGTATGCGTACCCCCCCCTGCATCCTTGACCAGAAGCTCTCTAGCCGCTGGGGGTCTCTTGTTCAGGCGTGTATGGTATGCTGTGGTTTTAGAATATATCGGACGGAAGCAACATCATTTTGTCAAGCCCAAAAATGGTGTAACGCTTACCCCCGGCCATCCCTCCCTCAGCCATCGCGTCTAAGTCACTTGTATTTACCGATACGGTATACATGAGCATACTCCCTCCCTCCCTCCCTCCCTCCCTCCCTCCCCCCCCCCCCCCCCCCCTGCCCTCTCCCCTCCGTTTCTTCCTCCCTTCCTCAACCACTCAACCACGCATCAATCATCGTGTTCCACGCGTTGGTACACAAAACCATATAGATCATGGTGGGCGTGCTGGAAAACACCTCCCTGGAAATCGCGGGACTGTCGCTCGAGTTCTGGGGCTCCCTGGGGGAGTTACTAACAGAAACGGCGGCGGGGGGACGGGGGCCGCGCAGCCCCGCCCTTGAGCAGTACGTAAGGCGCGCTTGTGAGGTGGCCATATTTCGCTCCCGCTATCCTTCCCCTCCCTCTCAGTCTGGCGAGGGTGGCGGTGGCGGCTCTGGTGGCATGAATGAGGATGATCTGCACGAGCTGGATGACTTCCGAGAGAAGGTAAAGGAGGGAGTTCGGGGAGAGACGGACGGAGGGTTGTTTTGGTTTTGGTTTTGGTTTTGGTTCTTGGTTGTATTTGGTTTTGGTTCTTGGTTGTAGTTCTTTTTTTGTTTTTGGATGGCTTCCGAGAGGAGGTAAGGGGGGGGGCTCGGGAAGTAAGGAGGGTTGATTTTCGTTTGGTTGATTTTGTTTTCGTTTTTTTCTTTTTTCGTTTTCGTCTTTTCTTGTCTTGGCTCTGCAAGTAGCTACATTTTGCTTTGTATTTGTTTTTTGTTGTTGTCTTATCTTGGTTTTATTTTCATGTTCGTACGATATGTGTTTCGTTTTTTTTTAATCTTCATCTTGTTTCAATATTTTCTGGATGTTTGGTCTCTTTCTATCGTATCCTCAACACCTCCCCCCCCCAAAGAAAGTGTCGGAAGACGGCACTTCCAGCCCTTGACGGACGGCAATTTTCCAATCATTTACCTTGACTGACGCCAAACTGCTAGGTTTTAGTGTGGAACGATCGGTTTGACACCCTTGACCGCTGGACCTTACTCCTTACCAGGTACCTGGTACATGTTTTTCCCCCCAATCGTTGCCTTCCCACGATATATTTTTGTTACAAACCAAGGTGGAGGATCTGGTCAAGACCCTCATCCTCCCGGCGCCCTCGCCAGAGCCCGAGACCGACGGAAAAACACGTCCTCCAGCGAAAAATGGCTTTTTTGGTACAGGTGGGCGGGGCCGCTCGGGATCCACAGACGGTGGCAACAGCGGCATGAGTACTCCTGTTGGTGGTGGTAGAGGTGGTGGCGGTGGTAGTGTGGGAGGATCGTGGCATCGTGTCCCCTCCGTCGCTGTAGTAACCCCCGATGGGGGCAAAGGGGATGGTTATCTCCTTAGCAATGGCTTGGCAGGGGGGGTTTCCCGAAATGCGAAGGGTAAGGAGGGGGCGGGCGGGGAAGGGGCGGGGGTGGGGGTGGGGCAGGCGTTGTCGCCCGTTCAGGAGGAGCTGTTGGCGTGGCTTGAGGCGCTTGCGGTGTCGAGCGCTCGGCAGGCGCTTCAGGGTGACCACAACCAACACCTGCAGCAGCAACAACAGGGTTTGGGGGGTAGTGGTGGTGGCGGGGGCGGCGATCTTTCGTGGGATAGGCTGTCCCTTTCGCCGTCGGTCTCTTCCTTGCCGTCCCTAGCTAACGGTGGAAGATTAAGCAACAACAACAGCAGCGGCAGCAGCAGTAGCAGCCACAACAGCAGCAACGGCGGAGTCGGAGGCTCGCCGATGGGACTGGGCTGGGGGGGAAAGGGGGCTGCGGGTAACGGCGTTAACTTTGCTGTTTGTTCCCTCGGCGGAGGAGGGGATTGGTCTCGAGTTGAGGTGCTGTTGCGCATGCTGGGAGTGGTCGCCAAAGCTTTCACACTGCGACTAAATCCAGCAGTAGCGGGAGGGGGAGGGGGGGGGCGCGGCAGGATGGGGGGGAGGAGAAGGAGGAGGAGGGGGGAGCGAAAGTTTCTACAAGAGTGAGAGGCGTGCGGAGATCGTTCCCCTCGAAGGAGGGGTGGTGGGAGTAGGGACAGGAGCGATGGATGTTCTCGTGGAATTGTTACCGGCGTTACCCCCCGCGAAGCGGGAGTTGCAGAGATCGGCGGCGGTTTTGGTGGGGGGGCTGGCGGAGTGGCTGGCGAGACGTCCCAGGAGCTTGGAGCCTGCTCTGCAGTTTGTGCTCAAAGTGCTGCAGCTGGGGGAAGAGGGAGTTGTGGGGGGGGAGGCGTCTATGCACGACAAGGGGCACGACCATGTGAGATGAGGGAAACGTACGGTTTGTTCCCGAAACGTGGTGGGCGGTGAACGATGTGGAAGAGTGGGTGACAGCGGTTTCCACGTGCCCGCCGTTTTTTTTCGGTCTTAGCATATCCTTGAACACTATACGGGCGAATTGTTTCTCCCCCCCGTCTCTCTTTGTCTGCTTATTTCCCTCCCTCCCTCCCCCCTCCCTCCCTCCCCCCTCCCTCCCTCCCTCCCTCCCTCCCTCTCCCTCTCTCCTTCCCTCCTTCTCTTCCCCCCTTCCCCTCCTTTTTTGTACCGTACACACGACACTACCCCTGTCGCGTGCTCCTTTTTTGTGACCGACACAACAGGTGGGAGTGGTGGCCCTCGCCAAGCTCGTCTCCACCGCAGGCCCTTCCTTAGCCTCCGTCCCTACCCTTCCCACTCACCTCCTAGAGCGCTATCTCGACTTCTCCTCCCATTTACAGCGACATCGACTCCACGCGGCCTCTAGGAGTCCTCCTACGAGTAGCAGTAGTGGTGGTGGTAGTGGCGGTGGCGGTGGTGGTGGGAAGCGCGGGGGGGGGGCGGGGGCGGGGGCAGCAGTAGGGTGTGGTAACCGCGAGCGGCTAGTGGGAGACAACAATCCTCCTGCTATCCCTCCGCCTCCGCTTCACGCTGGAAGCTTGCGGCTATTTTTGGGGTCCCTGTGCAGAATGCTGGGGCAAGCACCATCTTTGGAGACCGGGGAGGGGGCGAGGGCAGGGGGTGGGGGTAGGGCTGGGTCTGGGTCTGGGACGGACCAATTAGCGGCGGCAGCAGCGGCGGGTTTCGACTTTAAAGGACTGCGACGGGATGGGTCGGGGGTGGGGGCTGGGAGCGAGGCGGAGGATGTCTTAAGGGCGCTGGTGGGGGGGGAGTTGATGTGCTTGGGAAGCGTTCTCGATCGGCGGCGAGAGATTGGTGAGGGAGGGAGCGTCATGATTACAACTACGTTGCTACTACTGGTACTACTAGCACTACTATTACGGCAGGAATTATGATGATAATGACGATAATATGCTACGAGTGATAAGGAGGCGGTGCCCTATGCTCTCGTACCCCCACCTCAACCTCCCTCCCCCGCCCCTATTTGCCTGGTTGGTGACAACCCAACGTGGTCTGTCCCGGCATAGTAGGGATGCGAGGGTCTAAGATAATACGACTACACGGCCATGCACAAACTGAGTACCCCCCCCCGCCCCATATTTCCCTCACCGTCTTTTGCTTTGGCGACGACCCTCACCCCCAGCCCCCACCCCCAACCCTACCTCCACCCCAACCCCCCCTTTCCCCCACCGCAACCCGATTCATCATACCCCACACAAACACAACACAACTCATCTGATTCCAAATTAACCATAGCTTACCCCCCCCCCCCCCCCTACGCCCTCCGGTTCCCCCACCGCCCTCTTTCCCCCGCTTTATTTTTCCAGCGATCACCGCAGGCGCCCGCAGCCGTGATGAAAGCCGAATCATCCACCCCACCCTCCCCCCCACCCCCAACCCTGTTTTCAACCCCAGCCCAATCTTGAGTTTCACCCCCACCCACTTTCACCGCTGTCTTTTGCTCCAGCGATCACCGCAGCCGCTTCCAACCCTGACGAAAATCGATCCACCTCCCCCATCCCCAACCCCAACTCCTACCCTATATCCCTAACTCCAACCCCCAGTCCCACCCCTAACCCTGACCCCCCCACATCCCCCACCTTCCTCTGTCCCCCACCTTACTACTGCAGCGACCGCCGAAGCAACCCCCAACCCTGACGAAAATCGAGACGTCCACGCCAACCCCTTACCCAAACCCCAACCCTGACCCTGACCCCAACCCCCACCCCCAGCCACGTCCCCCCTTTCCTCACCCCTCTATTTCCCCCACCGTCTTTTGCTTCAGCGACCTCCCTCACCCCCCCCCACTAACCCACCCCCCACCCCCCGTTGATCCGGCGACCACCACAACGCCTTCCAACTCAGACGAAAATCGAGCTCGTGATAGACGTAACACAAGACACTCTCTCCGATCCTCCCCCCTCCCCGCCCTTCCCCGCCATCCCACCCCCTTGCCCCGGCACCACTGCAGTGGCTCCCAACTTGGACGGAATTCGAGCCATTGACCCCCCCCCCCCCCCCCCCCCGTCCATCCGAACCCCGATCCTAAAACCCGATCCTAAAACCCCAACCCTTACACCCTAACCCCCACCCCAACCCTAGCCCCAAATCTCCCCAACCCCAACTCCACCCCCCTCCCTGTTTCCCCCTCCTTTTTTATCCAGCGACAACCGCAGCGGGTCCCAATCCAATAGAAAGCCGAGCCATGGTGGACGTGGCGCAGGACTCACTTTCCAACATCTCCCTCATCCTGAGAAAAACTAGCCCGGCTTTAAACGCGCCAGGCCTCGTGGCCCACTGCTGTGGTCTCGGCGAGGGAGGCGGTAGTAGAGGGGGGGCGGGGGTGTTGGTGGAGATGGTGGCGGTGTTCGGTGGAGGGCCGGCAGAGGAGGATAAGGTTTTGCCTTGCGTCTGCCGCGTGTTTGAGGTGAGCTGGAGGGCGTGGTTGGGTGGAGGTCGGGGGTGGGGGTGGGCAGAGTGGGTAGTGGTGCTGGGGGTTGGTGGTGGGGGGGGTTGGGGTGGTGGTGATGGAGGTGGTGGTGGGTGGGACGGGGAGGGGGGGGGGGGGACGCATACTGCGGTAGGTGTGAACCATTTGTTCACTGAGGCGCCTCACTTTGGGAGCTGTTTACTAGTAGTATCTCAAACAATAACATTGTGAAAAAAAACAGGCATGATTCGGGGGTGACCGGGGTCGTGGTGATGTGTGGTGATTGAGGTTGGTAGTTGGTGCGGGTGGTGGTCGGTGAAGGTGGCGGTGGTTGTTGTTGTTGTTGTTGTTATTGTTGTTGTTGTTGTTGTTGTTGTTGTTGTTGTTGTGATGAAGCCTCTCTCTTTTCGCTTTGCTCGCCTCTTCCTTTTCGTCTCTTCATAGGCTCTAGTGTGGTCCACCGGCGAACGGGTCCGCTGCCTGCGAGGGGAGCCATCTGCCTCTGCCACGACCAACCACAGCCACCGCCGCCACCCGGGTCACGGGTTCTCCGCCGTAGTGTCAGTCGGCGTTGGCGAGAGCAGTAACCAGATGGGAGTCGAAGACGACGACGACGACGAAGAGGGGGGAGGGGGCGGTGGAGGTGGGAACGCCGGAGGGCTAGAGGCGGCGGCTATCGCGGCTGCGGCGGGGGGCGGGCTGAGGATGTCGGCGGTGCTCGGTGATGCCCTAACGGAGGCGTTCAGGAGACGACCTTTTGTGCGATTTTTGGAGTCGTTACGAAGCATCACCAACCAACTGGGGACTCTCAGACGGTGATTTTTTATTTCTTTTTTTCCCCGCGGGGAACGGTGGTGGCGGTTTGGGGGGGGGGGGGGGGCGTTAATATTTGGGCTTTTCGCGGGTCATGATCCGGCCCGTGGGTCGGTCGAGTCAGGAGGCGTTCAACAACTAGCGGGTCGAGTCGGGTCAGTCAAGAGATAATCAAAATATCATGGAACGGGTCGGGTTGGTTCACAAGGATTTCAAAATCTCACGGATCGGGTCAGGTGACCCTGTTGTGTTCCCACCCGCGAAAAGCGACCAGACCCACAAAAAATACTGGTTAATTTGGGAGGGCGTAGGGGGGAGTGGTGGTTGGTGGTGGTGGTGGTGTTTTTTTTTTTGTGGTGGTGAGTTGGTGATAGCGATGATGGCGAATGAGGCGTGTCGTGGTAGTGGTGTTGTTGTTGTTGGGGTGTCAAGTGTTGGTGTTGGCCTCTGGTCTCGGTCGTTACTGATGGTTTTGTTGGCGTAGGTATAATATCAAATATATCGGGTTTTATGGGGGGAGGCTACGGAACCCTCTCCCCCTTCCCCCTTTCGCCCTAGTCTGACCCCCCCCCTCCCACCCTCCGCCCCCCCCTCTCAACAGACATTCTGCCGACCTGGGTGGAGTTCTTCCCGACGTGAGCCCGCTAGCGTGCGGTTGGGTCGACCGATGCTTGTGGGCAGCTGCTGAGATAAGCGGTGGCGGAGGAGACGGGGCGGGCGGGGAGATGGGCGGGGTGGGAGGAGGAGGCAGAAAGTGGGGGAGTCGGGAGGGGGCGGGGGAGGAGTGGTGGTGGGTAGCGGCAGCGGAGGCCGTGGTGGAGGGGGGGGTGGTTTGGATGCCCACCCTGAACTTGTGGAGGCGATGTTCAAGCTGATGGCCGAGTGGGTCAACGAGCTTCCGGTTGCGTCGCTGAGGTAAGCAAGCTTGTGAAGCGTCCAGCTACCTTCCCGCCCCAATACGGATGCCTCTGGCCGTGGTCATTTTAGTCGTCTCGAAGAGCGTGCAATATCTACATATAGGGAGGATAATGTAACTAGCTAATTGTTTTTTCTTTTATTTTGCAGGGGGATTAGTAAGTAATTGATTTTGCAGAAGGAGGGAAGCAATAAGCAACAACAGCGCAAAGCGCCAAACACTCTCCGACGCCGTGTCGTGTATCCCTCTCTTTGCGTTTGTAGCTCGGACACCACACCCCCTCTACCCCTGCAGCCCCGCCCGCCCCGCCCGCCCCGCCCGCCCGCCCGCCCGCCTGCCCGCTCGTGCGCCTTGCTTCTTGTGGCCTGTGTGCCGTGTTCGTCGACTTTGGTTCCTCGCCTTTTCTTCCCTGCTAGACAACCGTAAGGGGTCGAACCATTCTTCGCTTTGAACACTTGCCGCGAGAGAGATATATGAGCACTTTTTGGCTTAAACTTTTTGTAAGTTGACGGAGCTCCGTAACCCTGTTCGGACTTGAGAGGAACAGAAATACGCTTACAGCATCCATGTCACGAAATCCAACGAGGTGTTGGCCTAGAGGGTGGTTAGCTGACGTTCTCTGAATAGCCAAGTTCGGGGAGCTGTACCACACGCGCGCAGCATGGTAGGCGTCCTGCCGCTTGCCCACACTAGACGATGAAGAAGGGATTGATCGGGTTTTTTTTCGTCCCAAGGTAACCCTTTTGGTAGTCATCTGTGCAGACCCAAAAAACGACGAGCGCCTCTTGCGTTACCTTTCCTCCGAAGGGGAAACTTGTAATGTTATAAAATCCGTTCGGCTTTGACCTCCTTCGTCCCATGTACGTACATACGCATCTCCGTTTATGTTGAACTCTTGATTCTCGTCTGTGTGTTTTATGTTGGCGGGGTTGGCAGGTGGCTGGAGGCCTGGCTGTCCGTTGCCGTATCCAGGCTTGCCGTACGGCAGAAGGGGCCGGCGGCGGCTGTGCTGGGGCTGGTGCAGGCGTGCTGTGCCCAGCGAAGAGACCCTGCCTTCGCGGTGAGATTGCGTGTTTCTGTTTGATTCGGAGATTCGTTGGTTTTGAGCGTGGTTAGAGAAGCGCACGGGGGGAGTGGTATCGCGTACCGCTCCACCCCACCCCACCCCACCCCACCCCACCCCACCCAACCCAACCCAACCCAACCCAACCCAACCCAACCCAACCCAACCCAACCCAACCCAACCCAACCCAACCCACCCAACCCAACCCAACCCAACCCAACCCAACCCAACCCAACCCAACCCAACCCAACCCAACCCAACCCAACCCAACCCAACCCAACCCAACCCAACCCAACCCAACCCAACCCAACCCAACCCAACCCAACCCAACCCAACCCAACCCAACCCAACCCAACCCAACCCAACCCAACCCAACCCAACCCAACCCAACCCAACCCAACCCAACCCAACCCAACCCAACCCAACCCAACCCAAACCAAACCAAACCAAACCAACCAAACCAACCCAAACCCAAACCCAAACCCAAACCCAAACCGAACCCAAACCCAACCCAACCCAACCCAACCCAACCCAACCCGATCCAACCCACCCCTACCCTACCCAACCCAACCCAGCCAAACCCAACCCAATCCAACCCAACTCAACCTAACCCAACCAAACTAGAGGCGACGTTTCCTGTGCCCCTTCTACGCAAGCAGGCCCAAAGCAAACACAATCGCACCTCACCCTACCCAAACCCCCACCCACCCCAACCCCGATAGAACCCAACCCAACCCAAACTCACCCCTCCCCACTCCACCCCACCCTACCCCACCCCACCCCACCTCGCCCAATATCAATCCCACTCCAACCACAACCCCCGAACTTTAGGCGGCATTCTCTGCGCTACTGATGGACACGAGGATGGGGGTGGCGTTAATCCGCGGCCTTCTGTCGGCGATGTGCGGCGAAATGCCTTCCTGGATGTTGGAAGACCTTGTCGCGACGATCAGGGCCCTCTTCGACTGCTTCTTGCCTGGGGTGGTGTCGGGTTGGGTCGAGACTGTTCTGCTGCAGGACCCCACGTTCGAGAGGTGAGAGCGGGCGCGGAAAGATTTAGCGTTTGACGCGCCAAGATGTAGGGATAACGCACCCTGTCGGACATGGTTGTATTATCTGTATCATCTGTATTATCTGCATCATTTGTATTATTTGTGTTATCTGTATGTATTTTCAGACGCGTGCTACGACAGCGGTGCACCACTTTTTTTCTGAGTTTTCCTCAATTTGGGAGCTTAAGACCTCAACTCCCAAATCCTGATTTGGAGAAAAATGAAACTGCTACGTACCGGATGAAAAACCCATGGCCTAGGTTCATGACGAGAATCACGCAACAGAAAATTGCGTATTCCCGACGATTTTGGGTTAAGGAGCCCCATCATTCAGAAATCATTTAGACGAAAACTGCTACCTCTATCGTAGCAGGCGTCTCGAAATACTCTTTTGTCTCGATGGCGGGGGCGGTGCGAGCGCGTCGGAGCGGTAGATATAAAAGCGTTTCGCTTTTGGGACAGACGTCGATCGATATCATCCTAGATAATCTATAGCAGTACACATCCTGTATTTGCCGTTATAAGATGCTGTGAAGATGTATACCGATAATATAGATCCAACCCTGGCGAAATTTTGCTAGATCATGCAGATCGTACGGCTCCGACCCGGTAACATGAGCTAGACCATCACAGGTCTTCCCTGAATAATCTAGATCATCAAGTGAGAATCAGTTATCTGTCTGACGTTTGGACGGGACCTCCTACTTGTTCCCCGTGTCCCCTCCTTCTCCTCCTGCGGTGCTCCGCTTCGAAAGGGATGCGTGGTCAATAGTCAAATGATTCACGGGTCGGACATCAAATCACCGATTTCCGCTTGATGGTGATCTAGATATTTCGGGCAAGACCTGTATGATCTAGCTCATGTCTCCGGGTGGGAGCCGTACGATCTGCATGATCCAGAAAAAAAATCCCAGGGTTTGGTCTGTAGCCTCTACATACCCTGCACATCTCATAACGGCAGATACAGGATTTATATGATCTATATGATCTATATGATCTATATGATCTATTAATAGACCGTGGTCCATCCGAGGTGTGAAATGACTAGTGGTCGAATGATTTTGACGAGCAACATATGAGTACGCCTTCCCCCCCCCCCCCTTTCTCGTTCCTCCTGCTTATCGTTCCCGTTATCCTCCTCCTGCCTGTTCTCCCCTTATCGTCGTTATGCTTACCCCCTACACACACTTGTTCCTGTACAAGGATGAACGGAATGCACTATTGAAGAGATGAGGAAAATAGATGGATGTGACATGGGGAAGTCTGGTACATCAGATAGTAGCGAGAAAACGATGGCTATCATCCTCGGAGAGAGGTGGTGGCCACAGACCGCCAAAGAGGAAGGAGATAACATAAGCTAAAAACTTTTTGTATGTCATATATGGAAGAAGCATGATGAGCGCCCAAACGTTGGAGGTTTCTCTATTAGGAGTAGGAACGGTGCTCCGTCTCGAAAGGGATGCGTGGTCAATGGTCAAATGACTAAGGCCCGAGCAACAAATGAATACCTCCCCCCCCCCCCCCCCCCCCCTTCTCCTCCTTCTCACCCCCCCCTCCCCCCACCTTACCCCTCCCCCCCCCTTGTCCTCGTGACAGGTACAACCTGAGCAAGGAGTCCAAGCTGTCCTTCTCGCGAAAATTGAAGGAAGACTTCTGCTGCAAAGACTGGCGGGCCTTCAAGGCCGGGCTGAAGAAATTTTGCGGGGGCAAAAAGAAGGGAACTGAAGGCACCCCTCCTGTTCACGCCTCCGCACTTCGACGTCGAAATCTTTCCACGACCCCGCCGCCGCCGCCCGACTCAATGGAAACCCCACAGCAACAACACCACCCCAACCTAACTCTGCAGCAGCAGCAACAACAACTGCAGCAGCAGCAACAGCAACAGCGGACGTACGGCGCAGGGGTAGGGAATGGCGGACATGGCGGCGGAGGCCGGCCATATGGGAGTTCCGCAGGACTTATGAGCGCTGGGGGGGTAGGGGACGGGGGGGCAGCGGCGGCGGCAGCTTCTCAGGCTGTGTGTCGGTCGATGACGATGTAGCCTCGTATTTTTTCATGTGTGTCTGCGTTTTTTTCTTGCCGGGAAGGCAGTGTTAGCTAAGGGACCAGATTTCTTTTTTGCGCTTTTTTTTTTGGCCGGCTGGTGTGTACCGCTTGAGAGGGAAATATTGCGACCATTCGGGTTTTTGTGAGAGGATCGAACGGTTCGTTCATTTTTGTCCAAAGTGGTATGTGTTTGTGTTTTGCGCTTGCGTGTGTGCGTGCGTGCCTGCGTGTGTCCGATGTCTGGTGCCTGCTGATGACTGGTGCCTGCTGATGACTGGTGCCTGCTGATGACTGGTGCCTGCGTGTCACTTTGCGATTTTTGCGTTCCCTCAGATATTTTATTTGTTTTTCTTTCGCGGCGGGGGAGAGTTCAGCGCGCGATAACCAAGCGACATAGTTGGTTATATTAGGGTAGACAATGTTAAGCAATGCGGTCTCCAAGGGACAAATCAGGGACAAAACTAAATGCAAGCGAAATCCAAGCCAAAGGCAAAAGGCTCAAGTCAAGCTATAGTCAACCGAACTATGAGAAAAAAAAGCAAACGAAAGACACAATAAAGGCTACGAGAAAAAATGCAAATAAAAGACGTAACAAAGCAAGTGACGAGCCCGAAGCAATCAAGCGACGGGCAAGCGGCAGGCGGATTACCTCGTTATAGCGGAGGGAGACTTCTGGCGCAGCTTTTTTTTTTTGCACCCAAAAGTAACTAACTAAGCAAGGTCACGCCGCGAGGAAACTAACCCTCTAGCTACGAGGAAGGCTGCACACGACACGCGCTTCATTTTGCGGCGAAAAATAGAGGTTTTCACCGGGCCATGATTCGGCTCACGGGTCGGTTCAGGAGGTTCTCCAAACCTCGCGGGTCGAGTAAGGTTGGATCAGGAGGTGTTCGAAATGTCGCATTGAAATGTCACGGGACGGGACGGGGCGGATCGGGTCAGGAGGTTTTCAAGTCTCGCGGGTCGGGACGGGTTACCCTGGCTCGACCTGACCCGTGAAAAGCCCTAGGAAAAAAAAAGTCTGGGAATCTGATTCGATTTGTTTTTCTAGTAGGGGTTTATAGGTACGCTACCCCCACGGTATGAGGACAAAGCTGCTGGGATTCATCCTAAGTTCGACAGTTTCTCCATTAGCAAAAAACTGAGGGTTGTTTGATCGAGAACCGCACCATATGTTGGAGGAAAAAGTACTTTTAGAGAGTTACCACTTCCTCCGGAAGAACAAGGGGGTTTGGAGATTGAGCACCGCAGCCGACGTTTTGAGGAAGACGTACTATAGAGTCATCAGTTTCACCAGAAGAAAAATAGGGGTTGCGATCCGGAACCGCGCACCTCATGTTTCGCAGAAAATGTACCACTGCTGTTGTAAGTATTGCCAGCTTCTCCAGTGAGTGGTCGAAGAAAGGGGGGTTGGTATCGTGAACCGCACCCTATGTTTGGAGGAAAAGCGCACTGGAGTTACCAGTTTCTCCGAATGAAGAATGGGGGCTAAGATCAATCACCGCACACCCACACCCATGTTCGGAGGAAACATATACTCGGTTTTGGAGTTGGAACAATCTCTCCAGTAGAAAAAGAAAGGGTTTTGAGATTGAAATACGCACGTATACTTTATTAGGGACTTTGGGGACGAAATTACCAGGCCTTTTTCGCGGATCACAACCCGACCCGCAGGCTGGTTCAGGAGGTTTTCAAAAACTCGTGGGTCGAGTCGGGTCGGGTCAAGAGATGTTTGAATGTCACGGTTCGGGTCGGGTCGGGTCTGGTCGGGTCGGGTCGGGTCGGGTCGGGTCGGGTCGGGTCGGGTCGGGTCTGGAGGTTTTCTACTCTCACGGATCGGGCCGGGTCGCCCTGACCCGATACGACCCGCGAGAAATTTACCCGACCCGTGAAAAACGCTGAAAAATTCTACCATGGTTTCAGATTTGAGTTTTTTTTCCCGAGTGCAGCAGGTAGGAGTAAAAGGGTTGGGACCCGCAACAACCTAAAGCAGTGCAGTTGGGTGCACGATTTTAAGAGCCTCCCGTAACGGGCCAGGAATGTGACCGCTCTTATCCACGTACCGCGCCTATTTCAGAATGGGTGCCACATAGATTTTAGTACGGGCGTGACAATCATACTTCGAAGTATTGGTTTTAGCATAGGTGCACGAGCCGGTTCGACCACTCTTAAAAACCGTTTTCTATTGTGGACGCTCGTAAAGCGGATGCCCCACTGTGTTTGGGTTATCAAGGTTCCGGTCAAAAACGAGGTTTGGAACCGCAGCAACGATCTTAAGGATAACAGTGCTTGGTTTCAAAGTTGAAAAACTGTCTCCCCAAGTGATGTGGCTGTTTGAGGGAAGCAGCACCCGGGTTCTGGAGTTGATCTGCTTCTCCAGTAGTAGAAAAAGTACGGTTTCTAATTTCAGGCGCGCTTTTGGGAGCACATTCAATTGCTTGGAATCCTTTTGTTTTTCGGCAATGGGAGGAAAGGTCGAAAGGCGAGGACCCTCTAAGAGATGAACAGATGCGTGCCCTTTTTATTCTTGATTTTTTGTATGGAAGACAGGGTCGGAGATACCTATCGTAGATCTCGTTACACGCATGCGCGAAAGGACACGGCACCGGTCAGGCAATGTTGTACAATCTCGGGACGCGAGCTCTCTGCCCGTCATCGACGGGGTAGCATTTGTGTTTTTATAAAAACCTAAATAAATTGTTCAACTCTGAACACTGTACAGTAATAGTTCTCCCGATAGGTATGGGTCGAGACTCAACTTTGCGTTTGGAAAAATCTTGTGTTTGATGTTTGATGTTTTACGTTTTCTGTTTCCTGTTTTACTTCTATTTTTCAACGCGCGTCGCCTCGTTTTTTTGTTTTGTTTTGTAGTATCTGCGGACTGGGCCACGGCCCTGGCCCCGGCCCAGGCTTTCCCCCACCCGCGCCGCTATATAGCGTGGGTACTGTTGTACTTTTTCCGGGTTGTTGGCGCTCTGTTGCTTACCTGGTAGACGTTTGCGTTCTTGCTGCTGTTCTATTATTGGTCAAACTTTTGGCAGGAGTTATATCTTGATTGGCCAACAAAACAAGGGTTGGGAAGAAGTGACGTCATGCATGGAGGGGGGTAATTTCTTTCAGACATTAACCCTTTTGAGCCGGCATTTCGTGTTGGCATTAAACAAGAATGTTTTTTTTCGGCCTTGACGAGTTTATGGGAGTTAAATTCACGCGTTTGACAGGTCGCGAGCTAGATCTATCCACGGTACCAGGTAGATCCTATAGCTGCCGTTATGATGATAAGCTGTGCAAGATCTGTATATGTACGTGGAGCACAGGAGTAACCCCGGAAGCGTGTAATGTGCTAGATGTCTCACATCGTACGGCTCCCACCCGTCAACACGAGCTAGACCGTACATATCCTCCTGAAAGATTCACGTCACCAAGTAAGTGCGGATCGATGCTCTGTCCGATTTTACGCTAGCGCAATCGTTAGCGTACGGAATGTGTCCCGACACGTATGTATTGCACTAGGCGTATACCAGGTACCAGCAATAAACATCACTTTTGGCCGAAAAGATTTCTGAATGACTGGGATCTTCAACGTAAGAAGTGCCCAATGATGTATACATCTCTAAATAGTGTGGTTTGTTGTCTTGCATTACAGTAGCATCCGCTCTGCATGCATGCCTATGCCATGGACGTTGCTGTGTTGCGTTAGCATCCGCTTTATATGCCTAGGCCAGGGGGGTTGTTTTGTCTGGCGTTAGCATCCCCTCTATATGCGTATAATAATCCATGGGGGTTGCTGTCTTGCGTTAGCATCCGCTCTATGCGCCTAGGTCATAGGGCTTGTTGTCTGGCGTTGGCATCCGCTCTATATATATGTGTGTATAGGCTATGGTGGTTGTTGTCTTGCGTTAGCATCCGCTCTACCAGGTATGCCTAGGCGTTGTCTTGCGTTAGCACCCGCTGTCTATGCCGAGGCCATTGAGGTTGTTCACTTGAATGCTTTCCTGTTTAGCCACCCCCCAATCCTTGATCCGGCAACGCCGGGATTCCTCGTGTGGCCCACGCTGCACTCGTCTTTTTTTTCGTCGGGGGAGGTTGGTGAGGGCGGGGGGGGGGGGGCGTATGGAGGTGAGGGGATGGGAGGGGTGGGGGCCGGGGGCACACAGGCTGCTCCCGAAACCCGCATTCGCCGGCCGTCGTCGATTTCAAAGTAATAACATGCCGTAGACGTTAGAAAATGTTCCAGCTAGACTCAAGTTCAAGTAAGCCGGGCAAAGGCTGTGGCGAGATGTAACGTACCCACCTAGGAAACCCGGGGATGTACTGAGGATCCCCCCCTCTTCTGACGACCTCCGTGCCTGAGCACGGAGGTGAAGCAAAGAGGAGAGCATGGCAGGAAGAGAAATACATGGCAAGGAGAGACGGAACGAGAGGGAAAAAAGTCGGAGAACCGAAGGAAAAAGAGGCCCTTAGAGAGATGACGTAAAATATTCCGGGTCGGGTCGGGTCCGGTCGGGTTGGGTTGCTTCACGTGGTTTTCAGAATATCACGAGTCGGGTCGGGTGAGATGCCTACAACTCGAAACAATCGTGTGAAGAGTTGGATCAACCCGACCCGACCCGACCCGACCCGACCCACGGGGCTTGATTCGACTCGTGAACAGCCCAGAAAATAATGGCGCTGAAGATTAAGAGAGGAGAGAGCGAGAGAGTTCGCGCGAGTGGCAGAGATAACTCAGGGGGGGTTAAAGGCAGGGAGAAAGATATTCGAAAGAGAGAGGAGAGAGGGAGGGAAAAAAGAGGATCCTCTTGGGAATGTTGGGAAACAACGATGTTGCGTGCCTGTTCACGAACAGAGGGGGGTTTGCGCCGTGGCTCGTTCCTTGGCTCGCGCCTGCATCGAAACGTGATATGTATTATTTGTGGCACCCGTGGTCGCGGGACACGGGGATTGTATTCCTTAAGGGGCGGTCTCTTGTTTCGACGTTATGTTACGTCAAGGGTACAATAGCATAGGACACTGAGACCTGAAAGATTATTGGTCCAGGGTGCATTCTTATTCAAGAAGAGGCGCGTTCTGCACGCACTGCTAACAACGGCATTGTACTGGTGGTGCAATACGGCTTTCCGAGTGTTTTAGTGTAAATAATCTCAGCCTGGCTTACTAAAGTCCTCGTCTTTCTTGCTGTCCTGCACTCTGTGCAGTGGTGGCGGTGGTGGTAGCTTGGTCGCGCTGTCGACGAAAGGGGTCAGGACGTGACGGGCATGGGCGGCACTGATAAAGTGTACGGTATCTGTCGTGTCTGTGAAGCCACCTGGCGCCTCCTTGTGTTTTTCTACTCGTACTAGACTAATACTCTTCTACTGCAACTACTGACAATGTTTTACCTACTCAGCTGTGGTCTCTTGATCACGTAAACTCCTTTTTTATTTTCTGTCTGAAGACGTTATTTTCGTTTTTTCGTTTTTTCCAACTCACAAGTGGGCTTCACAAGCAAGTGTGGCTGTCCATAAATGCTGCTGCTGTGCATGGATCGACTTTCTGCTGCTCAACCCCAATACTTCCGTCGATACGCAAGTCCATATGCATACGCGTTTCCGATGCTTACTGAGATGGATAATGAGCGTTATGTTTTACTTAGGCCAGCTTGCGCGGAAAAATTGCTTGGGTTCAGTACATCGCATGATAACATCCTGATTCAAAGTTTCATATGGTGTTCGCCTATTCAGCAAGAACCATTAAAATGGTGTGCTGGATCGCCTGGCGTGCTGAAACGACAGAAATGCCGTGTCTCCGGTATCATTTGTTGGTACGCTCGCACGGGCGTTCTTTCGAAACAGTCGCTATTCAGTCCGGAGTTAGTTGGGTCTTTCCCACTTTTGCGCAGTTAATGACTTGTTCCTCTATCCATTTACAGTCAATCCCTGTAGCCCGGACTGATTCTACGATAGTCCCCCCCCAAAAACCGGCGATTTTTTTTGACGAACGTTTCATTGAATCATGGCTGCTAGACACGAGGAAGGGTGCTATGAAAAAATCAACCTCAAACATTTTCATGTTTGCAAAGAACTATTGAACGACGGCCGTCGGGATGGCGAGGCTCACCGTATTTCAGGAGATACGGCCGGTATCATAGGAGCTGGTTTCAAAACCGGCGATTTCGTTAAAGAAAAGTTAAAGTCGGGGGGGCTACCGTAGTAAGACTCACCCGGTAAATGTGCACCGCGGCGGTATGTGCTGCTGAAAAACCACCAGGGTTGATAGAGAATATAGCGAATTGCATGGACCACTCTTTGGTAATGCATGCTGTAATATCTAATATCAGTCTCCACGTCAAAGCTGTTTTTAGAGCTCCATTGCAGCCCCAAGTCTTCATTGTGTTTTCGAAATGTTCAGATGGACCACGAAGTTCGGATCAAGCAGGCACAGGAACAGCTGCCTCAAGTAGGAATACTTGCCTGCAGGACTGAACACCATCTGCCTTCAAACGCTACCCGCAGGACTTGCGGCGTCGGAGATAATTCTAGGATATCCTCCGCGCGGATTTCTTACCGATACGTAGTAGGCGTGCGTACAAGACCTGGAAACGTCACCACGGCTTGTTCTACGCCAGGGACAGCACCTTTTGGCCCAAATGTTTCTCACTGGCGGGACTCCTCAAAAGAGGAACTATCCAATGGCGGTGGAATACCATATCTGATTTGTATGTGTTTTACCCCATTCGTTGCATACCTAGGGCGTGGGATGGTTCATCCCCGGGATGGTTTGTCATTTTCCTGATAATTCGTTTTGGTTTAAGTATAGACTAGTCTACTCGTCTGTGAGTGATCTTGAATTGAGGAGCCTTGAGAAAAATCATATGCACCCCTATACCGTAGCACGCGCTCACATCATAATATCCCTCTGGATCTCTAGACTAGACATGGACCCACCAATCTATCTAGCCGGGTGTACAGATGATGGCCCCAGCCTTCTGCTATAACTTCAGGGATATGCTGTCGCCAGGGGACATCCTGGGTGCATCCCGGGTTTACTACAGTAAATAGACTAGATATACATGTGGATCTTGGAGAGGTACCGGGGGTATGACAGATTGCTTGGGCTGCTGCTGCAGACCATCGCCACTCAATTTTTTGGGGAACTTTTCCGCCCCCCGTCTTTGACGGCGGGACGTTGTCCCGACTCCAACCCTGGGCGCAGTACAGGACACCTAATAGCAAACAGCGTAATAAATGAAAGCCAGGATGAGACTTGCAGTAAAATTATAAATTCGGGAGTTCTTTTACTGATTTTTGCGTAGAAGGCACACTCCTGCTGTAGTAGTTCTCGAATAAGAAACTCAGCCTGGGCCAGCCAGTGCTCCTGTTTCTTGTTGAGTCTCCTGCCTGCAATGCAAGCCTCTTCTTTCTTGTATTTAGGTCACCGAGGGTGACCATGTCGGGCTCGGTGCTTGAACGATGCTTGTTCTCAGCGACGACCGTGGGCGTAGGTATGAAGGTGTGGGTAACCGCGCCCCACAGACTCCTGTCTGGACACTGGTGACTTTCGCGGGAGAAAGCCGTGTGTTCGTGGTATTCGAATGCTTGCTACTCTGGTCTACAGGGATTTGGGTGATTGGCTTAGGCGAGGCACTGTTGTTGTTCTGGGTGGTGCATCTCGACTGGATCACTGGTCTCTCGGAAACAGTCGCTGACAATGATGCTTCGTGTGTGCACGAGTTCGTGACATAATGGAACAGCCCATGTGCGGGTTCTACGTGGCCAAACACTGTACATATGACGGTGGACATCTTACCCCAAGTAGGAAAGAGTTGCCGTACCATGGGCAACGGGGTCAGGTTACACGTGGACGGTTGTCTTGGCCAATGGCCGCTTACAATATGAGGTGCTTCCTGAGGCAGATTTCCCATTTCCCCTATAATACCGACAAAATTGCGTAGAGAAAACTGGTGTACCATTTTTCGGCTATGATCGGCGGTAGGCTACAATTTTCTTCATTCGCGTACCCATCGATACAGTTTCTGGTGTTTCCGCACTTGAGGCGATCCAGCACTTCAAGAATGTTTCTTCTTGCCGTACCAAGCATATTCGCGCGCTCCGGACCGGACGGACCACAGATGAACGGTCCCCATAGGTCGGTGACTTAACGAGCCCGACCAAGCAACCACACTCGCTCACAATGCGGCATCGCGTCTAAATTTCGGCCAAGAGGATACTGTTGTATGTACTGTAGCTCGTTCACGGGTCAGGTTGGGTCGGGTCGGGCCAGAAAAAACAAGTCTTCGAAGTTCTTCGTACTGGTCGGGTGCTATCGAGACTTGTCAATCTCACGGATCGGGTCGGGTCACCCTGACACAGCCCGACACGACCAGCCCCGCGAAGTTTGATTCGACCCATGAAAATCCCTGCATAAAATGATGCTGGAACTCGTATTGATGCATACATACATCGGTGCGCTCTGAATTAATGGAGGGGCGACGTCTGCCATTGGCCAGGAACAACTCGAACCAAACAGGGGGGCAACTTGGTGGCTCTAAAAGAAGGAGCGCCAAAAATGTATCAGTGCCTGCCAGCTGACGCCTGGATACTAGGTACGTGGTATACCGGTCGCAAAATATGAACGCTAAAAATGGTATCAGTGCCTGCATAGCATCCCGGGAGTTTTCGAATCTTATGAAAGCCGGTGTGGTCTTCCGTTGAAACGGGCTTTTGTCGACTGACGCAATCGGCCTTATATCGGTAGTTGTCGAGTCTGAAGGGGGAAAAATATTCTCTGTAACTACTGCACACTACTGCACGTACAAGATCAGGACAACAAGAACCTGGGGGAGAGAGGGCAACGGCCTGCCCCACACGAAAAGGCCAATGCAATTTATTGACTACGAAGACATAATGCTGCCCCAACGCGATTATTCTCCCCGAAATCAACCTCATGTGTCGCCCCAAAAACAACCCCAACATTATCCCGAAGTCGGCCCCAGGGGGAATCACCCCTAGACATCTACCCGAAAATTGTACCGAGAAATCTCCCGGAAATCGACCCGACGAAAGGTTGCTGGAAGACCGCCTCTCGCGTTGTCGGCGTTAGTAGGCTCTGTCGGCCACCCATCGGGCCTTAGCGAGAACGTAATCGACGCAATGAGCGAACGTAACCGACCCACTGAGTCTCCACCGAAACCGACCCATCCAACTGCTCTATTGTCCCGAAATCGACCCAACCGAGTGTTTTCCCAAAATCGACCCAAATAACTATTTCCCGCAATCTGGCCCGGAGGCCAGCCTCCTTGGAATCGACCCGAGGGGTCTCCCCGGATTTGACTCGAGGTATCTCCCCGAAATCAGCTCGAGGAAAGGTTTCCGGAAACCGGCTCTCTAACCCCGGCGTTAGAAGGCCCCGACGGCCACCCAACGAGCTTTCGCGAACGTGAAGCGCATGGACAAGTACAGCACGTTGCAATCGACCTGAAGTATCTCCCCGAGATTGACCCGATGGGATACCCCGAAATCGACCCAAGGAAGCCCTCCGAAATCGACTATAGGAAAGGCTCCCGGAAACCGGCTCTCTCGCGTCGTCGGCGTTAGGAAATCCCATCGGCGACCCGTCCGGCTTTGGCCAACGTAAAGCACAGGGACAACAAGAGCATGTTGCAATCAACCTCGCGTATCTCGCCGAAATTGACCATAGATGTCTCCCCGGAATCGACCCGAGGTATCTGGCCGGAGTCAAACCGAGGAAGCTTCCCGAATTAACCCGGGGAAAAGGTTCACGGATACCGGCTCTCTCGCGTTGGCGTTAGAAGGCTCCGTCAGCCACCCATCGGGCTTTAGCGAACGTGAAACAGAGGGACAAAAACAGCACGTTGCCCAACATCCGGCTGACGAACTCTTCCCGAGGAATGTATCCCGACCCGCGCAACAGGCACAAGAGGTTGTACATAAGCAGAACCCCCTGTACAAGCAGCAGCAGCACCGTTGGCGGTGTGAAAACACAAAAGGTCAGAAGGAAGCGGGGGAGGGGAGGAGAAGAGGGCAGGCGGGCGGGCGGGCGCGCGCGGGGGGGGGGGGGAGGGGGGGGGTGGAGTGACGGCAGGGGAGGAAAAGGGAGGGGGGGGGAGGGGAGGGAAGGGGTTAGACTACAAAAATAACGTTGTAATTAATGCGAATAACAAACATTGAATTTTCATTGTTTCGTACTGACAATATAAAGGCGATTCATTAGTCTCCATCGACGGGGCCAACATACACATAAAAAGATGAATGGACGGAATGCGGGAGACAAAGCACACTCAGAGCGTCGGCTTCCCATCCCATTGTTTTCCGTTTTAGTTTTTTTTCCTTTGGGGGAGGCGAAATGGGTATTTATTTACGCACCTCAGCAGCTGCGTCAACGGTCAGCATGGTCTTCATTCTAGCCTTCTGCTTGTTGGTCGCCGATTGAACCAGCGACAGGCACATGCACACCAGATTGCCGAGAAACAGGCTCACCGCCGGGACCATCATCACCGCCCTGGTTAAACAACAAGAGTAACAATAAAAATAAGAGCAAAAACTGTCATCATCACCGCCCTGGATAACCGTTTACAGGAGACACAGGAACAAGAACAAGCACAAGAACAAACACGAGAACAAAAACAAGAACAAGCACAAGGACGAGAACAAGAACAAGAACAAGAACAAGAACAAGAACAAGAACAAGAATAAGAACGGTAACGTGCACACCAGGTAGCCGAGAAAGAGCGCCACCGCCGGCACCGTCATCACTGTTCTGGGTCAAACAACAATAATGAATGATGACAAGAACAAATAACAAGAACAAGATCAAGAACAACAACGATAACCATAATCATAACCATAACCATAGTATGCACACCAGGCTGCCGAGAAAGAGCGCGACTGCCGGAGCCATCATCACCGCTGTGCGTTAAAAACAACAACAACAACAACAACAACATCAACAACAAGGGGGTCAATACAACTTCATTACTCCCCTGGCTCGGTAGTTCATACATACCTAAACATCCCACTCTGCTGGTCGGCGTGCTCGTAGCTGTTGAGGGACCTGCAGACAAGGATCACGAAGATGAAAAACACGCCCCCTCCTCCTGCCCGTCGGAACAAGCTGGACGACCGCTGCTGCGTCCCTATCGCCTGGCCAGGGAGCTGCCCAAACCACCACCACCACCACCACCATCGCCACCCCAAAAAACGAACACGTAAAAAAACAAGAATTATTAAAATCATAACAATAATGAAAGAGCGAAAAAAACAAAAAAAGAAACATACACACGAAAGAAAGAGAGGGGCGTATTTGGTTTTTGCATGGTTGAGGGGGGGGGAAGGAGGGGAGAGGTGGGGGCATAAAAAGGTAGACACAAACGTACGAGTATATATTAGCTGCTTGCTGCTGAATGTAGTGGGTACACAAGTAGTGATTGCTGTTGTATGTTTTTGCTCCTGCTGTATGATCGACTGTGTGTGCAAATATCTGCAGACTACGACTTACGTACTACTGTACGAGTATATGTTAGTTTGTCTATGCTGCATACAGCAGTGCTCTTGTGTGTTCCTGCTGAAGGACGTCAACCTCATGCAGCAGCAGCAGTAGCACACGGGTTGGTGCCGCTTGCTATACGCATGAGAAAACGACTTGCTACTGCTTGATGTTTGTGTAGTTCCTACCCGAAGAGAGATTATAGTAACAAAATGCGACAAAATACACGGAACATGTTTGCGGTCGTGGTATTCGCCATGAAAATCGTGAGAATCGCAAGTTTTGACAAACGCCAGAAACGTGGACGTCGCGTTTCGTGACAAAAAAAACGTGCGATTTTTAATCAGGGCATAACGTTAATCCACAAATATATGTTGCGTATGCAAGGTATGACCCACATACTACCGCTGGATGGCGATTGGTCATTCTTCCCCTGTGGCATGCCACCTTGCGCCATCCCGCGGGGAACACCCCTGACTCCCCGAAGGGTAGCCTTGTATATATGTAGAATAATAGTACTGAAACCGACGAACAAAATTATCCACGAGGCCAACCAACCTACGAGAAAATTAGGTTAGAAAACAAAAAACAAAAGAGCACGAAAAACGTAATTCCCGCCTAACTTTCGTGGGTTGGGATGGCTTGGAGTGTGGCATTTGACGGTTTCAATCGTATTCTTACTACATTTTCCTACCCAACCCTTACCCAACTAAAATTGGTACACAGCAAACACGCTATGAAAAATCGCAAGTTGGGCCAGAAACGCGCCAGTCCGGTACAAAAAGCGGAGAACCATTCGCGGACGTCATTTTACTGCAATGCTCAGCCAACTACACAACTAGTCGGTGACTTACAGTCAGCCAGCTCAAAGCCCTACTAAATACGAGTACGTACTCTCAACCTCGTGTTCGTCGGATTTGCAAATTTTCCACCAACGTGATCGAAAATCAACTTTGCCAGCAAAAACACGACCACAGTTGAATCGGAAATCAACTCCGCCAGCAAATTCTCCAGGCCGAGGCCTGGAGTCTCCCAAACCATAAATATTTTTGCATCCCCCATCCAGCAGTCTAAAAACAGCATAGTTTTCACTATGCTAAAAAATAGTAAAAACGTAGGGTAAAAACGTCCCGTTCTCAGCAGTTTAAAAACAGCATAAATTACATCACTCTTAAAAGTAGTGTGGGGAATGCAGCAGGAGAACGAAGCAGATTTTATTCACGTCGAGACGAAAAAAAAACTCGACATTTTAGTAAATACTCCGTCCACAGCACGTGGATTCACAAGCGGGTTCTTCCTCCGTCATCTGTGGGATGTCCTACTGTGGTCATGGAACTCTCGTAGGACGGTCGGCTGTCGTCAGGTGGCACGGGACGGCGGGGTCGGGGGGACGTCTCGCGGGAAGCCACGGGCGCAAAGCACGACGAAATCTCTCGTTTTGCGCTTCGCCATGGCCGAATGGTAGGGATTATTTGCCTGCGCCCTTCCTTTTGGCCTCTCGCAGTTGCACACTCAGCGCCATCATAGCTGTTGATCCACAAGCTTATCTGCACCGGGAAAACCTTACAGGCTCCAGGTCCGACAAAATGACGACTTTCCAAACATACAGAACGGAGTTCCACAAAATCGAACATTGTTCTCAAACAGGGGTTTAAGTAGGGATGTCCCGTGCCATAAAAAACAGGAATTGTGCCGAGAGTTTGCACGGTCTACCTCACAGGGAGATCCACCACAGCGGTGCGTATATGCATATACAAGGCAAGGCAAGGCGCACGGGGCTCACGGGGTGTGCTACCGTTCTGTCTGCGTGTAGGGCACGCATTTTGCGCGCGCAGTTTGTGCACTTTTGATATTCCTTGAGGTTATTGTGCGTGCTCGTTGTCGGGGGATGCCATCAACACGACGACAACAGCAAAGCGTCTTCTTCGTCGCGATGATGTATCGCTTGGCGGCTGGTGTTCTGCCGCCTGTTCCGAGAGCCACGACACACGACGAGTAAGTAAGTGCAACAGAACAAAACGACTGGGAGCTCAAAAACGCAAACACGCAAAAGCGGTCCACAGACGGGGACGATCTCAATGTCGCTACAGGAGTCAGCTCTTGAGGAAAAGGCCGAACAGCATGCGTTGGCTGCGTCGACCTCCGCCTCGTCTTCACCATCGGCATCGATTCCGACTCGAGGTAGGTAGTGCGACCCAGCCGTCATGGAGCCGTATACATGACTGGTCTGCGTAAATAATCGGAACTGGACTTGTCGCACAATGATCGGCTATCACTGAAGAATAGGCGTGATACCACCAATGCCGCTGTGGCCCTCACAGATGTTGGGGCTACCTATTTTCATTCTAGTCGCAGCTTCGTTGTCCTTTCCCACTGCGCCGAGCACAATTCGCGCGTAAGTTGTTCTCGTTGTTATGCATTTTTTTTTTTTTCATTCGTCGGTCGTTCTCGCCGCACGCTCATTTGGTAGGCTGTTTTCGAATCGCAGGATGCATGTCGCCATCGTCGACATGTCCTGCTTCTGTTTTCTTATTGCACTTTTTTAGTTCGTTGTATGTACACAACGACCTACCTCCCCCCCGATATCCTTTCCCACAGCGTCAAGCACGCAGTTCGCGTATCTTCGCGGTTGTATGCTTCTTTTTTCGCCATGACAATTGTTTCTTGTTCTGTCTTTAACTTAATTTTGGTCTCGTTGCTGCTATTTTCGAGCTTCAAGTTCACGAAGCGGTTGTTTTCTTTGTTGACGACTTCTTCCACTATTCTACCGTCTTCCACTTTACGTTTTTTTTGTTCTTGGTGTTTTTGTGTGCCCTTTCCACCTACCCGAAACACACACTTCCCGTACGTTTAGCGGTGTCTCGCTCTTTTTTCGGGCGCTATCTTTCTTCGTTACTACACACCACTATGTGCCGGTGTGTTACTGGTTTTTTTTTAATGGATTATGATCAGGCAAGTCCGATCACGCCAGACCGTGCGTCGGGCGGCATGTGTCGCCGTATTTATTCATTTTTTCGCCATTTCAGTCACCCCCTCCTCCCCCTTCTGGTCATTATATGTATATTGGGGTTGGCGTTGGTTGGCAACGACGCTGTAAAACACGCCAACCACTGCGTGAGCTGAACAGCCAGGGTACCGTTTTTTGTTCTTGTTTTTTGACGGTCACCATGATGGTTATCGATTAAGATCATATCGTGCGGGTTGGAGAGCCTGAACTCCGCAGAAGGGAAATGATCGCATCAAGTACTGTGAATATGGTAAGGCACCCATGAGGCAGTTACATATTAATACCCATTGCTGTTTCTGGAGTGGCCACACCAGAAAACAAAGTAAATCATTGGCGCTGTCATCCATAAGCAAGACAGTAGGCAGTTACATAGTAATACCCATTGCTGTCTCCGGAGTGGCCACACCAGAAAACAAAGCAACTCATTGGCGATGTCATCCATAAGCAAGAAAGTAGGCACAAGGCGCCGACTTCCGTCTCACGAGTGGTTCTTGGAAGGACGCTGTTCACCCTTCATGCGACTCGCCGAACACCTCACGGCGCTTCGCGCTTGGTGCAAGCAATGTCTGCCTGGTTGGTGAAAAGCCGACGTGCTCCGTCCCGGCATAGTAGGGATGCGAGGGTCTATGGTCATACAACTACGGCCATGCACAAACTGAGTACAACCCCCCCCCCCCCTCTGGCTACCGAAGGATCCTCTCCACAACCGTGTAGTTTGTCCCCTGGTAAGATATTCGATCCCCTACCTCTCGTGAAACAGGTATCATACTTCGTCCTGGTCGTTTGCTGATGGGCCCGTTTCTAACGAACACAATATGTCAGGAATCGTAAAAAAAAAACGTGACATTTTCGCGAGTCGTGTTATGTGTCGGGAATCCAGACTTTGAACCGTTTCGACCTTTGCCAAAAACAATGTCAGTATTCCTCGCAAAAAAGGGCGATTTTTTTTTGAAAACGTGACTTTTCAGGAATGGTGACATTTTGTCAGGATTCGTGTTTTTTTGTTCGTTCGTCAGGAACGATACTTAGCAGAAGCTGCTGATACTGTGTCTTTTTTCGTCCTTCGCGTCACGGAGGCATCCTCCACACGCGTCTTGAATAGTTGGAGTAGTGATTTTTTTCCTCCACGCGCTACATAAATCTTCCCTTGTTCTCATTGCGCGCTGTGTTACAATATTTATGCTAGTCGTTTCCACCCGAAACAGCCGCCAATTGTCACCTGACTCTCCTAAACCGAAGCCTCATACATCGTGAGCACCACTGCTTGTTGTACACATCTTTACCTGTACCTTTTCCAGTGCTGTTAAAAAAAACGCCGAGCCTGGAGACAAGCAACGCGATTATTACTTATTCGCTTGCTTTACCAATCCAATAAATCATTAAATTGATCAAAAATCAACGCTACAAGCAAACATACACCTGGTACAAGGTACCAAATACAAGTTCACGATACTGTACCTGATTGTGCTGGTTCCTGTACTGGGTCTGGTAAACCTGCTCCTGAAGAGGCGTGTTGGCGGGAGGGACGGGGGGGGCGGGGCCAGCGGGGGCGGCTGGGCCTACTGGGACCCGCACCCCGCGCTCGGCAGACCCCGCGCCCTCAGTCCCTTGCCCCGGGGCCGCAAGCGCCGTCGCATCCCAAGGGTCTGCTGCAGAAGGCACGCGGACAACGTCGTGCGCCGGAAATCACGTGGCAAGATTAGGCCCATCGAACAGACAACTACCCAGACAATCTAAATCCTAAATTTGTGCACGATCGTCACCGTAGTATCCGGTTGTCGGTGGTGTCTGTGTTGAAACCTCTTGGGAGCTCCTTTTTTCTCATGTATAACTGTGGGGCATCGGTGTCAGCTGGAGTCGGATTGAAGGAGTTGTGTACCAGCACTTTTGCGATGATGCGTTTAAACGACACAAGAGGAACTATTTTACAGATTCCACCCGGCCTCGCAACACGCGTGTCCGTACAGATGTCACCTGGTAAACATTAACTATATTTATCGTGCATATAATAATCCAGGTATAAATCATTAACGTATTGGCCACAAAATATTTAGATTGTGAATGGGACAGGATCTGATCTATCCGATGTGTGCATGGTTAACCAATTTCCAAACTCCTAAAAATATCCTAGTCTAACTCCAAGTGTTTTATACCCATGTCGGGAGTGCGGTACCAAACAGGTAAAGATGGGGTACTTACAACGCCGGCGGAAAAATGGCCGAGAAAAATGCGACAAAATCGGAACCCGTTTTCCCTCATGTCGAGCCACTCCCCATTTCACTTTAGAGGGGATACTTTCGGGCTCCCATACGAATTCGATTGGCGGGGGGCCTCAACTGAAGAGCAGATCACTAGGGTATTTGCGGGATGCCATTTTTTTTGTTGGGTAGGAAATAATACCACAATATAGAAAGGCCGACGAACGCCATATATTGGATACCGCAAGGCCAACCCAGTCCAAGCAAAAAATACGTGCGACGTGCCATTTTAGCCCGTTTTCGCTATATTTTTCGTGGATTGGGTTCGCGTTCGGTTATAAAGTTCATCGGTTTCAATACTAGTATGGCATGTTTTCCTCTACCCAACCAAATTTAACATCCCGCAAACGCCCTAATAACTTGCAGCCTCATTCGTATAACAAAACTGCCTCATTCGTACAACAAAACTGCCTCATTCGTGTAACAAAACTGCGTTTGCGACGCGCTTCGTAGGCGAATTGGACTGGTAATTGGGATGGGCGTACAGTTTTTCTGAGAACCGTCTTTGGGCGGGATCTAGATATCTTCACCCCAGAAAAATAGGCAGCCTCCCCCGACCGTACCACGTCTCTCAACACCCCAACCCTGCAGCACCATCTCCTTGTTTTTCCCTCCTCTCTTCTTCCCCCCGACATATCCCCCTGCGAAGGGTATTGAACACTGGAAAGCAAGAACGTGCGAGCGACTCAGAGCGACGATAAAAACAGCAACAGGTTTATCGACCTATTTTTCGTAGATAGCCCCCCCCCACCCTCACGCTCTCTCCCTCCCTCCCCCCCCCCTCCCCCCTCCCGTGAATCATCTTGCGCTCACCTCCTCTAGCCGATTGGTCTGCCTCTTGCCTCTGTTGCTGCTGCTGTTGCTGTTGCTCCAGAAAAAACGCGTCCCGTCCCCTCGGTCCCCCCCCGGTCCCCCCCTCACCCCTGCCCCCGCCTGCGCCTGCTCCCGCACGGTGCTCTAACGCCGCCCCTCGCCCTGTCCCTCTCCCCGCCGCCGAAAACGCCTGCTGTCGATGGCCAGCCGCGACATCCCCACCCCCACCCCCATCTACTCCTCCCCTACCACCGTGACTCTCCCTTCCCCCATCATCCCAGGCCGCCCCGGCCTCCGCCTCTGTCCTCGCCCCCCGTGCATCCGTTTCATCTTGGGGAACTCGCGTGTACATCTCCGGCGACAGTGCTCCGGGTGGCGGCTGTTGTCTCTCCCCTCCCCTCCCTCCCCTGTTGGAATGGCGGTGATGCCTTTCCGAAGACGACGTAGGCGGTCGAGCTGGCGCGTTGTTTCCGCGGCCGCCCTGCGCGCGGAGAAGACGGGAACGGGGTAGGAGGGGGGAAGGGAGTTCGAGGGGAAGGGGGCGTTCATTCAGGAACGGGGGGGGGGGGGGGGGGGGAGGGGCAGGACTTGGTTTTCATGCTGCCAAATTATCCGGCCATAGTTGCAATTCCAAGTAGTTTGTCTCAAAAACGTGGGGGTGCAGTTCTAAAAGGGAGCTGCCGGTCGAGCAGGCGCGTTGATTTTATGGCTACCCTGTACGTCGAAAGGAGACGGGGGGGGGGGGGGGGGGGCTCATCTCATGCATAGCCGTAGTTGTAAGACCATTGACCCTTGCATCCCGACAATGTCGGGACGGAACACATCGGGTTTCCATCGACCAGGCAGACATCGCGTGCACCATGCGCGAAGCAATGTGATGAGTTCGGCGAGTCGCACGAAGAGTGAGCTGCATCCTTCTAAGAACCACTTGTGAGGCGGACTCCCGCATCTTGTGCGTACTTTCTTGCATATCGGATGACAGCTTGGAGCTAATTTATTTGGTTTCTGATGTGGCCACTTCCAGATACAGCAATGGAGACACTATGTAACCGCCTCGTGGGTGCCGCACCATGTGAACACCAAGTGACACGGGGGGGGGGGGGTTGCTAATCTGGTGGGAATTGATTGTTTAGGGCGGGGGGGGTTATCTAAAAGAAGCGGGCGGTTGCCCTCTTGTAAGGAGGGGAGGGGTTGGTTCACAAACGAGGGGGGGGATTGCTTCTCTAAGGAGGGCACTCGACCGAAATGCAGGGCGGTCTTGCAAAAAAATCCTGCAAGCCGCTGATCTGGTTGGTCTAGATTGGCCTTTAAGCCTGTTATGTCTTTGGGGGAAACTGCCACCAATACATGCTGTGGAGCCGCGCGACCGCCCCTGCCGACCTCGAGTCCCCTAAAGGGTTGGGTCAGGGTTAGTGTTGGGGTTGGGTATGTCTGGGTCGTCCTGCTTTCAAGGGGGGTCTACCGAGGGGGGATTGCTTCTCTAAGGAGGGGACGAAGAAACGCTTGGCTCGAGCGAGGGGCAGAGATAATCTGTGGTGCTTCGTTCATATCCAACATGCAACCGTACCTTGAATGTTCTGCGACCAACATATGGCATTTAGCAAGTAGAAGCCAACATATGGAATTTAGCAAGTAGCAGGTACCAGTACCCGGGTAACGGTTTCCAGACACGCAGCATTCGTGCGCGGTGCATGCATGAGGCTGCTGTTAGTCGTCTACTTAACAACTAGCTTGATACCAGATATACCTGGTGCGAGAGTACTGCAAAAATTACCTACAGGTGTAACTCCGTGAAATCCATGTACTGCCGTACGTATGCTTCGTCTTGCTACTGGTACACAGCAGTGCTAGAGGGGACCCGTAATCGCCTGATACCTGATGCCGTAAGTCACGAGGCAACGGTAAGTGGCACGGTAACCATTACGCGCAACGTGCAAGCAGCAGGCAGCAGGCAGCAGGAAAGCAGCAGCATTACGTGTAAACCAGCCATAATATCAACACAGCAGCCAGCAGGGTTCGTGTGACCGCGGAGCAGTTCTTCGTACTGCTGTACAACGCGCAAGCCGACTTGCAAAACCGGCTCCAGCGGGTCGGTTCGGCCCAGTTTAACCGCACCCGGTGGACCGGGGATGGTGCAGTACGGCTCAGACCTCACGCAGAGAGGGACGAATGGTGCATCCCGGTATTATAACTGAAAGACAACGTGTCGAACAGCAGCGGCGATTACAGCATCGGCCACACCAAGCAGCCCAGGCTGCTGGGGTAGGAAACGCGTCCGTAGCGAAAGCGGGGCGATGTATGATGTATCATCACAGAGCATGATGACGATTGTATCTTATACCGTCCGTTTCACGCTGTTCCTGTAAGACCGAGCTTGCGATATCTGGGTTCAAAAGCATGCAGCACCCTCGCCTCTGAACCAGAAGAGCAACAGCAGCAGTTGCTTCATTTTCCGACGCTCATTTCCGAACCTGGAACTGCTCTACAACAATCGCTAGGCTAGAGCAGTACATACGAGTACGCCGTGCTGTGCTGCTACAGCTGCTGTGTGCTTGCATGTTGCGTGCTTGCTGGCACGAAGGACAAGAAGCAAGGATTGCAGAAAGCAAGCATCCTTGAAGCAGATAAAATGCAAGAGGCGACAGCAGGCAGTCGCCGTCAGCGCCTCCACTACTGAAACCAGTACGAGTAGTTCTACTGTCACACGAATGCTATTACACGAGTGCTGCTGACGTTGTGCTGTGCTCCTGCTGCTGTGCTTGCGCGCTTCACGGTTGCAGCTTTCGCAGGAAGCCAAGCATCGAGGCAATGAGAGACGGATTGCGCGACAGCAGTACGTATTCATTGTCAGCGCCGCCTTTGCACTTTGCACCTACCTCGAAAGACCCAGCCGCCGAAGAGCATTGGAACAGGGACGCCATAATCAGGAGTGCGCCGTAAGGACCGACCTTGTAACTGCTCCTCAAGCGCACTCTGCTGTCACCCATCTTTGCATTGTTGTTGTCGTTGTTGTTTTTGTTGTTTTTGTTGCTACTGTTGTTGCTGTTGCTGTTGCTGTTGTTGCCGCTGCTGTCGTTGAGTTGACGTGTTGGTAGGGTGATGATGGATCGTTGTTGGTGCTGCTGCGCCATCTCAGCTGCCCGTCGTTCGTGCAACTGGTCCGCCTTCTTTTAGTTCACGATGCACTCGGCTTCAGGCGATAAGAAGCAGCAGGCTGGCACAGGCAAGCAGGTAAGAGCGGATGATGACGAGGTGCGAGAGAGCAAGCACGAGCTTGTTCCACAAACAGTACAGAAATACAAGGCCAATCAATGACCTATAACTCCATTTTTGGGGATCGGGGGTCGGCTGGAATGAACCGCTGACTACGTTCCAAGCATTCCATCCTCCAGGCATTACGGGCAGAAGCCAAGGGCAACCCGGCAGCAGGGAACGCCGCACAAACCACGTCTGTGTTATACCAAGCCACCCCTACCGCCCGCCAACTTGCAACGCAACTCGCAATCCACGCTCGTAGGGCCCGAGAAGAGAGAGGAAGAGAGTCTGTGGCAGGGGACGGCAAACACAAAACCCACGTTTTTTTGTGCAATAAAAAATGGCGGATCCCCCTCAGAAGGGGGATGGAAAGATGCCTTGGGGCATGAAGATCGGGAAGCTCAAGCCGGGTGCAAGGGAAACCATCACGGATAAGAAGCTCGCCACATTCGTCGTTGGCAAGCAGAAGAAGAGCAGGCTGCAGAAGGTGAGTAGCGGCGCGGCGCGCCGGCGAGAACACGCGCGCGTTCGCGCTCGCGCGTGGCACTCGAGAGACATTTCTACGTGATGTAATGAGCCGCACTCTTGTCGACATTATTGTCGAAGTGATAGTACTTGAGTATAGGATCCAATCTCCCCAAAAGCGAAACAAAAAAGTCAAAACTCAAACTTGTGATTTGTGATGCAAGAGTCAAGTCAGTTTCTTTGGTTTCAGGTGTTGGGTCCGGATGTTTTTTTCTTTTTTCTTCTTCGTTTTTGCTTTTGTTGCTGTTTTTGCTGCTGCTTTTGGGGGAACATTTTGCATTCTGCGATTTTCTACTGAGTTTTGCACATAAGTCGCGATGCACGATACACCCAAACACGGCAGTACGACAACAACTCGCGAAGCTCAGTACCAGTGCAACAAGCAGCATGGGAGAAAGTACAATAAAATCGCCACGCACCCACGTTACAGCAGTAGCACTACAGCAGGAGACTGCTGCGCCCTGATACCTTGTAGGCGTCCCCGATAGAGTATTACGTGAAAGGTGAATCTCGTCCCTGTTGATGCCCTTCGTTCAAGTCTCCTCGAGTGCATACTCGTGCTCGTATGTAAAAATGGACGTTTCTTTTCGTAAGAATTGACTCCTATGAACGTACACTATTAATAACGGGAAACGTCAGAGCGTGAGTTAGCAAAATCCGATGAAAAGTCGACGATCATATTTAGCATTTGATAAATCGCTGATAAAACAGCAACTAGTAGGAATGCTGAACCCTATGCGCGATAAAAATGAAGCCACGTACTGGGGGGAAGGGAAGACACCTACCTGCTGAAGGCACCACGACTTTGTCCAGAAGGTCGCCTGTTATGAGTTGATCTGGAAAATAAAATGATTGTTGTAATTAAGAAAACGAAAAAAAGAGCGGCACTCATTGCATGTGTATGACAGCACCGCAAGCAGTAGTTTCGTACTCGTGCATGATTTGGCCATTGCTTGTGGTACCCCGATCCAGGTCACAGATGTTCCTGACATTCGTTTCACCGCCTGAAGATCAAGATGTCGACGTAAGATTTTCAAACAGTCTGTATGATAAAAACGAGTCTACTGGATGTCTAGATGCAGAAGTTAACGGCAATGTTCCATACATTCGTTGGCATTTTTCAAAAGGGGTGGTTGTACGATTTCGAAAACCCGAAACACACAAACGCGCCGCAGCGCCATAACACGCCACAGACCATAGAGATCGAGGTGTACGAGGGTTAAGCGGCAGCTGCTCGGCAATTGGCCCAGGGGCTGCCGCATCTTCGCGAATTACTGCTATTCTGGGTGTGTGTTCGCGCGGGGGCAAATTTGCGGCCTGACCCCGAGACAACATCTGGAGAATCACCTTGTCCCGATCTCAGGCTGCGCTCGAAGACGGCCCGTTTAGGTACAACCGACTCTAGTTCGCCATTCATCATCCACGCCGCACGCCCCTTCAGGCCAGCGGAGAATCCCCGAAAACGGCGCTGCCTGTCCGTGTTGTGCCCTAAGCTCAAGGTGGATGGTCTCAGCAACAAGGGAGTGACTGCTACTTATTATGTGTGTTCGATGCGAAGCTCAAGCCTGCAGTGTGTAAGAGCGACTTGTTTGTGAGCCGTTCAGTTGCTTATTATATCCTGGACAACACCCTATCGAATAGGCTATTGCACCAACAATAGGTCTGCAATTATGAGGACCGATACCTATCGCGGGGCACAATAGCTCGGCTTCGGGGTCTATCGATAGGTACTGTAAGCAACAATAGGGTTAAGGATGTGGCCATAATAGCGTATCATGCGACCGATATGCTTGCGAAGGTGTATATCGATAGGTATGTTGGGCACCAGCATAATTTGAAAATGACTCCCAACAGGCTATCGTTCGAGCAATACCTTTTTATCGCCACTAATCAATACCTATTGGTTAAAGCGATAGTTGGGCGATGATGTCGATCGATATCTATTGCTCAATGTAATAAGTTTTCAAGGGCATCGATCGATGCCTACTGCCCAATTTAAAAGGTTCTCAACGGTATCGGTCGATATCTACGTATACCTTCGTACTGCTTAGAACATACTCATACGTACCGTATACCCCAGGCTGTTTTTTGAATGAATACCTTGGATGATAGCAATAATACTTACCATCACCTACTTCTTGCCTTTTGTTTCAAAACAGTAGATTTCCGATAATACCTGGTATTGACATAAGTTTTAATTAATCGATAGTCTTGTGAGGGGTTCAATCGATATGTAAGGAAAGGAAGCAGTAGATCAAAGGAGAAGACGTGCGGAAAGGAAATGGGAAACGGCTGGCAGAATATACCCCTGTTTTATGGAGGGATTATTCGACGTGATAGGTACTACTGCTTAATGAAAGGATATTCGATGACATCGGAATGGATGCGTGGTACACTACTGCTCATAGCAATAGATATCGATCGACAGTTTCACATACCTATCGGTCAAACGATAGGTGTCGATCGACACTTTCACGTACCTATTGGTCACAGTAGTACGTATTGATCGACAGGGCGACATAACTATTGTAAGAACAATAGCCTATTGTGCCGATTTATCAGAACCTATTGGTCGAAGAAATAGGTATCAATAGACAGATTCACAAACCTATCTCAAAAACAATAGCCTATTGTAACAATTTTTCTGGACCTAATGATCCAAGCAATAGGTATCGATCGACAAAATCGCATACCTATCGAAGGTGTCAATAGGCATCGATATGCAATACCCCAACCTATTGACATTCAAAAGGCATCAATGGTAGGTTATTGTCCGGAGTGTGCTCCACATGCAGTGTACCCAGATCTTACTTTAGTCTAATCTTGCAGAGATTAGATTTATGGCCTACATCGGGGTACCATAAACAGTGGCCTTTAACGAGGATTCCTTACACTTTTATTTTGTAAGAATAAAAAAACATTCCAGCTGTGAGATCGAAGATTTCGTCGAAACTCATCTTTGCAAGCTGTGTGTGATACACCGATCGCGCATATTACTGTGTATGCCCTCATTAAGGATATAGGTCGGCGACTCCCCTCGGAACTACAATGTAGCTTGTACCAGGGTCAACAGGGTGATGTAAGTCAATCTGTACGCGGAAACTATAAAACCTGTTTCTGAGGGGGACAAAATCTAACAGCTGTGGAAGGAAAGGCATCAGTTTATCAAGTATATCCTGTAAGTCGTACAACCGGTGAGGGCAGGGCGGAGATTTTTTACGGCGTGGGGGCCGGGGGCGGGGGGGGGGCGGGGGGGGGGGCGGGGTAGTACAGGGGGGGGGGCTCAATCTGTGCAGCAGTTATTAATCCTTGAAGCGGACACATTTTGAAGGTTGTGGGACGAACGCATCAGTTTACCATGTATATCCTGTACAGTAAATCGTACAACCGGTGAGGAGAGCTGGGGGAGGGAAAGGGGGAAGGGGGATTTTTAACCGTTTTACACTTTTATATATACCGCCTTGTCCGGTAAAGGTGGTGGCTCTCCGATTCGAATTATTTGACACCCAGCAACCAGCCCTCAACACTCAACACAGCCTCGGATGTCTGGCATTGTACCCGGTGTAGCATGTATAGCGTGTTTGGAGTAAACGTAATGAAATTGAATGGTGAAATAATAGGAAGATGCGTTATTGTTCCCACCATGAGGTGTACCAGGGTACAGATCAGATGCTTGGTGGTCTGTGTCTCCCAGGGCAGACAGATGCGTGGTTTACATGGTCCATGCAGAAAGCAAAATGAAAACAAATCCCAGCACCGATGTCGACTTGATTCAGGGCGAAAAGGAAAATACTCCTAAAACAAAGATCATAATAAGGCGCAGAAAGATGATGGATTTATTCTTTCCCCCGGATCCCCGGATGTTATTTGGCTGTGCTCATAAGGAAAACCGAAAAAATGTTTTGTTTGTTTTTGTATTTGGGGTACTGCTGTTTTTTCACGGCGGATCTAGACAGATATCAGGATGCGCCAGAAATTGTGTAATCCGTAAAAAAAGAAGGAGAAAAAAGGCCGAGAAAGAGGCCTAAAACCGGATCCGAGACGTGAACCAAAGAGTATATTATGCGTCAAACCCACCCATAGGATTAAAAAAGAAAGCGGGAAAGCGGGAAACGTCTTCTCGCGCGTGTATTCATCTTTTTTACATGGTCTTGAAGTTCAAATTAACCTACCCCCCGCCCCTTTCTTCCCCGCCACCCTACGATCGCCTAGCATGCATACAACAGTAAGCTCCTATACATTTATGCTACCTAAAAATGTTGGAAATCCCCCCAGCCCCCGCCCCCCCCTAAAAGCCCAGCCCTCCCCCACCGGTCAGGCGACTTACAGGATTTCCACGGTAGACTGATGCTTTCCACGGCCGTCAGATTTTGTCCCCCTCGAGAACGGGTTTTATAGTTTCCGTGCACAGATGGATTTAACATCACCCTGTTGACCCTGGCACAAGCTACTGTAGTTCTAAGGGGAGTCGCCGGCCTATACCCTTAATGAGGACACACACCCAGTAATACGCGCGATCGGAGTAACACGCACAGCTAGCAAATATGAGTTTAGACGAAATCTTCGATGTCACATCTGGAGTGTATTTTCATTTTTCATAATATCTCTAAGGAAAGCGAAATTGTGCGAGATAAATATATACTGGTGATGTTTTTGTGGTAGCTGTTGTTAGCTGATTTTGGTCCTTGACAAGCAGTATCTTAATTGATTTTTGGGTGGGTGTTTTTTTTTTTTGTTCAAACATTTTTTTGTTCACTCTGCCCTGGTGATCATGGCTATGGTCGTCCCGTCATGGGCATTTCGTATGATGAGTTATGCGCCGAAACGTTGTTGCGTATAGTGTCCTGAACGGATTGCAGGATCTGCATCACTTATAGATCATGTTGCCGGGTAAGAGCCGGGTGATGTAATTGATCTACTTGTACAGCAGCACGTGTTTCATTAGTTGTATCTGTGCTACACTTATCCTGCACAACATACCATACCGACAGATACACAATCTAGTGATGTAGATGATCCAGATGATCTAGATAGTGATCTGTCCGATGTGTGGAAGAATGGAAAATCAAAAGTCAGTGTAGCGGGTTTAGGATCTCCTTTCCCGAGGCACGTGATAGGTACGCTATCAGCGCGGACGGAATTGGGAACAGGAGGCGTCACCCTCCGGTTGGTTGTATTTGGCGTTGTCGCTTCCTCTGACGTTAGGTGCGTTTTGGTTAATTCTGAAGTTGACGGGGTTGATTTTGATAGCCGTACCGGTCGGTGTGCTGCACGTGATAACCCCGCCCCCTGCAGGTATTAATAGTAAGACTACGTAAAAAAACTTGTGTGCTTGAGAGCGGTCAGATTTTGTCCCCCTCATGACGGGTTGTGTGGTTTCTGTACGCAGATTTGCAAAAGACTGGACGTCCTTGTATCGCCTTGTTGACCCTGGTACTAGCCAGCACTAAGGGGAGCCGCCGACCTGTATTTCCTTTTTTGAAGACGTACACACCCCGCAACACCCGCAATCGGAGTATCACACACAGCTTGCAAAGAAGATTGTCGACGAAGTCCTCGATCTCACAGCAGTCGTAGTGTGGTTTCAATTTCCAACGACAAAACGGTGAAGCCCACGCCTTATTATGTAATGGTGAAACGCCTGAGAGGCTAGAAACCGGTGTACACGGCCGCCGGCCGTTTGTTGCCGTCCCCCGGTACAGGGGTGCCTCGGTCAATGTGCTGCCGATGTGCATGGTGCACCTTGTTACGGATTCCATTGTACCCCCAACTGGCGATAAACACCTACCGGTATACCTTCTTATGGATGATTGCTATCACGGCTCTACCAGGTACCACGTTATCCACCCGAAGGCATGGCGCGGCTGATTTGTCGTGCTCTAACCGTAGCAGCGAACCCATGCAGCTGATTTTGACTCGCAATTTTTTCCGAGGCAGTAAACCCCCCAGCAGCGATCGTCCTCTTTGATCCTTCTGAAGTCGCGCCACGACATATTTGGTCCGCTCCAATCGTGGCAGGCGAATGCGGGCATCTAATGAGCAAAGTGTTAGTCGCGAGCCAGGAGTATTCCACAGCCCCCAGTGCGCAAGGTTTCCCCGACAGTATAGTAGGCAAACTGCGTAACTAATAAGGTCGATTTCGCAAGTTCGAGACCCTCCGAATGCATACTCTTACTGGTTGGCGTTTTTTATTGCGTAAAAATCGACTAGCGGAAAGCGCGAGAGCGTGGGTTCGCAAGGTTCGATAAAAATCAACGAGCAGTCGGGAATGCTGAACCTTATGAGCGATACAAACAAATGCACGTATCGGGGGGCAGAAGGGGGGGCACCTGTGAGCGCGGCTTGTCCAGAAGGTCGCTGAGGGTAAAAAGCCCGTACGATTCGGGCTGGAAAAGTAACAGTGATCATTGAAAAATAAATAAATAGTTCTATCAATACCATGCCGGCGAATCACCAATCGGTCGATGAGGGTGGGGTTTCCACACCGTTAGGGGTTGGCGAAATTTATTGTTATTCGTACTGTTTCAAGACGTCAATAGTTTTTAATGTTAGAGGGAGACATCATGTTTAAGTCTACAGACGGTTTGTCACCCAAAACGAGCCCTGGCCACGGGCATACGGCCGATGCATCCCACACGAAAGCCCACCTGGTAGTAGTTACGGTGCAGTGTCTACCCCCATTGAAGAACACCCGAGTTAAGAGCATTCGGGAGTTAAGAGCGGCCAACTCGGCATGTCCCGCCACACTAAAGGCTGTATGTTTCCCACTGCAGATAAGAGCGCTTTGTAGTTTAGAGCTCATGTTTCGGTTTGCCACAGGGCGTTCTTAAATCGGCGTACCCGCTGTACTTTCATGCGTCCATCACGTCGTTCTTTTGTAGAGGTGCCGTCCGTTTCACCGTTACACTTGAGCCATTAGGCAGCTTTGCTATTGAGCCGCGGTGGAGGAACTACCACCAACCAGAGTTGTGCGGCATTTTACCCCCGAGGGCACCGCGCAGAAAAGGTTGTCCACTCTAATCGTAGCACGCACAAGTACAGGCGTTTGGATGGCCCGCGGCGATGGAACTGCCGTGAACCAGAGCTCATATGCCTATTGTGCTGGGCCATTCTTTCTGGCACATGAGTTGAACCTTTTTGAGAACATAAAATTAGCGTAATACGTTACTGGGTTTTGTTGTTCGAGTACCACGAGCATAAACAACATGGTGTTGACGTGTTAGTATATATACAATAGCGCATGATAGGACGTGTTTCATTATCCTTGTCTAGCAAGAAGCCTAAGAATTAGGGGGTGGAGCAAAATGGCCACAAGCCTGCCAATAAGCGTCAAAATTCAGGGGGTTGAGCAGAATGGCCATAAGCATACCAGAACCCCGCCGAAAGCCCAGGAGAGCGGCAGCCCGCCTTTCTGACGCGTGCTACGGCAGAGTTGCGCTTAAGTGTTCGAGATTCCTCGTTAGAAGTGCTCTATTCCCCACCCTTAAATTGCCCCTGGTTTTATCCCCCCCTGGACAAAAATGCTTCAGGAGCGCGAGGAAAAGGAGGAGAAAAAGAAGGAGGCGGATGCGGAAAGCGCCAAGATTTACGAGCAGTTCGTTCAGTCTTTCGGCGTAGGCGGTGCCGACGAGGGGAAAACTTTCCTCCGGGGAGGCGTTGCTGGGGGACCGACCCTCCGGGGAAGCAGGCTCAGTGGCCCCGCTTCAGGCCCCGCCGGGAATGGGGGTGCGGGCGCTGGAAGTGGCCTGGGGACGTATGGGCCTGGGTCCGGGGGGATGGGCGCTGGGTCTGCTGCTGTCGCCATGCCGCTGGCGCTGGCTGGGTACGTGACGCTTCGCTTTATGTTTTATGCGTTGCCGTTTTTGTTTGCGTGTCGTTCCTGTCGTTTGTTTCCTTTGTTTTGTTCTTGTTTTTTAACTAATTTATTCCCGTCATTTTTGTTGTTGTCGTTGTGTTGTGCTTGATCTATGTTTCATCCACGTCGTTTTTTTTTTTGTTCTCGTTATTGTGTGCTTAGTGCTGCACCTGGTATTATTCGTATGCACGTGAGTGATGGATGATATTGAAGGTGCTTACTTTAGTGAAGAGGGGGGAGAAGAGCCTGCGTAGTGACTCCGGGTCTGAGTTGCGTCTAGGGAGGGAGAATGAGAAAGGAAAAGTGTGAAGGTACCAGATGAGACGAGCGAAAAAACGGAAATATAATAGATATGCGTAGGTGCACTTTGTGGCCTTCTTTTCTTTTCGTTCCGGTTTCTTTTTGGTTGTTGTGGTTGCTCTTGTTTACCGATTGCCTGCGTGGTCTGACGGTGAGACCACATACAAGGAGTTTCGTGCCATTTCTGTTTTTTTTTTTCATCAGTAACCTTGCTGGGGCCCATGCACCGCGATACAACAAGCGATATTCGCGTACATATTAAATGGTGGTTGGTTGCCACGTAGCTACGCGCACGCGCTACGTAGAGCTACTTCAGCTGAAACACGTGCTACGGTAGAGGTCCACCAATAATTTTCTCACCCCAAAACTGATTTTGAGTAAACTGAAGTGAAAATGCAACCCGATGGACAAGTTCATGGCCTAAGTATACCTAAATATGGCAATATTGCAAAATTATAATGGCATTCGGACGATTATGAGTTATAAACCCCTGCACAACTGGAAGCCCGTTTTTGTGTAAAAATTACTTGGAGTTAATATAGGAAGGGGTTTCGGGGGGCTCTAAAGGAGTTAAGAAACCCCCCATCGTTCAGGTTGTTTCCCCCCAAATATACCTCTTTCTCGTACCACGTGAAGGGAGTCCTACGCTAAAGCAGCCCGCGTTGCTTCGTGTGGCTATTGCCGCCATCTCCGCTTGTTTTCGCACCTCGGGCAGCTCAGGATCTGATCCATGGATCATTTAACAGCACATTCCGTGTCTACCGTCATGATCTTTTGTGCTGGACCTGTATCTTCATGGTACAGATCCAACCCGGAAAAGGGGTGCTAGGTCCTAAAGATCATACGGCTTTCACATGGTAACATGAGCTGCAAGGTACAGGCTTTCCTTGAGGTATCTAGATCATGATGTGCTACACCGCACAAACCTTCCCTGAAGTATCCACTGTTTTGTAGATCATCAGGGAGAGATCGGTGATCTGTCCGAGGTGTGTTTTTTTTTCAAGTGGCGCTTTTCCCTGTGACGCCCCAAAGAGGTTAATCGAAGTATTGAACAAATGCTTATCGCTGTTCCCCCCCCCCCTCCCTCCCTCTTTATTAATTTGTACATTGCACCTTTCTTCTCTTCACCACCTCCTCGCCTTACCGCCTCCTTGTCTTTTTTCTGCTGCCCCCCCCCCCCCCCCCCCCCCCCCTCCCTCCTTCAGGTTGATGGGACCTCCCGTGGGAGGGGCAACGGGCGAGGAGTACAAGCTTGGCGGTGCCAAGGCGGGGGCTAAGCCGGCGAAGCCCATGAGCGAGATGGAGAAGTAAGTTTCGTGTTGGGGAAATGAATCACCTAATAAGCTGTTTCGAGGAAGTTCTGTAGTGTTGGTATGATTAGTGGTGATATTGAGAGTAGTCTTGGTTAGTACTGGCAGTGGTAGTAGTACTATTAATAGGTAGTCGTGGTATTTATAGTATTTTAACCCTTTCACTACCCCAAAACTTATCCCGCACTGATTCCAAGTAAGTTGTCGCCGCAAACGTTTGTGCAGTTGTAACGAGTTTAGTGGAATACGGTTTCAGTAGAAGTCCCCCACTTGGGCGACCTTAATAAGGCGATATCCCTATGCAAGGCGGTCAAAATCGCTTGGCGCAACTGGGGAATGAAGTGATATACGGTACAGTAGAGATCTCCCTACAAGGCGGCCTGAGTACGGTGTTATCCCGATACAAAGCGGTCAAAATCGTTTGGCGCGACTGGGGCATTGCACTCATGACCTTGAATGAATAAGGTGGCTTCCCCCAATAAGGCAGTTTTGTAACTCTCACACCCCAGCTTTAATGCGGGGCCCGTACTATTGTGCTAGTACTCGTGGTAGTACTTGTGGCGATGGTTGTTGTGTCAGGTTCAACTCTAGGTATCGTTTTGCTATATCGTCTGTGGAACACCACTTATCAAGAACATTTATCAATATCGTCTCTGGACATCCTTATCCACGTCAGCATGCTTATCTAAATGGTTTGAAAGTACGTTATCACATGGCCTTTCGTCATGAGCGTTTATCGACATCGTTTATCGACATCGTTATCAACGTCCTTATCAACGTACAGTGGGTACCCCCATTGAAGAGCACCCGAGTTAACGGCGGTCAACTCGTGTCCCGCCGCACTAAAGGCTACATAGTGCCCAGTGCAGAAAATATGGCTTTGCAGTTTAGAGCGCATGTTTCGGCGTGTCACGGGGTACTCTTGAATCGGGGTTCCCACTGTATTCTTATCAATATGCTTACGTGGTTTAGTAATGCCAGGTATAACATACGTTATACCAGGTATTACTTATCAACATCATTTATCAACATCATCTCTTGATATCGGCAGGATGATGGAAGAGATGAAGCAGCGCCAGGAGCAGAAGGCGTCTGGAGGTGGAGGTGGAGGTGCAGGCCCTCCGGGGCAGGGTGGGAGGAGGCAAGGGGGTAGGCAGGTGAGCATGGCATCGCCAGTCACCCTCCACAGTTGGGGGGCTTTTCGTTGTCTTGGGGTTGATTCTATCGAACGAAAAAATATCACGAATCCTCCTGGCGTAAAAGGTCACGGTTCCTGACATTTTTAAATTCTGAGAAGTCACACATGAAAAAAACGAATGGACTAGTTTTGGAACCCTGGCGTCATTTGTTTATGGAAAATGTCAAAACAATTAAACATCCGGATGCCTGACAAGATCACACGATGCACGGAAATGTCACGTTTTTTTGTCACGATTCCTGACGTTTTTTGCCATTAGGAGCGGCGCTTACGTAGCACTTTTTTGTTTTTTGTATGTACCTGATACCTGGTACTTGAGAATGTTGGGAACACGTGTGAGCTGCCCCGCCCCCCCCCGCAACGGGTGATGCGTACCCCTCCGTTCCTTCTCTCTTCGCTTCAACCCAACCCAGATCGACACCTTTTTTGAGGAGATTAGAGGACGGGTGGATGGGGGATCCAGCCACCAGATGTACGCCGACCAGACCCCCAGCTCGGGCTCGATGGATGACGGAGACCCGACGTCGACCAACTTGTACCTGGGCAATCTAGCCCCGTTGGTCACAGAGGAGGCGTTGCAGGTCGGTTGGAGTTTGACGTGTGCTGTATGCGATAGGAAAAGCACTTTACGGCCATTTTTTTTTTTCTGATTGACGAGCCTCCTCGAGTATGAGTGTACCGCATGTAAAGCGCATGGTAGCACACCCCGGGGATAACGTTTTTGAGCCATTGGCGATATCGTCACCGGTGTGCTGTTGTGGAGGGGTGTGCTATTGTTTCTCCTCATATCCAGGCCAAGGGGATGTTCATCGGGTTGGTCACGGAAGAGGCGTAACCGGTGCCCGTTACAGTTTCGCGAGGGGGAGGCGTTTGTTACCCTCAACCATACCCTTACCCATGCCCTCACCCATGTTCTTGCCCCTATGTCCATGCCCGCGCCCTCCCCCTTGCCCATGCTCTCTTACCCGCACCTGCACCTTCCCCTCCCTGTTTCGTCTCCCTTTTACCCCTACCCTTCCCTATCCGTTTCCCTCACGCCCTTGCCATACCCTTAGCCGTACCTTTACCCTTACCCCACCTTTACCCGTGTAGTCTTACTCTTATCCTCTTACGCCTACCTTCACCGACCCCTCACCGATCCCTTCATCCTTTACCCTTACCCTTACCCCCACTCATACCCTTGTCCACACCCATCCCCTTCCACCCCCCCCTCCCCTTCACGCTTCCCCTTGCCCCCACCCTCTTATCCCTACCCCTGGCCGTACCGTTACCCCTACCCTTTCCCTTACCCATACCCGTATCGTTACCCTTGCTCACACCGTACCCTCGCCCTTACCCATATCCTTGCCTTGCCCGAACCCACACAATTTCTCTTTTCCTTACTCTTGTTGCTTTTGCGTACAGGAGTATTTTCCCCCTTCGGCAAGGTGTACTCCCATCAAGATGATGTGGCCGTATCCACACCGTTACCTTCACCCCTACCCATTACCCCTACCCTCTTACCGCTTACCCTCACCCGTTGCCCTTACCCTCTTACAGTTAACCCCACTCGTAACCCAACCCACACGTGTACCCTTACCGTTATCCATACCCATACCGATACCCACACCCGTACCCATACCCATACCCATACTCGTACCCTTACTCTTACCCTTACCCACACCCATACCCATACCGTTACTCTTGTTGCTTTTTGGTGCAGGAATCGTTTTCCCCCTTCGGCAAGGTGTACTCCATCAAGATCATGTGGCCCAGGACGGATGAGGAGCGGGCGCGGAAACGCAACTGCGGGTTCGTTAGCTTTTGGAGGAGGGAGGACGCTGTTAACGCCAAACGCGCCATGCAGGACACCGACTTCGAAGGTGATGATATTGCTTGTGGCGTTGGGTTTGTTGGTATCGGGGCGGGGGGGGTAGATGGTGTTGGTGTTGATAATTTTGGTGATGTCGATGATGTTGACGTTGATGTTGTCGTGGTTATCCGTTTGTTGATGCTGTTGATGTTGGCGCCGGTGTTGACATGGATTTTTGTTTTGTTCCTGAAGTCATATTTCCCCCCCCGGCTGCCGCCGCCGCCCCTGGTGCCGCTTGCCGCTTCTGCTGCGGCTGCTGCTGCTGCTGCTGCTGCTGCTGCTGCTTTCGCTTTTGCTGCTTTCTCTTTTTCCTTCGACGTTTGTCTCCGTTTCCCCCCATTTTTTTTCTCTGCTCCGACTTGTTAGGCCACCGTATGACGATCGGCTGGGGCAAGCCGATCAACAAGCTCGCCAACGCAGTCGGCGTGGATACGAAGATCGAGCTGCAGGAGGCGCCTCCGCCGGACGTGCTAGACCCTGGCCTGCCCGAGAGCTTGCAGAAGCTTACCCCGGAAGCCAAGGCCAGCCTGCAGAAGGTGCTGACCGATCCAGTTCGACCGAGATCCGGTCCAACCGATCCAATCCCACGGGCCGATTTAACTGACTTTTTTTCGACCGAATCAGTGTTACCGACTGTTTTGTCGTATCCAAGGGGTCTGAAAAGCATTTTATACGCCCTCGATGTCCCGACCTTCCCCCCTCCCCGTACCTAAGAACTGTACCCCCCCCCCCCCCCCCCCCGCCCTCTCTATCCCCCCCCCCTGGCACTACATAAACCCATAACCCCCCCCCCCCCCGCCTCCCCGCCCCCCACCCCCCACTCCCACCATAATACGTCTCCACCCACACTGCTGGAAATTGACTTGCGTCTGTCGTGCGTATGCGTAGTGATAGGTACTACGTGCAATATATACGTGGTAGTCTTTCTTGGCTGGCAAGCGATATAGTCGGTTTTTCCAGGCGCGAGTAGTGAGACGTCTGCACCAGTGTGGACCTGGCACATCGTAGGAAGACTCCCGATTTCACTTCTATATGTTTCTGGTGGAGGCATGAATTGCGTCAGCTGTGATTTATACGTGTACCACCTTTGGTTTGTTTGTGTCATTCCCTGGGGTATTCCTCAGCTCCAGAGTGACTGGAGCCTGTCCTGTGACCACGGACTTGATTTTGCGAGTTAATGTGAGCATAACAACAACAGCAACAACACAGTGCCTCCCTCCCTCCCTCTCCCCGCCCCCATCCCCTCACTCCTACCTTATAACCCCCCCCCCCCTGAGCGCCCAGATGTTGAAGGTGTCTCTATTAGTAGTAGGAACGATGCCCCGTCTCGAAAGGGATGTATGGTCAATGGTAAAATGGCTAAGGCTAACAACGAATGAGTACACCCCCCCCATAACTTCAAATGGAAGTGGGGAGAAGATGAACTACCGATCGTAGACCAGTATACGTACCTTGGCCTGGAGATGATGTTTCAATCCTATTGATAGTGTGGAGGTGCCGGTCTGTTGGGAGCGCATCCATCTTGCCTATCAGGTACTTGTGATTTGCCCATCAAAAGACTGCTCTTGGGGTGCACACATAGCGAGAGTAGTCGGAAAGGGTAAATATCAAAGGACTGCTCTTGGGGTGCATTCATAGCGAAAGTAGTAGGAAAGGGTAAATCACAAGTAGGCAAGATGGATGCGATCCTAACAGACCCGCACGTCGACACTAGGATTAAAAAATGATTCCTGATTAATGTGATTGTACCAGATTTAGAGTGTGCAGGAGAAGTATGGGAAGGGAACGCGAAGTTCGTAAAACAACTGGAAACAGTGCAGATGACAGCAACTAAAAAGATACTAGGATGCTCAAGTACGACGAGTGATACAGTATCAAGAGCGGAAATAGGAGTGTACCCACCAAAAAAAAAAAGAGCCGTGAGAAAGTTGAAATGGCAAAATAACGTAAGAAATATGCCAGAAAAGAGGCTGCCAGCCATAGTTGATAGGGCTGTATGGGAGTAAATAACAAAAGGACGAGCTGGAATAAGATGGGATGACGTAGTCGAGAGAATTTGGAAGGATTTAGGAGGAGACCAAGAAGAGGTACTGTCTATAGAAAAGTTTGTCGGGTACAAGACGGAAGTAAAAGAAAAAACAGAAGAAAGGGAAAGGCTAGCACTAAGAACTAAGATGAAAGAGGAGAACTCTAAAGATAAACGAAGGGTTGAGGGAAGATATTGAAATGAAAACGTATCTGCACGGCCCAATGGACTACGCGAAAAAGCTTCAACTGGTTTCGAGTAAGGGACCTGGACCTACCAGAAAGAAGGAAGAGATATAGCAGTAGTCGGGAGGAGGACGCGGCTACAAATATGTGCCCGTGTGGCACAACAGTACAGAATAGGACTCACATAGTAGGAGAGTGTGAAATATACAAGGAGGAACGGGATGCATTAGAGGAGGGGGTGAGGAAATTAGATGTACTGGTATGTGACATGAAGAGTTTGGTAGACTAAGGGAGTAGCGAGAAAACGATCGCTATCGTAGGAGATAGATGGTGGCCGCAGACGGCGAAACAGGAAGGGGACAGGATAAGCAAACAGTTTATTTGTAACACATGGAAGAAGCGTTATGAGCGCCCAAATGTTGGAGTTGTCTATCAGGAGTAGGAACGGAGCTCCGTCTCGAAAGGGATGTGTGGTCAACGATCAAATGACAAGGCAAGCAACAAATGAGTACCCCCCCCTTAACATGCCCCCGCCCCCCTCCCTACCACCACCCATACCCACCCATCCCCCCCCCCGCCCCCCACTTACGTTGTCGTGGCAGATTTTACCCACGCTGAACCCCAGCAACAACGCTGTGGCAGCCTCGCTCCAAGCCTTGACGGGGGCAAACAATTGGATGGGCACTGTGGCCGCTTTTGGGGTTCCCAACAATGGAGGCCCGGGGGGAGGCATGCCGTCTTCTTCACCCCGCGCGCCGTCGTCGAAACGCCAGAGCGCCGGCAGCGGCGGGACCCCTCTTATTTCTGCGGCGGGGGGGTTGGCGGCGGCGTCGGCGGTGGCAGGTGTGGAGTTACTGGGGTTATGCCTAGCATGCATTACAGTAATAGTCCCTCTGTAGTGCCGATTGAGTAGTGCTGGTTGCCCGTTGTGCCGGTAAAATCGCGTGACACAGATGGGTTTCCGCAAGGGTGGCCGCATGCAGAGTAGTGCCGGTTGCCACTATATTGCCGGCAGTAGACACATCTACCATACCTGGTATGCTTCTTACACTTGGTTGCTCTTTACTTGGCATAATTGGGCGTGCTTGGTATTTTTTATATGCTTTTATTTTCGTTTAAGAACATTCAAATAACAAGTGTAAATCCGTATTTTTCCGAGCACAACGAACGCAATTGGGGGGAACATGTTGAAGTTTTTTATTAGTGTGCTCCTTGTTCGAAACATATCGTGTAACCGAAATGAACAGGATCAATAGTCTACAGGTGTGTTTTTTTTGTTACGCTCTAGATTTATGTGCTGCTGTATACGTTTGTGCATACGGTGGGGTGGGGGTCGGTGACTCCAACCATGACGCTTCGAATGAACAACAAAAGAGAACGAACTAGTGTAAGCTCAGACGTTTCCTTTTACGGTAGCACAGCAGGCGAACCTCCCCTTCCCCCACTTCCTCTACTCCTCCCTTCCCACCACTCTTCCAACTCACCGCATTCACGCACGGACGCACTCCCCCACCCCCCCCATCCTTCTACAGCCGCCCTGTCTCTTTCGAATGGAACACCTGTGGGTTCGATCGTTGGCAACGGTGGAGGCGTCGCCGGCATTGCGGGGAGCGGCGACAAAGGCCCCACCGCCGCCACCACCAGCACCAACGGTGGAGGCGGTGGCCGGCCTAGAGGCGAGAGCATTGGAGGTGGGCGTGGGAGGTCTCGGTCGAGGTCACGGAGCTCGTCGCGATCGTCGAGGTCGTCGCGGTCTAGGAGCCGATCCAGCAGCAGGAGCCGGTCAAGAAGCCGATCGCGGTCGAAGTCGAGTTCGAGGAGCAGAGGGAGGGGGAGGAGCCGAAGTGCGAGCAGGGGAAGGGGGAGGAGTAGGGGTAGGAGCGATAGCCGGGGGTCTTCGAGGTCTCGCTCGTCTTCTAGGGGCAGCAGGTGAGGGTCAGGGCTCGGCTAAGGGCTTCAAGTCTCGTTTATTGCAACCATTTTTTGTCGAAGCAGCGCCAAGTCGTATGTATGCGCGCCCTTTAATGTTCACCGATCGTGAAAATATGTACCAGGTATCAACTATCTTCCAACCCCAACTTTGCCCTCTCCCTCGCTCCAGGTATCGAATGAGGCGGCCATGCCATCTGTACGATACCCCCCCCCCCCCGCACATTATGACCCTTCTGAGGCCCATGACGAAAGGGACCTAAACGCCCACGAGTACAATATTATCAATAGTCTGGCAGATTGGGAAGGGGGGAAAAGCTCTTGGAAACTAAATAAACAAGCACAAGTAACACAGACTGAGCAGCCCAAGCAAGTCCATAGCTTAATCTATACATGGAAAAAAAAGCGTAATGAGGGCCCAAGTGCTGAAGGTGTCACTAGTTAGGAGTAGAAGCTGTGCTCCGTCTCGAAAAAGATGCGTGGTCAATGGTCAAATAACCAAGGCAAGCAACAAATGAGGTTGCCCCCAACCCCCCCCCCCCCCGCTGTAATTTCTACGCTGTCGTTGGACAGCCGTGACGGACGCCGGGGAAGGAGCGGGTCTCGAGACCGCAGGAGGCGTCGCAGCAGCAGCAGATCGTTGGAGAGGGAGGAGCGCCGGAAGGAGGGACCGCGCAGGGGGGACCCCAAGATCGAGGTCGAGGTACGTGTGATAGCGCACCCGATGCGTCTTACGATAGAGGCGCATCCCTTTTGGCCATTTTTTTTGTTTTCTAGATGTGACGGGGCGCCTTAACCCCTGTAGAGCCCCCACAGATCCCTCCCTATACTAGCTTAAAAGTAAATCGGTAAAAAAAAAAGGTTTGCAGTTGTAAAGGCGTTATAACCCGATTTGCTCGGAACGTCGTATTCTTATTTTTCGTTGTTTGTTCCTGAATACCTAGGCCATGGGTTTATTTATCGGGATTGCGCTTTTGAGTTTTTTTTTCAAACTCTGTTTTTGGGTGAGGCATAGAGCTCCTAATCCCTGTGGGAGCTTGAGAAGGAAAAAAATGACGAATAAAACTGACGATTTTGCAGCATCCTTCATGCGTGGTAAGGAGCAACCCGGGCTGCTAGATTTACTGTATCATAGGTGACGACGTTTCTCTGGTCGAATTCCAATGCAAGTGCCCGTAAGGCCCATGCAAAGCTTGCACTGCGGTGTGCTGCACGCTCGCACATGATAAATAGGCGTTTACAGTTTGTTTCACCGCTGCACGTTGGCCTCAAAAGGGGGTTAAGCAACAACCCTCAGAAGGCAAATGCTGCTCCTCGGCCATAGCTACTGATTTACCATAGTGGTCTTGCCGCATCCTTTTTCTTTGAAGTTTTCTCTGCTTGGTCTTGTTACTTGTGTACAAGGTACGTCGTACAAGAGACGTTGTGCAAGACACTTGGGACAAGGAGCTTTGTACAAGGTACTTTGCGCACGGCGCTTCGTGTAAGGGACTTTGAGCACGGTATTTTGTACAAAGTCACTTTGAACATGGTAACCTGTACAAGGTACATTGCTCACGGCACTCTGTGCAAGGTTCTCCGTAAAGCGTTCTTTGTGGAAACCTTGATACGAGGTACTTTGTACAAGGTTATTTGTGCAGGGTACTTTGTACAAAGCGTTTTGCACAGGGTGCTTTGCACAAAGTACTTTGCACAAGGTACTCTGCCAATCGCGGTGTACAAGATACTCGACCACTCGCGGTGTACAAGGTACTCTGCCAATTGCGGTGTACAAAGTGCTCTGTGCTATTAATAGAATACTTCTGTACTGAGTGCATACAAATAACAACCATTATTCGTTACGTATCGTACGCTGGCGTTGTGTTGATCAGCAAATTGTTCCTTCTTCCTTGCTTCGTGATCCTCCTTGGTCTTTGCTTGGTACCCGCTGACCGTTTACTCCTCGCCTTTTTTTTTCTTCCTGTTTTGCAGCTGCCAGCCGTGAAGGAGAGGCGGTACATGGTGGACCGCACGGCGCGTTACGTGGCGAAGGACGGCCAGCCTTTCGAACAGGTATGTGTACCTTACGGCACTATGCTCTAAGTCGTGTGACGCGTCTTGTCTATCGCTGGCTGGTTGTTGAGGTGCTGGTCACGGTATGGTGTTCTATCGCGCTGGTGTGATTTACTTCCCCCCTATTTTCTCTCACCCCACCCGAAACATTTAGTAGGAACGGTGCTCCCTCTCGAATTATGCGTGGTCAATGGTCGAATGGCTGAGGCAAGCAACAAATGAGTATGCCTCCCCCCCCCCTGCTTTCCCTTACGCCATACCCCCCCCCCCCCGCACGGTTTAGAATGCCTGATTACCCCCCCCCCGCGTGCTATCCCTTTGCCCCGTACCTCCCCCCCCGCTGCTTTCCCTTACGCCATACCCCCCCCCCCCCCGGTTAGGATGCCTGATCACCACTCCCTCCCCTGTGCTATCCCTTACCCCGTGTTCCCCCCGCCCGGTTCGGAATTAATGATCACCCCCCCTCTCGTTTTGAATGCGTGATAACCACCCGCCCACCCCACACACCCCGGTTGTGAATGCCTGCTTACCATACAACTGCAGCGCCTGCTGGATCGCGAGTTGAACAATCCGGACTTCGCTTTTCTGTTCGAGTACGATTCTAAGGAGGGGCAGTACTACCGCTGGAAGGTGAAGGCGGGGAATTATTTACTCGGTGTGATGCTGGTGCTGGGTTCTGTGTGCTGTATATATGTAGGTTTTATTCTGGTCGAGCGTTCAGGTCGCCTGTATTCGAACTCTTGGGTTCGAACCCCGCGGTGGTCGCCGATTGGCAAGCCCAACCTATCTCCGGAGCCGATGTCGTGGCGGTGGTGTCGCCGCCGAGTTGTCTCAGTGCCGATTTCCCTTGTGGGCCGTCGTTCTCAGCAGACGCGGGCTAGCATTTTATCTCAAGTGTATTTAGGCGAGGAGAGTGATACGCCTAGAATGACTCGATGGGAATCTAGGGTCCGCCATGAATCTGCGGCAGGATAATCTCCGGCCGCTATTTGTCCGGCGAGACAGCTCGCGGTCCGAGATTTTGCATTACTTGACCGGTGACGTGTCCTTTCGCGCATGCATATGATGATATCTACGATAGGTATCTCCAAGGCGGACGGGTTCTCCGCTTCGCTTTCGGCAAAAGTTCCGGTCTTGTGCAATTTTTTTTTCTGGTCCACGAGTTAGTGGCACTGTCAAACACGCAAAAGCGAAAGAGCGCCACACAGCCTCCAGGAGCAGTACAAAAACCTGACTGTTGCGAACACTGCTTCAAAATTTATTTGACACAACCAACACAAGACTCCAGGCCCGTGGAAAAATAAAATAAAACCTAAAGGGTGTAGCCATGTTATTCACACATTTACAGCTGGAAACCCATTTTTATTGCATTGTTACTTTTGGATTTAGTATAGGGAGAGGTTTGCTCTGAAGCGATTAAGGGAAGCAGTCGGACGATTTGTGAACGTACCCGCGGCCTTGATTCGTTGATCCCTAATCTTGATCCCGATAATCCCGAACAGTGTTATTTTGTCCGGTGATGGGAGACCGAGAAGACTGGTTGAGCAGACTCTTCCAGTAGGAAGAAAAACAATGAACACAAAGAAAGAACAGAAGGGAAGAAAGAAAAGAAGGGAAGAGAGAAGAGAAAGGAATAAATAAAATGCAGGAAGAAAGGAAAGAAATGAGAAAGAAAGAACGAAAGGAAGAAAGAAAACTAAAATTGAGCGAAGAACGTAACCGCAGGCAGTTGGAAGAATATGATCGTAACCGCGGCCTTGATCCATTAATCCCGAAAAAAACCAACAGGTGTTTTCTCTGGTGATGGGAGACCGAGAAGACAGATGGTTGAGCAGACCTTTCCAGATGACGCCGAACGGTCCTTGGTGGGTGCCGCCAGAAGAGCCGCTGACGTCTTCGAGCGACAGCGAGGATGAGGAGGAGCGAGAGCGGCAGAAGGAAATTAAACGCAAGAAGGAGGCGCTGGCGAACAGGTATGCTTGTTGTTGTTTTTTTATAGGTGTTTTTCTATAATCTTTTTTGTTTTCGAAATCAAATCGATCGCGTGCTACGATAGAGGTGCACCAACTATTGTCTTTTTCTGAGGTTCCCAATTTGGGAGCTTAAGACCTCTCCCAAGAAATGATTTGGAGAAAAATAAAACTGCCAACGGATGAGCAATCCCAGGGCCTAGGTACACGACAAGAATCATGCAAAAAAAAATGGCCTATTATTTATTTTTTTTCCGACGATTTTGGGTTAAGGAGCCCCGCCATTCAGAAACCATTTCGGACGAAAGGTGATATCTATATCGTAGCACGCGTCCTCGCATATACCAGGTTTTGCCCTCATAGGCTTTCCACACCACCCTAAAGGGGTCTCCCAATAAGACGGTCTGAGTAAGGCGGTATTCCGACGTTAGGCAGTCTAATCGCTTGGCGCGACTGGGGAATCGCACTCATAACCTGGAATAAATAAGGCGGCACACATCCAACCCGGCAAAAAGTGCCAGATAATGCAGATATTTACGGCTCCCACCGGGTAACATGAGCCAGATCATACAGATCTACCCTGAGAGGTTTAGACCATCAAGTGCGGATCGGTGATCCGTCCAACGTCTGCAATTTTCCCTTCCGAAGCTCGAAATGATTACACCCCTTTTGGGGCCTATCTACGAATACAAAACTCTGCTATTTCCAACCGTCTAAGGAGAGGTGTGGACGCCCAGCCGAATCGCTAGGACCATGCTACTCCCCTTTTCGCACGGCATAACTCCTTGGATTGTAGTCGGGGCATCAACTCTTGTCATCCCCCAAATACGCAGTAATCTACGCCGGAATCGTCATGTTTCATCGTCAAGTTTCATCGTCAAGTTACCCCCTCTAAAATTCTAAGAGGGCATAAAGTCAGTTCGTCCGATTTTACTCCGCTGCCCAACTATGACGGAGGATGTACGCATAGTAATGAGGACCTACGACAAGCCCAAGAACCTATCTATTCTCCAATTTTTCCAAGCCATTTAGTCGGTCCTGATTGCTCCATATTCCTACGTAATATTAATACGCAATGCCTAGCCGTGCAGTCCGGCGAACTCACGGCCCTGACCATTTGCAAGCCGCAATCCGCAATCCGCCCCCCCATCCCGGAATTGACCGCACCAGAAAACAAAACATTCGTTCGAAGCAGTCACCCGATATATAAGAATGTACGCACAAGGTGCGGAAGCCTGCCTCACAAGTGGTTCTTAGTAGGATGCAGCTCTCCCCTCATGTGACTCGCCGAACACCTCACGGCGCTTCGCGCTTGGTGCACGCGGTGTCTGCCCGGTCGACATGCTCCGTCCCGGCAATGTAGGGATGCAAGGGTCAATGGTCTTGAGACTACGGCAATGCATGAAATGAGTACGCCCCCGCCCCCCCCCGCCCCCTGTGCAAGGTACAAGTACACGACTGGGCGAGAGCTGGAAAAGGCTCGCGAGTCGGAGAAGGGGGTGGAAGAGCTGAGCGACAAGGACTTCGATGCGTTCAGCGCCCTGTTGCGCGGCCTGACCAATAGGTGATTGCTTGGTTGGTTGATTGGATGGTCGGTTGTGATGGGTTCATTTGTTTGATGGTTGGTTGTTTTTGATTGATTAGTTGTTTTTGATTGGTTGGTTAGATGGATGGATGGATGGATGGTTGGTTGTTATTATTTGGTTGGTTGCTTGGTGGTTGTTATTTGGTTGGTCGGTTTTTATTAGTTGAGTTTGATGGATGGTTGGGCGGTGGAGCGGAGCGACAAGGACTTCGAATCGTTCGGCGCCCTGCTGCGCGGCCTGACCAATGGGTGATTGCATGGTTTTGTTTTATTTATTTGGTTGGTTGGTTGATTGGTTGGTAAATGATGGGCCTCGCGCTGCACCCCTGATACCCTTGCTCGCCCGCGCGCCTTCCATCCCTGATCCCGTCGCCTTTTGATTGCAAAAACTACACGAAATGAAAAGCCGGGCCAAGGTGAAGGAAGCGATGGGTTTCGCTCTGGACCACGCCGATGCCAGCGCAGACGTGGTGGGCGTGCTGAAAGAAAGCCTTCTCGTTCCTGAAACCCCAATTCATGGTGCGGGAAACGCTCTGTCGTGTATGCCTTTGTGTCTGTTTGCTCGTCTCGTGTGTGTGTTCAGTGTTTGTTTTTGGCTAAATGTCTAGGTTGTTGAGTGTTGATGTTCGTTGTTGATTGATGATGGTCCATATCGTCGACGATCTTCAGGTATCGGCTGCCGCATGTAACAAGTGTGGGTGTCCGTGGTGGTTGTCTTGTCTTGTCTTGTCCTGTGTTGCGCTGTCTGATCTTGTCCTGCCTTGCCATGACGCTGCGCGTCGTGTCTTGTCTTGGTGTCGTGCCTCGTTCTTCTTGTATCGTATCATATCGTACCGTCTTGTCCGTCTTGTCCGTCTTGTCCGTCTTGCGTTGTCGTGTGTTTTTGTTGCCGTTCCTGTTTTCTGTCACGGCAGTAAAAATCGCGAGGCTGTACCTCCTGTCAGACGTGCTGCACAACAGCTCGGCCCCTGTGAAGAAAGCCTCCTCCTACAGGACCCACCTCCAGAAAGGGCTGCCAGAGGTAAGGAACAAACGGAGACGTCAAACCGACGGGTGCTTCGAAACGGGTGGCATATTTTGACCCAAAGATTTCTGATTCACGGGGCTCCTCACCTGCCTCCACCTCAACATTTATCGCTTGTCTCGTATGTACCTGGTATATTTGCACTTGTACTTGTGCTACTGCGAAGGATCACGTTATACGTACGATTATTTTGTTTCTACTCTTCGTTGTACTATTCTTGTTTTATTGTTTTGTTCGTTGGTATTTTTCGTTCTTGTTTTGGTTCTTGATTTTTTTTTTTTTTTTTTTTCGTTCTTGTGTATCTGTTCTTGTTCTTATGCAAATGTACGTATGCTGTTGTTTGATGCGACCAAACGCGTGGCCACGTACAGGTATTTGATGACTTCTTGTTATCACTACTTTTATTTCTTGTTTGTTTCGATCGTGTGTTTTTTGTAGTTTCACTGTTCGTATTTTCTCGCTCTTAATATTTGTTCTCGACGCGACCAAACCGCGTGGCCAGATATTCGACGGGTTGAACGAGGCGTTCCGAGGAGTGGAAGGCCGCATGACAGCCAAACAGGTTGAAGACAGGTGACCAACGACACGGGGGGCGGGGGCAGCAGACGAGGTTGGGGAGGGATGGGTGTTCTTTCCATGTATGTATCTTCCATTCTCGCAACAATGATTCAAATATAATGGCAAGCGTTGATCGTCTGTCGCCGTAATGAGTGTCCAGTTGTAGAGAGATTCAAAACCTTTTGGGACTGCAGAGGAGAAAACATTCGAACTCATCATAGACGGTAGATAAACGGCTAATTCCACATCGACCAGACAAGTAGCCCGGGCTGCTAGGGTCGGGGGTGCATCCAAAGCGCTATGTAAGGAGCCGCACGACGTGCGCGCAGCATGGTGATACTTTTACTACTGCGCTCTTCTTAGACGCTTGGTAAGATCGCACTCGTCGTTTTCTTGCTTGCAGTGCTTGCACACGCCGAACAGATCATCCATCCCCCCTCGATGATGTAGATTTTTCAGTGAAAATCTGTATGGTCTACAGTAGCTAATGTTTCGGGGTGGGAGCCGTGCGATCTGCTTGATCCTGCGTTTGTTTCCAGGTTAGGATCTGTACTCTTTATATACAGATCCTGCACAACATCGCTCAGCGGCATGTGGAAGATATACTGTAGATGATCTAGATCGTGATCTGCCCAAGGTGTGAATTCTATATACGGAGTATGTTGTAGATACTTCTAAGTATATCAGAATACTTGTGACCCCAAAAGGCGTTATTATCCAGTCTCATAAACGTTGTGCAAATCAGAACCATCCGCAGTCAAACAGGGACGGCCAAAAGGAACGTGCTCTCCACAAGGCCTGTACATCCTGAAACATCACAGCCAGCTTTTAAGCTTACCTGGTCGCCTGACAATACAACCACGGGTACTTCCGTAAAACGCCGGGTTAGTTGCACCGACTAGAAAATTCTTGGTGCGGCAACAAACTGAAGTCGAGCAAGTTGACGTCAATATTTGTGTTTTTTTGTTAGACTGGAGCGGAGCGGAATACGTTTACGCGAGGCACCCCCCCCCTCGTCTGCTACCCAACCGCGCCGCCCAACCCAACCTAACCCAACCCAACTCAACCCAACCCAACCCAATGCAACACAACACAACGCGTCCCCCCTCCTCTTATCCTTCCGCCTCACCCCTACCCAACCCCACCCCACCCTGCGCGTACCGGCAGAATAATGGCACTGCTGTCGGCGTGGGACAGCTGGTCGATCTACCCGCCCCTGTACATTACGGGGCTCGAGGCGGCCTTCATGCGGAAGACGGGGGACCTGGAGGCGAAGGACCTGACGGGGGTAGAGGAGTCTTCGCTGGATAAGGAGGCGTTGGCGCAAAAGGCGAACCAGGTGACCGGGGACACGGCAGTGAGGAGTAGGGTTTATTGCGATGGACAAAAAATCCTGGAAAATTCGGGGTTGATTCGATTATTGATTATGGTGTCTGTAAACCATGTAGAAGACTCTTAACGAGTCTATGTATATTATTGTATCTATCATTGTCATTTCTCATGTATATTATTGTACCAGGTATCTATTATTTATTGTTATTTCGGTAAAAGTGTAACACCACATGCAACGTCATGAATTATTATCTGTGCTGTCTTTATTCCTCCCGCACCCACCCCCTGCCACCGGCTCTTTGCTATATTCTTGTGCGGCGGACACCGTGCTATATATCCCAGGCGGGCATTCACACGGAGGGCCTCTCTGCTCTCGACCTTCTGAAGCGCCTAAACTACCTCAACGAGTACGCCAAGCGAAAGGCCGCAAGCAAGGCGGGTGCCACTGGTGACACTCAGACCACCGGTGGCGGTGGCGGTGGCGTTAATGGTAACGCCGGGGATGACGGTGATGGGGATGACAATGAGGATGATGATGATGATGAAGACTTGGATGGCGTGCCTCTGGATGAAGGCGCCGCCGCTGCTGCTGGTGTTAGTGGAGGTGGCGGGGCGGGAAAACGGCAAGCTAGAAACAGCGCCGCTGGTGCTGGTGCCTCTGGTGCTGGTGGTTCTGGTGATGGTGCTGCGGCTGGCTCCCGTTCTGCAGGGTTTTCGACGAAAGCAGGCGGTGACGGAGGGGGGGCGCACAGCGGCACCCGCACGGGAAGGGGGCAGTGGAAGGCTGTCAAGACTAACTTAGAAGGCTCGAGTTCCTCATCGGATGACGATGATGAGGATGTTGATGGGGTTCCTCTAGACGGCCCCGCCGCGCCAGCTACCGCCTCCTCTGGAAAACCTATCGCTAAGGCTTCGGGTGGTGGTGGTCATGGCGGGGGTAAAAGTGGCCGTAGTAGTAATAGTGGCAGCAGTGCAATCGGAGAAAGTGGCGGGGGTGGGGGGGGGAAGCCCGTGCGAAAGGGGGAATCGAGGCCAGCGTTCGTTGACACAGTGCGCCCGACCAGCTCTAGGAGCGGGAGCGGTGGCAGTGGTGGGAGCGGTGCCGGAAGCGCGGGATCTCCGGGTAGCGCACCGATGTCCCCGCCCCCCCCCAGCGTTGGTGGCCGCTTGCTCCTTTCACGGACGGTGGGCTCGCCCGGATCCTCTGGTAAGGCTGGCCGCAGTGGTAGTTTCGGCAGCAACAGTGGTAGCGGTAGCGGCGGCGCGGTGAGCGGAGCAGGAGCTGGGAAGGGAAGCGGAGGTGGAGGTGGAGGTGTCAATGCGTCGCCTTCTATTGCTGCTGTTGCTGCCGCTGGCGCTGCTGCAACCGCCGCTGTTGCCGCTGCGACCAAAGCTGCTGCCGCTGCGAAAGCTGCTGGTGGCGCCGGTGCTAGTGCTGGAGCTGCTGAGAAATCTTCGGGTCCTGCTGCGAAAGGAGGCGGTGCCGCCGGGGGGGGCAAGGGGGTGGGAAGGGGATTGGTCGGGTTTAGTGACTCGTCAGACGATTCGGATGGGGAGGGGGCGGGCCCCGGTAAAATTGATGTTTGGGGGGACGAGGAAGACCCTGGCTGGGAAGAGGGGGAGATTTCTGGGAGCAAGATCGCAGGCGGTGCTGGCCCGGCGTCTGGGGGAGGCGGGGCAGGGGTGGTGGAGACTGCCCCGAAGATGACTGAGAAGGAGCAGGCGAGTTGGCGGGACGGTGGGGTTTGAGATGGGGAGGAAGGGTAATCATATCGTGCATGGTCGTAGTCCTTAGGACTATAGACCCTCTCATCCCTCCAGTGCTGGGGCAGAGTACGTCGGCTTTTCACCGACCAGGCAGACAACTGGCCTGGGGCGGGGGATACTTCCGGGTTGGTTTGTTAGCCCCTCCCATTGTGCCGCTTTGTTTTTCTTGTTTATTTTCGGGTTGGGTTTCTCCATTGCATCGCTTGTTCTCTTGTGACATGTTTTGCCCTTCTCTGTGATCGTGTGCCTGTTTCTGTGGGTGTATGTGATTGGCGGGCTTGGTATGGATGGACCATTGAGCACGCTTAATTTCAATGGTTGTGCCGCTTACTATCTGTTACGCCCTTTGCTCGTTAAAACGACGTTTTACTTAGTTTCCTTCTGTGCTTACGCTGACGCTGTGATGGTTACTGCGGGACGAATGTGATTGGCGCGTTGGACAGAGATAGACCGATCAGCGCTCTAAATTTTAACTACGAGTATAGTGCCGCTTGTTCCCTTGTGACGCCTTTCGCCCTTCAAAATCGCCTGTTGCCTGTTTTCCGGCTGTTTTGACCGTGACGCTGTGACCGTTCCTGTGGATAGGTATGATCGGCGATTAGGCATGGATTGATAAGTATGCGCGCCGAAAATAATGCTCCGGAGTAGTTATGTTGCCGTTTGTTGTCTGTGACACCTTTTGAGCAATGTTGTTACCTGATTTCATTCCGTTCTGACTCTCGTGGCCGCGAATGTGATGGGCGCGTGGGGTATTGATGGACCAACCAACGCCCGGAAATTTTTGTTTTTTTCTATGGTCCCGCTTGTTCTCTGTCACGCATTTTCCCCTTTAAAACTAACATATAACTTGCTTTTTTTCCCTTCTGACAATAACACTGACCCTGTGACGGGTACTGGGTGGATGTGATTGGTGAATTGGATATGACTGGACCAATCAGCGCGCGGAACGAGCCGTGCTCCGCAAGGTGGAGACGGAAGTCCTCAAGCTCAGGGATGAGCTGGAGGCCAAGGGCATCGATGAGGTGAGGTTTCGATGTCGTCCGGCTTTCCTCCGCCCGGAAATAAGCAATTCGCTTCGCTTGTAACATATAATAACAGTGAAAATGTTGATGTCGTCGGTGGCAAGATGCGTAGGAGTCCCTCCCTCCTACGCTCGTAGTTTTTCGTTGCCGTCCTGTTGATCTTCCGGCGTGTGTACCGATCAACCACCGATAGCTTATTTTTTCAATCGTCGTGTCATCGCCTGAAAGCTGCCTAAAAGCTGGTCCCGTACAGCTGCAGGTTTCGTTGTTTACGACCTCCCTCTCTCTCTCCCCCGCCCCCCCCCCCCCCCCCACCCCCCCCGCCGGCTCCCTCGTCTATCTCCGCCCTTCCACTCCCCCATCTCCCTCCCATCTTCTACTTCCTTCCCACACAATATCGCACTTTTTTGCACTACACATTGTATAAAACTCTTATACTACTGTTTCAGTGTATGTTATTAATGTCGCTTTTTTCGTTCGTGTTTTGTTTTGGCAGGAGGGCGTGCAGGCCAAGTGCGAGGCGAGGCGCGCGGAGATGATGGATTCTTGGGAGAAGAACAAGGCGCGCGCCAAAGAATCCGCGAAGCGGAAGGACCGGCCGTCAAACACGTTATCTCGGTGAGACGGTTACATATGGCTGAACGTGTTGTAGTCCTTCCTGTTGACCCTATCAATATTATCAACGTGAGCGTCACCAACCTCTATCCTTCACGAGGGCATACACACCCCATAATACGCGCGATCAATGTAGCACACGCAGGTTGCAAACGATGGGTGTCGATGTAAATTTCGATGTCACTGCTGCAGTGTTTTTTTTTTTCCAGTTTTCTAAATAGGACAAGAGAGGGGATGTAGTGAGATGGCAGTATGCAAGAGGTCGTCGAAGAAACGCGTGTTTTCGACGGTGGTAGCTTTGTCTGGAGCGATAGCCTTGAGGGTGGTACATTTACGGCGGTGGTGGTCCCAACCGTCCATCGAAGAGGTTACTTTGATAGACCACTCTTGCAGGAGGTCGCTTTGAGGCCTCTCTTGCATTTTCCATTACATATGGCTAAGATGTCTGAGAGCGCTAGTGTTGATGCTGTGAACCAACTGCGGAGCGTCCTCGACTGGATCAAGATTCAGCCCAAACGGCATGCTTGTGACTGGCTTGAGTCGGCGGTGCCTGAGGAAAGGTAAAATTGCTGTACTTTTTACTCAAACTCTATTCTGGGCGGGTGCGGCGGCATCCATCCGCCTCCGCCTGCTGCGCGCGTGCGGTCGTCGAGGACGTGGAGGGCGACCATCTACGACTAGGTCACTTCGCAAGAGGTGAAGTTTGGTCACCCGACAAGACTTGTACTAGCGACGGGATAGCTTTGCTAGGTTGCCTTGACCTCTTCTCCTGACTTGGGGGGGTGTTCTACGATAGAGGTAGCACTTTGCGGCTGAAACGTTTTCTTTATGACGGGTCACCTTGACGCAGAATCTTAGGGTTTTGTTTTTTTTAGCAATGTTTCACAAGATTTTTCTAACGATGTCAGCTTTCAGTTCGACGAATTTACTGTAGGGTCGATACTCATCTTTGCAAGCTGCGTACTACATCGATCGCCCGTTCTTTGTAAGTTTCATGAGTCAGGACCTATTATATGATTATATTGTAATACGTTTCTTACCGTGCACGAGCAATATTGTTCGATCTATGCCCAGTCGATGGGATTGTTCATCGTGCAGCTTTTTTTTCCCCCCCTGATCAGTTTTATGGGTTAAGAGGGTACAGTTCTCCTCAAGGGAGGAGCACCAGAAAGAAAAAACGGTGCACCTACCGTAACCTGCATGCGGGGCTTCTCCGTCATCTCCTTGCCCTCATGCGACACGAGCGCCGAGTTGGCGCCGAGAGCATTGAGCTCGGAATCCAGCCACGCGTCGCGTAGCTTGGACATTCTCCGGGGTACGGCTGAAGAGTGTGCGGGGAAGCACTGCTGCTCGACCTGTGACGCCCTCGAGACGAAGATACGCTGCCCTTGTTCCGCCGAGCGAGAGCGTCCGAACTACGGTACGAGGGCCGCGTTGTTGCTTGGGCCGCCCGCTACTGGTGGGGTATGTCGGACGTTGGTGCCTGATTCATCTTGACCCCTTGTACCGTATACAGTTCGTCAAAATCTCAACCAACGCACACAAGTTGACAAGAGTTTCTGATGTCCTGCTGCGCGAGTTCCCAGGGACAGCTTAATTTTTTTTTCGATGTGGCATTCGTTTACCTTATACGATTCTCCAAATTGTCAACCAACGCACACAAATTGGCGACAGTTACAAATATCATGCTGCGCGAGCTCTCAGCAACAACTACCGCTTATGTGCGCGCGTATTCAGGAGCGGCTCAAGAGGCGGAAGCAGGGACAGAGACAGGGAAAGGGACAAGGGCAGGAACAGCGAGAGGGGGAAGGACAGCAAGTCGAGGGAGAGAAGCAGTAAATCGAGAGACGGTGGCGGTAGCGGTTCTAGAGGAACAAGCAACGGCCGCGACGCTGGCAGCGGGGGCAAGAGCAGCAGCAGCAGCAGCAGCAGAGCCAGGGACGCAGGCAGCAGGAGCGGCAGCAGGTACTGCAACACATAACCCCATGACCCCAATTCCCGCCTGCCCGTTCGCCCACCTGCCCAATAAGCCTGCGCGGAGAGATGGCACTGCAACCGTGCCCTTGTCATGATAGATCCAGTCCTGGACTCCCGCCACCCCACACACTTTGCAGGCCGATTGGGCGGAAGGGTAGTAATTGGTCGGAAGGGTAGTATGTGTTTGCTTCGTATGCCCCCACCCTCGCTTTGCGAGCTGTTTGCGCTGAGGGCGATTATGGGTATATGCCCCTACCCCCACCCCCCCGTGCCGCCTCGCTCTAACCCGCCGCTACCTGCTGCTGCTGCTGCCGCCGCCTTGGACAGGGACGCGGACAAGGATCATAAATCTGGGTCGGGGAGAGGACGCGAAGGAGAACGGTCGAGGTGCGGTCGATATCTGAGGACGTTTCGTCCTTACCATGCCTTTCTTCGGGCTACTTTTTTTGCCCTTATTATGCCTTGCCTTGCCTTGCCTTGCCTTGCCTTGCCTTGCCTTGCCTCAAGTACCCTTGTGTTGCCTTACCTTGTCTTTTCATCTCCTTACCCCATTCCATTCCATAGATCGCGTACCATGTCTGCATATCCCTTGCCTGTTTGACTCGTACTGCATAGATCAAACACCGGGTCTGATGGTAAAGGGGGCCGCGATTCGCACAAGGACAGGGGCAGAGAGAGGGACAGAGACAGAGAAAGGGGAAGAGATGCCAAGGGCACCCAGGACCACGACAGGAAGGACCGCAGGAGCAGGTGAGGTGGAATGGGGGGGTGGAGGTAACGCGGAGTAGTGGTGGTAGCAGTAGCGTCAGGAGCAGCTGCGCTAGTAGCTACCTTGTGTATTCCTACGATAGTAGTTACGGTGGTAGCATTATATAGCACGACTCGATTTGCTATTCGTTTTGTCTTCTTTTGTCTTTTTTTTTTTTGTCTCGCTATAATTCGTGTCGCATCGTTTCGTTCGCTTCGTTTGCTTATTTGCGGATGGAACTTGTCACGCCTCGAAAGAGAAAAGTTGCAATTGCTACTGGCCCAATCGCTCCCAAAGTTCGGCGAAAATTATTTGATGTCTTTACATCGCGTCTGACAGTGCTGAACATCTGCCAGCGACAAAGATTTATACCAGTGGACAAGCCCGCTAAATCCACTAGCTTACGAGTAAAGCCACAATCGAACTTGCCGCGGCTAGTGGCGCGTAACAAGTTCATATTAGGTTCTGACTCATGAAACTTTCTAAAACCGGACGATCGATGTAGTACGCAGCTTGCAAAAATGACCATCGACCCTAAATTCGCCGAACTCACAGCTGACGTTGTTTATAATAATTTCATGAAATTCGCACCATAACGTAGTGTGACGCTTTCATGACGCCAATCGTCACATAGCAAAGTGGACCCCGGTAGCGAAGCGTACCGAAATGTGGCGAAAAGTGCCGTTGGTTGCGAAACGTAACGTAATCAGCAAAACGCAATGTAATTTGCTCAACGTAACGTCGGTAGTGCGGCAGTAAGGGTATGCTTGGGGTAAGCGCTAAGGCTTGGTGGTCTAATCCAAACCCTGACCCCCATCTCGATGAAGGAGCAGGAGCGGAAGCCCTTCCTCTAAGCGGACGAAGCGAGCAAGGAGCAACGACAGGTAGGCGGTGGGGTGGTTTAGGTGGTTAGAGCGAAATATTGGGAGGCATAGAAATGTGTGTTTTGCGTTAGGCTGGTTGCCCCGTTACGGTGCGCTGGTTGTTTTCTGTACGCTGAGCGGGTTGTTTCTTGACTGTGCTGGGGACGAGGTGGGGGGTTTGCGGAATCTTGCCCTATGATTTCAACTGTCTGGGGGTAAAGAGTCGTGTAGCAAAGTGTCTCCTGTTTCATTATTACTTACAGCAGTCGTGTTGTCTTTGGTTGGGGAAAGCGTGTCGCACTGTTGGTGAGGTTTAGTTGGTCGCTTATCCCAGATGCCTGTTGTCCTTGTTTTCTAACGGTGACAGCATGGAGCGTATTCGTCCTAATCACTCCCCTGTGCGTACGGACTGTCGTTGGGCCATGGTGTGGGGCGAGTTTAGGCGTTGCCCTAGCTTCTTTAGTTGGGGTGAACATTCTAGTCGAGGAGCACGCCCGTTCTTGAAGAAATCGTTGCTGGCGTTGATTTAGATAGTGGTGGTATTATTCCAGTCGGGTTGTGGGCGTGGGACGTTATGTTGGGACAGGGCGTTGTCTTCGACGGTTGCTTGTGGGAGGGGGGGCAGCGGCAGCGACAGCGGCAGCAGCAGCAGCAGTTGTTAGGTTGAGGACTCGTTCCGCCCCCGCTTGATTTTTTTCCTCCTTTACTCCTCTACCATCACCTTATTGAGCTAACGACAATGCCATGTGCGGCTACCCCCCCCCCCTCCCTTTTCCCCCTTGCCCCCCCCCCCCCTCCCCCTCCTGCCCCACGCCCCTTCCCCATTCTGTTCGGCTCTTCTTCTCTCTCGATGGCTCCATCGCTCCTCCTTGCTTATCTTCGTGGTCACCATGGGGCGCGTATAAAAATCGCATCAATATCCCCCTCTCCCGCCCCCCTCCCCGTCCTTATGCTCTCTCTATTTTCCGAAACCCGCGAAAATGCCCTACCCGGCCCCCACGTCATATTTATCATCCACGTCCCTGCCCATTAACGGTGAACTCCGCGCGCACACATACATATATATATATATATATACGCACGTATATCACATCTGACCAAAACACGCAAAAATATACATTCTGCGGCCCATGCATGGGCGCTTCCACTCGACGTGATTCGGTTCGCTTTATTCGGTTCGCTTTATTCGGTTGGGGTCGGTTCTCGTAAATCGGTTCGTTTCGTTCGGGGCTCGAATTCGCATTTATGTATTACTCGTGTTCTTCGTATCGGACATGGAATTGGTCGGTCGATATTTGTTGGACTTGCCTTCCGGGGAAAATCGGCTTAATTTGTTATTACAGAGAGGACAAGGATCGCGACCGTAGAGAAAGGGAAAGGGATAGCACAATCCACCGCCGTCGGTGAAAACTCAAGAGCGGGGCGGCGGTTACCAGCTCGGGCAGGCGGTCGGGTTCACTTTTCTTTTTTTTTCTCCCTGAGCTGAAGGAGACGTGTTGCTGTTTGTATTGGTTTGGGGTTGTGTGCGCGTTGTGCCTCGCGCTATAGTCTAAGGAAACAGCGAGCGTTTTATTGTTTTGTTTAGTTGGGTTTTTTTGCTCGTTTATCCTGTCGTCGTGCGGAGATACTGAAATTCACGTTTCTTATTAATTAAGGCGTTTTGTGGTGTGGGTTGCGTAGAATGTGTTGCTGTCTGTTTGCTGCTCCGTCGATTTCCGATTGTTGCCGAGTTTGGAAATACTCCGAACGCGTAACTTACAGCGCACCACCCGTTGAACGAGCGCGCGCGCTTTTTTATTGGATGTGCCACGTGTAGGGTTTCTGTTTTCTGGCGTTTTATCACCATTTCCTACGTACTTGATTAATCTCATGTTTTGGTTTCATTTCCTGCGCAGGAATTAATCTGGCGCTAGTTTGGTACCGAATCATATGTTATGGTTAGTCTGGCGGGTAGACCTTTCTATACGGCAATGAATAGCAGTAATATACTGTAAGAGGTTGCCTTGTCGGCTAATCTGTATGACTTGTAGCTGTGGCGGGCTCCGTAGCGACAAGCAAGGTGGGTGCCCAGCATTTCCAGACACAGGCAGCATTTGGCAGTGGTAAATTAGTACGGAGGAGTGTATGTTTCTGGTTTGGTTTTTGTTTGATGTGCTCCTTGATGGTGAATCTGCTGTGCGCCAAAAAAGCTGAGGGAAGGATGTGAAATCGTGGTGCATCAGTGTTCCGCAAGCCTTTCGTTATTTGTTCCTGCGACGGTGGGTTGTCCTGACTTTTGCTGCAATTGTGTTCGCTTTGATTGACCTGGTAGCTGTTTACTTGACTGCTATTCCTGGTGCTGCTGCTTTACTGCTTGCACGATGGAGCGTGAGAAGGTAAAAGAAACCCCGTGGTATATACCTGGTATCATGTACTGCAATGCAAAAAAACATTATACCCGGTATGCCTTGTCTTGTAGACAACTATTAGCTGGCTGCGTCTGTAACATGGTGTCGGTGCGCACTCCAGCTAATGCGCGTGATGCGCAACAAGTAGGTGCCCAGATATATATATATATATATATATATCTTTTGCCCCTCTGCCTGGTCACCACGAGCGATGGAGCGGGAACTGGAGCCTACACCAACGCCAACGCCAACACGAAAAATAGATCGTGCCGGTATGACTGCACCAACTCGAACAGGGCAACGGCACACGATGGCAGACTGTGGATGGATGGAACAACGAAGCAGCCTGGGAGAAGAAGTCGAAGACTACTGGCTCTGCCAATCATTGTCACCAATGCCGCAAATTGGCGCCATGCTCGTGTATACTTATGATCTTGAATCAGTATCAAGCAGAGCAATCGCGTCGCGCACTATCCAATAATGCCACCCCCCCGCCGAAGACTTGCATAGGTGCTATCCAGTCGGTGCCTTTTCATTGTGTCATGCAATATCCGCTCCCGCTGTTATTTCCGGTGCTTCACATATTGCTTCAAAAATTTCGTGTTGCTATAATTGGTAAACCTCTTGCGACTGTTCAGCCTAAATACGTGGTCAGAATTCTGGGGAAGAGGACGCCAACGCTTATGGTTGGCGCTGCACTACAGTACTGCCATTTGTGCGTTTCAGCGTAACAGGCGACCCAGCACGCCAGGATTTTGTCTTGCGGGACAGGTTTTTTTATGTGTTCACACAAATTTGCTGTATGTATGCAGAGGTACGTGTGGCGAGTGCACCTTTCTCTGCTCGAGATTTTTCTACCCCACGGCGGATGCCGGGTTGCGTTGTATTGGAGCACCACAACGGAGCATCCGGCTACCTCTCCCGACAAAAACATAATAAGGTTGAAGCCGTTTTGTTTGGTTCGAAGCCTCGAGAGTCTTGACCAATCACCGTTCGAGAGCTTTTGACAACAGTAGTAGATCGGCCTGCAGATTGATGCAGTTTTGGAATCGCTTGCGAGAACAAGGGATCGAGGTTGACGACTTCGTTGGCTTGAGGGTCTACTAGCTGGTGGTTGCTTCCGTTACTTGAACTTTACCCAACGTACACCAGGTACTCCGCACACATCCGATCCATGCATAGTAAAGCGGCCTGCAGTACGGAGTACACCAAACAGATGCTCAACAAGCACCGACGCGTCGAGAATGGACACTTCGCATGGGGCAACTTTTGTGTAGAGTGGGTACAGTCTTATCACCGCCGCGCGCCTCGACTATGGTTTATTCGGAGTGGCCCTACGAGTCTTCGCCGTCTGCCCGTAAAATATGTTTCGATCGTTTGCACGGGTGGACGCACACCCTCATCACGCTGATCATCATACGCTGCGTTGAGGACACGCTGTCGAGGTGAAAATAGTCAAAGCAAGCATTTGACGGTTATTCGCATGGGTCGCCAGCCCCCTCCCCTCCCTGACCATATCGTCGGGGAATCATCCTCTCTGCGTTGAGGACACGTTGTCAAGGCGCAAATTTCCAGAACGTGCCCTCAAAAAGTAAGGTATGGCTCTCGCGGTTGTGACCTAAAAAAGGGAAAGGGGGGGGGGGGGGGGGTCTGCCCATTACTTTCTTGCGTGTACTTGATAAGGTGATCCGTCTTGAGCGATGCTATGTGAACTGCCGTCAATGAGGTCTTTCTGCTGTCCCCACGAAAGGAGAAACGCCAGAGCGAGGACATAACAACCAGACAGAGGAGTCGTTCTACGGTAGCCCCCCCTAACATTTCGTTATCGAAATCCCCGGTTTCCACACCAGCTTCCGGTCGTATCTCCTGAAGTATGGTGTTCTTCGACACCCCGATGTCATCGATCGATACACCTTTGCACACAAGAAAATGTTTGGATACTTCTGTGTCAATAGTATCTTTGCTTGTGTCGAGCAGCCATGAAACGTTCGTTGAAGAATATCGCTGGGTGGGTGGGGGGCTATCGTAGAATCAGTTAGAGTCCGTAGCACTTACCAACTTGAAACCGGACCACAGGCTTGGGTGCTTCTTGTTTTTTGGATGGAGGGGAAAAGGGCAAAATTTGAAGCCATATGTGGGAACTTTAGCTTGTTTGAGCCGACGGGAAAATGTGCGTTAACCCTTATATCTTCCCCGAAGAGAAGACCAGGTGCTTAAGTACTCCGGCAGATTTTATATCGCCCCACAAGCAAGCGGAAAACACCGAGACATTCCTCGACAATGAATTGAACTATTACTACAGTGTTGTACTCGAGAGTCTACTTCAAGCAAGAAAAAGCGTCGGCGTTCACGGTGGTTCAATCGTAAGCCATGTAACTATTGAGATCGATGTCGTGGGTTCGAATCTGACAATGGACTCTTACCGTTCTTACAAAATTGACAGGCCGAAGTGCGAGAGGGCGAGCCGGCGAAATTCGATGTACACCGACGATCAGGGGGAAAGCTGACGCCTATGTGCGATAAAGTGAGAAGGCGCGTACAGGGGGGAAGAAGGGACGGCTTTAACACCTGACACATGCTGTAGGGACAGCCGCTCGAGGTGACCGCCAACGGCGTTTGCGCTAGGGGACCGCCAACGGAATTTACGCTAGAAGGCGGCCGCGCGAGGGGGCCGCCAACGTAATTTGGGCATTGGAAACGAGTTCGTTGACACAGCCAAAGCGACTTCTCACCTGGAATTTGTTCGTATGTTCGTATAAATACCTTGGGATGTGCATGTTTTTGTATAGATTTGTATAGGTTATAACTGCGCATAGACTACTTAATATTTTCGTACAGTTTTAGTTTGTACCGCAGAGGGGTTTCACTTCGAAAAAGGCCAATAATTTTGGCCAGATCTTTTCATCTGTCATGCCTGTGTTTTGTTTTGTTTTTCTCAGCAGCTTTTTTGGTCCTAAAAAAAAAGGGGGAAGAAAAACGCGATGCACGTGGTCTAAATTATCTAGACCACACCCGAATAAATAGGGGTTGGTTATAGTCTAAGGGTTTTCTGCCAAAGATACGAGTTTTTAAGGATTTTTCAACAGTTAGTTGCATGATGAGTAGATCGGGTTTGAATTATTTGACGAGGTCAAATAAAAAAAAGCACCCCTGGTGCAAATTCTAGCAAACTAATAGAGATGGTCGTTTTTTTCTTGATCTTTTTCGGTGGAAACCCTACATATTTGTGTGTTTCGGTGCAGATCTTGTCTTGATTTGTACGTTTTCTTACATGAATGGGGCTGAGTATTTTGCACAGATGTATGTTATGGAGGGCTCTCCGTAGATGGACAGTTTATAGATTCGTTATGAAACCAAATCTTGGTTTGGGTGAAACCAGATTATATTTGATGTCACGCGGTCACATCAAAGCCCTCATAGATGGGCGATAATGTAAGTGTCGGTGAGGATCAAGCAGGACACGCTTCACCTCACTGCCCTGCCATGTCCTGCTCTGTCTTGTAGAGTTGTTTTGTCGCCCTTCGTGTTTTCGTTGGCCGATTGCTACTAGTATGCCGTAGGTACATACCCTTTTTCGAGCTCTCACAGCTGTGAGCTCCATCACCGACAGGGCTGTATATCTTGCAGTGAGACGTCGTCTTAGCCTCATTATTACGAAGTGTGGGGGAATCTACAGCCTCATTTTCGTTTGTTTCGAATAGCCGCATCTTCGATCCCCTTTCCAGTTTCTGAATGTTTGGTTGACATCCATTGACTGCCTCTGCATCTACGACTATTCAGGGTGGCCTAATGTTATGGAGTGCTCTCTGCCGTAGATGGATAGTTGATAGATAGATTCGACATGAAATCATGTCGTGGTTTGGGTGAAACCAGATGATGTTAGATGTGACGGTCACATCGAGGCCATCATAGATGGGCGATAATGTAAGTGGCGGTGAGGGATCAAGCAGGACACCCGTTACCTCACTGCCCTGACATGTCCTGCTCTGTCTTTTTTACTAGAGTTATTTTAGAGTAATGTCAGCTTGTTTTGTCTAGTCAGCGAGTGTCAGCGAGCCATAAGAAGATATTAATAAAGACACGGGAATCATAAGGAGAACGCTTCTCAACACCGACAAAGTCGCATCCTCTTCGGGATACTATGACATGTACATTAGTCTTGATTTGTGGTTTCGTGTAGTTTTTTTTTTACATTCAGACTAGATTAGTCTAGTCTTTGTATATTTTCGTATACATATCCTTGCGATACGCACGTTTTCGTACATCATATTGGTATAGAAAAGTTGCTTACACAAAAACATTTCAGGTGACATTTCTATTTGTTTGGCTGACCGGTTCCGATGCCTCAGTTACGTTGGCAGTTCCCTAGCGCGGCGGTCCCCTAGCACAGCGGTCTCCTAACGCGAAGTCCCTTGGCGGTTCCCTCGCGCGGCGTTCCCCTAGCACACTTCAACACAACGGAAATGGCGGCTTTGGGAAGATATCGTCGATATGTGTTTCCATACATAAGCATGCCAACCATGCCACATTGTTTGGCGTTTGCCCGGGCTCCAGTTCAACATCTCGCGATGTACCGTACCTCGCCACATTCCATGCGAGTGCCCGCGGGAGCTCCCGCGGGGTCCCGCGAGCACTCGCAAAGCCCCAGTTTGTAACCCGCCGGAATCCGCGGTATCCCATGATAGTTCTCGCAGGCATTCCCACGGGCACTCAACATGTCTCAGGGATAGAGTTAGGGTTAGGGTGAAAGCACTCCATACAAACTCTATCACGTGGGACTTGTTTTCCAGGCTTCACCCTGCAGTCTCACAAACGGAATCTTTTTTTTACTAAGCACGTTCCAGAGTGAGGCACATTTGAACTTGGAGTACGTTGCGTACACTTACTTAGGGTTAGGATTGAGATATCCCGACCGCGGGCGCCCATGGAAACTACCCCCGGCACCTGTAAAGACCCCTACGAGAGATATCGCGGGGAACAACATGGAATTTCATGCGGAAAGCCCCACGACGGAAACACCCGCAGGATATCGCGGGATTTTCTGACGGGCGCTTGCGGACATCCGTGAATGCCCACTGCCTGTCGTACTGGTATCCTTGTAGTGTTGTTTCATATATGTGAGTCTTCATACGTTTGGTATCTTCGACCCTGCTCCGAAACGTATATGTGCATATGATGCATTGTGCATTGTAAATACGTGCATAGACTATAGACTAATGTATCATAGGCATAGACTATAGACTAATGCATCATAGTTCAGAGTATAGAGTATCATACCGTACCTGAAGTTTTGTAGCTTTCAAGCAGGCGTTATTTTGTGTAACGGAAAATATGAGATACGGGGCTGCATCGATGCCCACCCGGAAGTATTATCTCCCCACACCGCACCACACGCACATCATCAGGGCAAGGCAAGGCAAGGCAAGCAGTGGCACTAAGCTAAGTAAGGTGAGTGGCAAGCATGATGATGCTCATCATGCGCATGCAGCCTTCATTCCTGTGGTACAGTACCGACGGCGTGTGGCTGCTGGTGATATGAAGAATCAGATTTTGGCACGCTCCGCGCCTTGCAATGTGCTTGGGCACGCGGGGCAATTGTTCTTCGATCTCTGGCTTGGCGTGACCACCGATCGCTATTCGTCAAGATGATGTCGGGCGGGTGTGGTCTCACCGCAAAGCGATCGACATGCGCCATCCCGCTCGACCGCCCTGTTCATGTCTGTGGCTGCCACGTGACGGGCGATGAGTATCTTACCATCGTGTAACACGCAAGATAACACACCCGCCCCGTGGATGAATTTCCGAGCTGATTTTTCTCCGATGCAAAAGAGGGGTACACACAACGAAATTGGTGGGCTCGAATTGATATCATCGAGATGTTTCCGTATACGCGGTGCTCTGCCTTTGCGCTTTCCGCGTTGTCGAGCAAATCGCCCCTGGGATTCGCCCTGGGAGATACGTTATCTTGGGTACTATACTGAGAAAACAGACCTCGCTCACGACCCCAACAGCACCTAAAACGGACAACACACTAACAAATCACCGTGTCTTGGGTGCACCGAACATCGATGATGCCCTTCGAGAAGCCCCGCGCGCACCGGCAGGCGGCAGGCCGCCTTGCGAGCCTCGTTGTTATAGCACCCCCTTGCATTGTTGTGGGGGCAATGCGGGCCTCATGTACTGCACCTACTTCAGGAAGACAAGACGATACATCGATTTGTCGTGTCTTCTCGCCCGGCACATGCCCGAAAGACATGAGATCCCAAAGCGAGGCAAGAAAAATTGAAAATATCGATCTGGACGTAAACATAATGTACGTTTTTTATTAACATAATTACCAAACGGCCCTTACGTTTTGGTCCAGAATGGTGTCCGGAGGATCCACGCGATTCCAGAGACGACACTTGTGCCACGCAAGCGAGGGTCGATCCTTGCTAGCATGAATAAGTCGCATACTAAACTCTTTTTATTGCTATTAATAGAAACTTACAGCAGCACCTGCAGGATAAGAAGCTTTAGTATGTCCGCCTTGAAACAACGGGATCTTTGAGACGCACGGAACGGGTTCACAGATCTCTCGGTCGTCAGCATGGCCATGCGTTCACATCATACAATACATAGTCTGGTCTATCAAACTCCATGCAGCTTTTTCCTGTGAGTTTTTTTGCAGTTTGCCATAAAACGGTATACCGATATTTTACTCGTCACTTGCCGGTATAGGGCAAATATGGCAGGAAAAAGACACAACTGTCAGTACATTGACAACACTCACTGGCCAAGGCAGATACGGTACGCTCGGCCGACCATTGACCCTACCAGTCGTCTGGTGAGCACGTTTTTTCTTGCACCAGCGCCCTGCCTTTCGGATGTTCAGGCGCTTGCAGGCAAAGAAAGGTCACCCCCATGCCACCGGTGACGGCATCGTGTTCCTCGTCCATCACCCAACCCCTTCTCCCCCTCCGCGGTCACAACGAACGGCGCGACGCGCGGCTCGTCTTTGGGCGACTAGTCCGCTATCGTGTACCAGGTATGTGTTTCAGCTCGCTCGCCCGTGGGTTGTGCAGGGGTGTCATTCGACTGCTTCCTGCCAATCTTGGTGCGGCACACGCTTTCCGCATGCTTGAAGTTTCTTTCTCTTTTTGGTGGGTGGGCATGAACGTTTGCACCCTTTGGCAGCTGTGTCACTGTCCAGAATGTCAGGCTCGGAATTCGGCACCTTCGACGGTTCGCTGGCGCACCGTATCGATGCCTTACCCTCGAGACTGCCCACTGCGATCAGCGTTGACTGTTTCGGCCGTCTGCGAGTCACACTCCACCCCCGGGTAACACCTACTTCTTGCCCTTCACTCGAGACGAACCAAGAACCAAGGCTACGGTGTTATATTTCCATACATACATTTAGTATTATAATAACATTATACCCCCACCTTCACGACCGAGTTTACACAACTCGCTCGCACGAGTGGCTGTATACCTCGTTCAAAAGCAGACTCAAACATGTTTCTGAAACCCTGCGTAACTAACGATTTCGCGGCGGCGGTGCATATCGTGAAACCGAAAAGCTCAAAGGAGGGGGGAGGCCATTCGCGCAAATGTTTTTGCCGCTGAAAGAGAGTCCCTCAACACGTCTCCTGGTTGGTGTGGTAGTGACTACTAATAATATCCCCGTATCATGCCGTAGCTTTAGTCAGCGATCACTTCATTGAAACAGTCGTCGCGCAGAAATGTTCGGGGTCACTGCTGTTGAGTATACGGCCGAAGGCATGGCCACCGTCGTTATCGACCGGCGCGTTCCCGTTTGGGAAATGCCCCGCGCAACACCTTCTCGGGCAACGGCCTCCGGTTCTGCTAGTAGTAGAGGATTTCGCACGTTGATTACAAGCTTGTTGGCGTCCGTGAAATCGCCCCTTAGATCCTACCACCTCACCTCAACGGAAATGGCGGTGTGGAGCGTGTCAACCACGCCATGGCTACGTACGGTCGTTATAGCGAGCGCCAAAAGTACTGGGATGTGCACCTTCCTCACGCAGAATTTTCCCAGGAAGCGTGCTAGGATAGAGGTTTTCCTTGAGTGCATGTTGACCAAAACATTCACGACGGATGAGGTGCTTCGACTGGGTAACTATCCAATGTCCCTTGACCATCGCTTTTGACTTTTAGTATTAATAGTAGTATCCGTTGTATTACTACTACATACAGTGAGTGGCCCGCGGAATGGTTAATTGGGTTGCACTTTCATTTTTTTCCCCAAATAAATTCAGTACTACAGTACAGTACAGAGCTTCCGATATGAGGACCTTCAGAAAATACCCTTCCTTGCATTATTAGCACGCGTTCAATAATACAGCAACCGACGGTTCGGTCAGCGCCGCCACTCGGTTCGCTCCCGACGAGATCCGCTCCCATCTTCTAGGCGCGAACACCTTAAGTCCGGAACGGAAGCGGAGGAAACCAATTCCAATTTATTCATTACGTGTACAAGACATTTATTTATTGATTTGCTGTTATTGGTTCCTGCTGTTTCGGTGACTCGCCGGACGGTTCTCTCCTCTCGTGGCGCTACGGTGGGGGGGGCTGCACCTGGTTTTTCTGAGGTTCCCCACTTGAGGAGCTCTGCACCCCGCCACTCCGAATTTTACAACAGCAGTAACAACAACAAAAAAGTCCAGCCCGACCACAATCATGCCACGCCTCCTATTCTATACCTACCTGGTACCTGGTACGAGCCATCCCACGGTACGGGTGCACCATATTCCAAGAAGTCCCTGAGGTCCTCACATGAGAAGCTCAATGTCTCCCACGAAAAATGATTTCGACGGCATTCGTTCGCACCACCCGATCAAGCTTCAATGCCTTAGTCCTAAAAGAAAGACATACCCGTGAAATTACTTGATCAATGACTAACCGGTTGTTCCTCACTTAAGGAGCTCAATCAGACAGGTACACTATTAGTTATTCCAACAACCGCAACCCCTACCGTGGGATGACTCGTACCCAGGTACCTGGTAGGCATGTAGCGAAAACAAAAAAAATGTGCCAACGAGATACCTGGTATGGGGTAGTTACTCTTTATAAAAGAGATGGGCACCGGACAAAATACGGTTAACCGCGGTTTTAGGAAACCAAGCATTGGTGATGAGCAATTGATCGGTAAGAACAAATAAATTGAGATTTTTAGCTCCGGTTAGCAGATTGTTAATGTGAAGGAGTTAGTGGGGTATTAGTTCGTTTGACACTTGCAAAAGGTTGACCAATTGCTTACTCAAACTAAGCCTTATTAACGCTCTCCCCCCGCGAAACGGCAGAATAGCAGGTCGACCGGATATACGGGCGGACGTGTCAATATCCAAGCGGTTTCATTTTCTGGGTATTATACCGGGGAGGAGAGTATTTTTCAAGTTGGACATGGGAAAATTCAAAAACGTTTATTATAAAAATTAAAATACACTCCAGCTGTGAGATCGAAGATTTCGTCGAAACTCATCTTTGCAAGCTGTGTGTGATACTCCGATCGCGCGCATTACGAGTTGTGTGTCCTCATTAAGGATATAGGTCGGCGACTCCCCTTACAGCTACAGTGTAGCTATCAGGGTCAACAGGATGATTTTAGTCAGTGTGTGCGCGGAAACTATAAAACCCGTTTCTGAGGGGGACAAAATCTGACAGCTGTGAAGGCAAAGGGGGGGCCTGGTTTTGATCAAAAGCGAGCGGGTTTGGAGGGGGGCGGGGGGGGGGGGGGGGGGGGGAAAGGGGCAATTTGTGCATGTAAGCTATAAATCCTTTCGAGGGGATAAATCTGACGGTTTTGGCACCAGTATATTATCGGGGGCGGGGGGGGGGGGGGGGGGGGGGGGTTGGCGCGGGGGGGGGGGGGGGGGGGGGCAGCTCGATATGTGCCTGGAAACTATACATTATTTCGAGGGGATAAATGTGACATTTTTGGAAATAATACATCAGTTTATCGTGTATATTCTGGGGTAAGTCGTACAATCAGTGAGTAAAGAGAGGGTGGAGTGTTCGAGGGGGTGGGGTTGGGATGGGTTGGGGGGGGAGGGTGGGGGGTGGGGGCGGGGGCGGGGGGCGGGGGGGGGGGGGGAAAGGGCTTTAGGTGAGGGGTTTGTTATACGTGTGGTGCTAGGTCTAGGCGAAGGTGCGGGTGATGGGGAAGAAAGGGGCGTTCGAGGCGGGGGGGGGGGGGGGGGGGGGGGGGGGGGGGGGGGGGGGGGGGGGGAACACAGCGGCATGGACGGCTCTCGAAAGATAATGAGGTGATATCCTGTGCGTGAAGTGTTTATTAATGTGGCGGATTTCGATATTTGGTGGGGCGTTTGAGTAAGGGAGAGCAAGAGGGGGGGGGGGGGGGGGAGATTTTTTAGGAGGTTTAGGTCACAAATAATATTCAAATACACTTCGGCTGTGAGATCAAAGATATGTATCAGCTTGTTATACGCGTGGTGCTAGGTCTAGGCGATCGTGCAGGTGGTCGGGAAAGAGGGGGCGTTGGAGGGGGGGGGGGGGGGGGGGAAACACAGCGGCATGGATGGCTCTCGAAAGATAATGAGGTGATATCCTGTGCGTGAAGTGTTTGTTAATGTGGCGGATTTTGATATTTGGTGGGGCGTTTGAGTAAAGGAGAGCGTTTATTGTAGTGGATGGTGGGATTCGAACCCACGACTCAAAAACCCATGGTCTGTGGACGACGCTATTTGTTAAGGAATTAGTGGGGTATTAGTCCGTTTGATCACTTGCAAAAGCTTAACCAATAGCTCACCCAAACTAAGCCTTATAAAACCCGTTAACTAACCGGTTGAACCAGGAAACTAGGTACTAACCCATCTACACTAAAACGTCCTGCAGCAGTAGTAGTAGCTAGTAGTTTTAGACGCGTGCTACGATAGAGGTGGCACTTTTCGTCTTAAGAAATGATTTCTGGATGATGGGGCTCCTTAACCCAAAATCGTCGGAAGTAGACCATTTTTTGCATGACTTTTGTTGTGTACCTAGCTAGGCCGTGGGGTTTTTCATCCGGTAGCAGTTTCGATTCTTCTCCAAATCAGTTTTTGGGAGAGGTCTTAAGCTCCCAAATTGAGGAACTCCAGCAAAAATGGTTGTTGCACGTCTATCGTAGCTAGTACTGGGAGTAGTAGTATAGGAGCTAGCCAGCAGAAGTGAACGGCTTGTTAGTGAACATAACAGTCAAAGTTGGTGAATTCAATGATCCGTTGTGCTTGCTATCCTAAAACGTATACACTACGAACTGCATGCAGCAATGAACAAGGCAATAATACTATTACACGTGTAAAGAAGGAACGGTGACAGCCTGAAATGGGGTGGATCCATTTTTGTTTTGCGTGCGCACTATAGCTTGCAGTGCGTGCATGAGTCGGCATTGCACGGCTAGTAGTAGCAGTGAAGATGTCAACATTGCTCACTTCATCGCAGGAGGACATTGCGTACATTGCTGTAGGCAAGGAGGGGTGAAGGAGGTATTCCGGGTGTGATTGTGGCATGGTTCTGGGGGTACATTATCTTGCAGTGATCGCATTGATTGTTAAATGTGTTGATACTGAGACGTGTTGGGGGGGGTGCTTCGGTCGGAGCTTTTTGGCATGTACTACTGTTGTTATAGACTAGTTGTTTATTTTTTATTTGTCACATTTCCTTTCCAGTTCAACTCGCGGGAGTGTTCACACTGAACGGCCTTTCGGCCTTCCGGACAAGAGCCATGTTCACGTTTGTCTTCCCTTGTACCCCCCGCTCTCTTCTACCCACCGGTTCACCATGCCTTCGTTTACAGTATGCGGGTTGAGTGATTTTGATTTTGCAGAGCGCACCCGGTAAGTAACCTGGCAAATAATACCGACCAGCGCAGACAAGTTTATAGTGTATTCTACAGTAGTATATATAACAACAAATGCCATTCATATAAATAGCAAGGACTGGTTGTTGGAATGTGCGGGAGATTCCTAAAAGGCTGTCGTCCCCTCCCCCCCCTGACACACACGCAAAAACAGCCCCCCCCCCGCCTCCCCCGTCGCCCCACCTAAAATCAAACCTGCTAGAATAATAAACACTACCAGGCAGGTGATATCACGTCATTACCTATCCAACCACCCATGCCGTAGCTCCAATTCATTTATTTCCGCCCCCCCGCCCCCCCCTCCCCCCGGCCCCCTCCTTCCCCACCACCCGCACCATCGCCTAGAACTAGCACGTATAGTAAAGTTCCTTCCAGGTATACGTTCATGCGACCCAAAGGGGTTTGGTCCCCCCCCCCCCCCCCCATCGCCCCCCCTCCCTCGCTTTGTTCTCTTCCGCCGCCCCACCTAAAATCAAACTCTGCCAGAGTTATAAACACTACCAGACAGTTGATATCACCTCATTACGTTTCCAGCCATCCATGACGTAGCTCCAATTCATATTCCCCCCCCCCCCCAAACGCCCCCTCCTTCCCCACCACCCGCACCAACGCCTAGCACCACTAGTATAGCAAGCTCCTAACAGATATACATTAATGCGACCTGAAGCTGTTGTAACCCCCCCCCCTCCGCCTTTCGAACACTCCGCCCTCTCCTCACCGGTTGTACGACTTACAGGTTATACGTGCATGATAAACTGATGAATTCCTTCCACAACCGTCAGATTTGTCTCCTTAAAGGATTTATAGTTTCCGTGCACAGATTAAGTCCCCCCCCCACCCCGCTCCCTCTAGTTCAAACCCCGGCCCCCACGCCCTCCAAAATCTCCGCCCTCCCCTCATCGGTTATACGACTTACAGGATACACTTGATGAACTGATGCATTTCCTTCTACACACAGCTGTCAGATTTTGTCCCCCTCAAAAACGGATTTATAGTTTCCGCGCACAGACTAAATTAACATCACCCTGTTGACCCTGGCACAAGCTACACTGTAGTTCCAAGGGGAGTCGCCGACCTATATCCTTAATGAGGACACACACCCAGTGATACGCGCGATCGGAGTGTCACGCACAGCTTGCAAAGATGAGTTTCGACGACATCTTCCATCTCACAGCTGGAGTGTATTTTCATTTATTTTTTATAATAACCAACGTGCTGTGATTGTGGTTGTTTTTTGTTGTTGTCAGTACGCCAGCAAGCCTGCAGGAAATTTTCAAGCCGAGCCAGCGACTCCAACACGATGACAGTTGGAGGATCAAAACCTCGTACATACGATTGAATGCACAAGGTTGTGTTCTGTTATGTATGGCCACAGAAGTCATATCTCTGGCAGGCGTCGGCACACGGACACTGGGTGTTATTGTGCTGGATGTAGATGGGTGGCAACAATACTTAGAAGAGGGGGAAGCGCTTGAAGGTGGTGAGATAAACTTGTACGAACGGCCGAGTGGAGTGAGACGAGAGAGGGCTGAAAGATACGCATATTGAATATACGTCTCATCCAGGTACGACGAGAGCTCGGATACGATAAATATGGCACAAAAAGGAAAGAAAAAAAAAAAGAAAGAGAAGGACAGGGTGTCAGGGAACCAGGAGAGGAAGTTACGGGGGATCGAAGCCCACAGCAGCAGTCTGTAGGAGGTTGCGTTTTAAAAATATCTGTGCTGCGGTGTGCTTGCTCAGTGTGAAGCCCAAGAAAAGCACTCGTGAATACTGCATTCGGACGTCGAATATCGTGTGCCAAGTCTTCATTGCGGATGGTGGAACGACAAACCTCAACGACCAGGCGGGCGCGGTGGGCATCATGCTCAACGGAGTTGCCCAGGGCAGGTACTACTACTACTGCCACGGCTACTACTGCTACTACTGCTGCTGCTGCTACTACTACTACTACTACTACCACTACTGCTACTGCTACTACTACTGCTACTACTACTGCTACTACTCCTGCTGCTGCTGCTGCTACTACTACTGCTACTACTACTACTACTACTACTACTACTACCACTACTACTAGTACTATTACTCTATGGGTTTCGATTGTTCATCGAGGGATGACTTTTTTTGTTTTTGTTTTTGGTCCTCCTAAAGTAAGGAGCCTCAGCAAAAAAAAACAAAAAAAAGTGCACCTCTATCGTGACCCCCCCCGCCCCCGAACCCTCAACGCCTCCCTCCCCGCCAATCCTTCCCCCCTCCCCCCCTTTCCTTCTCCTCTCCTCTTCTCCTCCTCCCCCGCCCCTCCTATTCGTCAACCTCGGGCACAAACGTCCACGGTTTTCTCAACAGTTCGTGGGTGAGAGGTGCTGCAGACTCGTACGAAAACTCATCTTTTTATGCGGAAGCCGACACTTTTGATATTTGTGGTGGTCACTCCACTACGGAAGGGTTGTGTCACTATTGCAGCGCCGCGGGCTGCCTGCAGGAGCAGGCGTTCATCGTCGCCGACGTTAGCACGCATGGTGACAACCACACGCCTCAGCTCGGCTGGGCTTATGTGAGTGGGCAGGGAGGGAAGGGAAGGGAAGGGAGGGCAGGGAGGGAAGGGCGGGAGGGAGGGAGGGAGGGAGGGAGGGAGGGAGGGAGGGAGGGAGGGAGGGAGGGAGGGAGGGAGGGAGGGAGGGAAGGAGAGAGGGAAACGAAGAACCCGAGGAAAAAAAAAACAAAAAGCAAAAATAATCAACAATAACACTACAAAGTTAAAGTGTGTCACCCTGGTTTACGGTAAGCTATGTACCTGTTCTTGGTTTCCCTTTTGGGTTTTCCATTTCTTCGTGCTGTGGGCTTGACGAAGAATCGCGACTCTTCTCATAAAAAAATCATAGAACGCGTCGGAAAAAAAAGCAAGCACAGGCGTATTTTCTGCCTGACTGAAGCCAACCCCCGCCAGCCGTGAGGAGCACGCGTGCTGGCTACGACAGCGAAGGTACACCTTTTTTTGGCCAAACCGTGTTCAAAACAATCTGACTCCTTAACCCCCTCCCCCCCAAAAAAAAACAAAAAACAAAATTTAATTATTGTTTTGCAAATACCGGTCCGGTGTGATGTATATATGAAGAAGGCCGGCAAGTCCATGTGTGTTGACTAAATCGAAGGGGCGAGGTTAATACCAAGCCTTCGTTTCGCAAGTGGACAAAAACTGGCACACAAACGAAAGTGTATAGAGCTTGAGATTTTTTTTTACCCGGATCTCCAGGAGGATCTTAATATATGTTATACAAAATAAAATACACTCCAGCTGTGAGATCGAATATTTTGTCGAAACTCATATTTGCAAGCTGTGTGATACTCCGATCGCGCGTATTACGGGTTGTGTGTCCTCATTAAGGATATAGGTCGGCGACTCCCCTTGCAACTACAGTGTAGCTATCAGGGTCAACAGGGTGATGTTAGGCAGTCTGTGCGGGGAAACTACAAGACCCGTTTCTGAGGGGGACATCAAAATCTGACAGCTGTGGAAGGAAATGCATCCGTTTTATCAAGTGTATCCTGCAAGTCAAATATCCGGTGAGGGGAGGGGGGAGTTTTGAAGGACGTGGGGGCCTGATTTTGATCAAAAGGGGGGCGGGAGGGGGGGAAGGAGGGGCGGGGGCGGGTGGGGCAGGTCTATTTGTGCGTGGAAACTATAAATATTTCTTGTGGGGGAGGGGGGGGGGATGTGGCGGGGGGGGCGGGGGGCGGGGGGGGGGGGCTTTAGGTCGCATAGATGTAGGGGTTTGCTATTAGTGCGTATCCTTTTTCCGGCACGTACATATTTCGTCTTCGAGCCTCTTCCTCGACCCTCCTGTTAAATAATACACGGGGAACATAAAGTCTACAGCAACAGCCGATTGGAGATCAGAGGCAAACTCATCTGTGCTGCGGAGCGTCTGCTTCAACCTCAGTTCAGTTTGGGACCTTGAGAAGGTGCGTAGATTTCGGAAATAGTCTGTCGTGTACCAGGTAGGTATCCTTTTGGGGGGGGGGGTGCCTATCTTGTCGCCTTCGTGCTTCTACTTCGGTCCTCCTGTTGCGAATATCTTCTGTGACAGACTCATCTATCTTCCATCGCAAGGAGCTTTTTAACACGTGTTCTAGGTCCGTGGTAGAGGAGCTTCGAGCGGAATGAGGAGTGTGCTGGGACCACCACAAAACACAAACGAAACACGATGTAGATCTCCATCCGGAAGTCGTCGTGATTATTGAGGCGCCAGGCATATCTTCTAGCCTGTTCATCGGACCTAGTCGGGCATCCTTTTTTCTCCAACGGTTTCTTCTATGAGTGTCGTCCATCACAGGAACGTATTAGATGACCGTGCGTGTAGACAGCTGTGATTCGAGTGGAGTCAAGGATTGCATGCAACGGAGCTTGGCGAGAGTAAGGGGGTGGAAATGAGGGGTTACAGGAACGCCGATAGGAAAAGGAAACGGACAAAAGGGGATGAAGTACGATTAACAGTGTGTGCCGCAAGACGGAAAACCAACGCGGGGCAATATACTTCACACGCACGAGGCACTGATACTGAGGTGGGGGAAATCGGCAGTAAACGAGAGGATTTTGAGACAAACACAACAAGACCGTGGTATTGGTATTACCACAGTACCTCTCGCTGGTGGCCTGCGGGCCCTGACTGGCGGTAATTGTCTGTTTCGGAAGCACAAGGGACATACTGCTGTAAAAGCCTCGGAGGCCACGGGTGGCGTACTGCTGTACGAGCCGCGACCAATTCACGATCCTAGGCGAATGCCGTTGAAAGGAACTTTGGGTGGGACATCAAACGCCGTAGGGCGGAACTCTTGGGAGGGGCATCACATCGAGGAGGTTTTCCCGCTGGATTAAACTTTCCGCAGGGGGAGGCAAATCGGAACGACGTTCCTGAAAGTCAGGGAGGGGCTACTATACGAGACCCTAGGAAAAGGGAATCCCGCAGGGACAGAAAAAGGGACTCGAAGCTACACTCACCAGTGTCACGGAAAAGCATAAGGGTGTTTAACGCTCACCGTAGGGAGGGTGGTTTAGGGTTGCGAAAGTGTGGGCACCTCGCAGACGCGGGGGTGCGCATAATGCCAGGAGAGGGCAACCGCCAAGGACAAACTATTAGAGGGGAGGGGGAAGGCACACCAGTACCTATGCGTCCAGAGAATGTTAGAGAGTCTGCAAGCTCGGCCACGGGAGCTCAAAGGGGAATAGGCCTTCGAGAGCGAGAGAAGAACGATGCGTTACCGCTCAACGTACGGGGTGCGTCGGGGGAACAACTGTCAGCTGGGCGAGGGCGATGGAGAACCGTACTATCGTGGCTAATAATAACAGGACAATCACACAGGCTAGGCGTGATACAGGGCCATTTCCCCCCTATGGCGACGCCGACGGATACCCGGATCCAACAGAGACCGGTTAACCGCACCATAGAAACTGCAGCACAACCAGCAGTTACGGCAACAGCTCAATCACTGTGCCCGTTGCCGGCTGGGCGAGGACGGGGGAGGACCCTCCCGGCATGGATGCAGTCTAGGGTCATGCGAACAATCCCCGAACCGGGAGGGTTACAACAACAGACAGCAAATGGGGAGGAGTCGGAAACCGGTTGTCTCGGGCAGCAAGGAAGAAGAACCATAGCAAAGGCCACAGATTTTACAGCGGTTGCGTCGACAAGTGCATTACCGGCGATAGTGCCACTGCCGGTAGGGGACGTAGAGCAGACGACTACCCCGGCGTGGACACGAGCCCGGACAGGGGGGTTGGCCCTTGCAGGAGGGGTCCTCCGACATCAAACGCCGAGTGGGGCTCAACAGGAGGGGAACCAGACGCCTACGGAAGACGGGAGCTGTATAACGGTGGGACGGCTGGCGTTGGAGCGCGCGAGACGGACGACTCTCCCGGCAAGGGCTAACACAGAGACAAGAGTACCAGGTGTTACACCGGGAGGGGTCCACCAGCCCTCGTCGCGCCGACTGATGGCGACGAGTGATAGGAGCGTTCCCCCGTCTCCCCATACCAACGGGGCTCCGCAGAATAGGGCAGCATCACGCGATCAACCCTCGCCTCGACCGACGTTGCGGCAGAGGCGCCGTTCTCCATCGCTAGCTGCGGTGGACCGAGCGATGGTGCCACGGCCGGTGGGGCGTGGGAGGTGGACGACTACCCCGGCATGGATGCACGCGAGAACAATAGGGGGGTTGCAGCATCAAGCGTCGAGTGGAGCGCAGCAAGAGAGGGATCGGGCGTCCGCGACAGTAGGAAGGCGTCCATCGCAGGTCCCGCCGCTGGTGGAACGCGAGAGTATGAATGCAGCGACACAAGGTCCAGATGTCGCATCAAGCGGGCCCCAACAATAGACGTCGCGTCGGTCGCTGCCAACGACGGGTGGGAACGCTCCCCCATCGCCCCGCATCGTGTGATTGGCCCTCGCCACGACCGACAACGCGGCCGAGGTACCGCTCGCCATCCCCCTGTGGAGGGAATATCATAATCACTCCGGCTTCGCTCCTACTAGGAATCTTAAGGCGCCGGCGGCGGTCCATCTCCCCTCCCGCAGGAACACCGGTGCGCTCACAACAGCGGCTTCGGTTCACTTTCACCGAAAACACACAGAACCTGAGGGCCTTGGTGCCTCGCAGAGGCAATCCAGCCGTTCAAGGCCGTAGCTCGCGCCCATCCGAGAATGTGCCTACCCTTTCCGAGATTATAGCCAATGCCCGGGCGTGGAGCAACAGAGCAGAGATGAGGGCGGCCGGTGTGTAGTTGGTATCAGGCCCCGAAGTGGTAAATGGGCTTGGTGGGAGACATAACCTTCCTAGCACTTGTCAACGTGCTGGGAGAGGGACTACACGGAGACGGAGCCCTTCGCCAATGGAGGTTGAAGGTGGGCACATCCATATTTCGCAACGTAGAGACACGGCGTCGCCGTCATACTTGTGTCACCGAAGGCGTTGGTTTGGGTAGGAGGAGGGGTTCAACCCCTTTCCGCGTCAGGAGAGGTCGAGGAGGCGAGGTAGCGCCCACGGAGAACAGGAGGACGAGCGATGGACTCTCTCACTCCCCTCTGTTAATGAATGAAGCCGTTCCCGCACCTCAAAATGCCCGTCGTGCAGCCGCAAGCTCCACCTAGCCGAGGATTCTATGCGGGTCCACACCTGAGAGGACCCAGCAGGGTCATCAGGCTTTCCGTTCCAGCGACGGTGTCCATAGTATGCCATCGAACACGGCACTAAGGTTTCGTGACTCGAGTTTCTGTTCCCAGGATGCACGTCGTGGAGCGAACAGCTTTGTTCGGGGGTTATTTTAGGGGCGGGAACATCTACGAGGACTACTAAGAAAGCAAGCAATCCCCCCCCCATACCACCGGGCGCGACACCGAGCTCTCGGGACTCAAGTCACAGGTATCAAGATGCTCGATGCGCAATAAGTACTTCCTTCGGGAGGGGGGGGGCTGGGGAGTCTACGTCTACGCGCAGCCAGTAGGGGTACCACGCGACCATCGCAGGCGGTGGCAATCAGAGCGGGGTAATGTGTCCCCACCTCCGGCCATTAGGCGCAGAGCCGATCTTTCGGCACTTCAGAGCGACGCCTCAAGACGCTCGTCTTGCCGGCGGAAGCCTTGTCCGAATGGGACCCTTGCGGGGCCAAACAGCTCCTAGCAGTCAGCAGGAGTGTCGGATGACGCTCGGCGGTGGCGGAGCTCATGACGAAATAGGGTCTGGGTCTTCTCCCCCGCTATCACCGGGCGCGACAGCGGGTTCCCGGGTCTCAAGAACGCCTCCGCCCACCCCCGCAGAGAGAGAAACATGTGGGGGGCGACGTCAAGAATGCATCGATCAGGTAGAAGTTGACCCTGTTCAAGGAAGTACACCTCGAGAGGATAATCCGTCGCGTAGAGAGAGACGTAGGGCAGGGGCGGGAAGAGGTGACCGCCGACCCAACAGTGGTAACGCACCGGAAAGAGGTTCCGACGGGGCAACGCCGCGACTAGGATCGTCCACATTTCCGGGAACGACCGCAGGCGAAGGGCTACGGGCCACGATCAGTACACCTGCGGAGGGCCTCATGTCTCCGGACGCGGGCGCGCACCCGTTTAGCTGCTACCATCAGCGCGCGATCATCGGACGGGGGAAAGGAGAGGCAGCTTTTCACTGGGCTGTTTTTCGGAGTGTCGCCTCACCAGCCAACGATGGCGCGGATGGAGTCGTCGGCAACACATTCCCAACCAGCACAATCGCTGCCGGAACAACCTCCGGATACGCCTGGTGCATCACAGCCGCCGACAACGGAATTGGTACCATCCCTAACTGCAGCCCTTACACTTGGGGATCCATGCACACCCGTCATAGAAGGGGCGCCGCTAACGGGAGATCCACCATTTCCACTTGGGGGTTCAAGCACACCCGTCATAGAAAGTGCGCCGCTAATGGGAGAGACACCACCTCAGACATCAGGGCCTGCACAGGCATCGATCTTCGAGTCACGCCCACCACAGCCTGCATCGAGGGGGGAGTCTCGATCGTTGATACAGCCCTCCCTAGCGATATCGGTGCCCGCCTCGACCCCTCCGACGACACCGCAACTGCCGTCAGCTACCTCTCCATCCGCCAGGCCACCCATAACGTCATCGCCAAGTCCGTCACCGTTACTGCCGCAGCGGCCGCAGCTGCCCACAACTGGCCATCCCTCGACAGCGACACCTATCTAGACACCGAGTGTGGTCCTTGCGCTCGAACGCCATCGCAGACAGTGGTCAGGACGGTAGAGGCAGCATCGCCAAGGCCGTCACGGACGACGCCTACACAGACGGGGGAGGGAAGAGGTCCGACATCCGTACCGACGCCCGAACTGCCTCCGTCTCCGCCACGGACACCATCGCCGACGCCTACAGAAAACCAACTCCAGGAGGAACCCCCGGAAGACTGCTGTGTATGCCATGAGGCATTGACCTCTCCTTTGGTATATTTAGAGAGCTGCTCCCATCGACTGCACCTTCCGTGCTACGCCGCACTCCGAGTCAGAACGGAGGCCGATCTACGGTGTCCGGCATGTCGGGCGACCGTAACAGTCAACGAAGCCGACGGGATGGCGCTCCGTCAGCACAGCAATAAGGTCGTGGTGGAGGTGTTGACGGTCGCGCGGCAAGAGATGCCAGCTGACGGGGAAGCAAGGTTAGCAACAAGGGCCACAGGAGGAGGCAGGAGGCGGCGAGCGATAGGCAGCGTTTTCCATGGTCTGGTTGAGGAGACTAATTGCGTACAAGTGTCCTTCTCGTGCGACGTACACCGCCGTTGTGCTTTAGGCTTCTGCGAGGATGAAATCCCCCGAGCTAGGACTTTCGAAGGGGTACACCTAGTCACTTGCCTGAACCCGGCTCTGCACGAGGAGCATCAAGAGGTCAATCTACAACCCCTCCTCCAACAGATTCGGGCTCTTGGCAGGTCGGTGAACACGACGGAAGAACACGATATCAGAGCCAGGGTAACTGCAGCTGAACAGCGCCTCCGGAGAAGAGCGCACATTACCCCGGACATGGTGGACTTATCGCGGAATCTCACAGAGCGAGATGAGGAGGACCACCACGGAGAATGCCGGGGCACGATCCCCCGCAAAAAGTGCGAGCGCCGTGTAGGGTCTGTGGCCGGCATTTGGAGGATGACCAGAGGTTCGCTTTTGGTGGCTGGCTCGTCCACAGGAGGTGTGTTGTAGAAAGCGCAGCAGGAGCAGACGGCAGGGGGGACGACCAATCTGGGGTAGCTATCCGAGACGGGACAGGAGTGTCGCGTCGGAGAACGTTCCGACTCACGGCATAGTAACCAGAATCCACATGAGGTACGATTGCACTACCCCGGATGGCGCTCACCAACAACGACAGTTTGAGACATTGTGGCGATCACTGACCTCGGGTGTAAAGTAGGCCGCAAGTCAAGGTGAAGGTGGTCAAGACGTTGAAAGGAGATTAGAGGAGTCCGAGGAATTTTCGTGCACGCACTGCGGGTGGCCTCTCGGTAACTCTAGTGGGGAATCAGGGGAAGACGACGCTCGAGTACCCGTTCCGTGCGCCCATGGAGGCTTTGTGCACACCCACTGCATGCTGGACCGCGTGGAAAACCTCGCGAGAGGATATGCAAATCCTAGGCCCTGCGTCGCGTGTCGCTCGGCGTGGCCGGGACGAAGCCGACCTCTTCACCCGGCGGAGCTGGCTAGAGGGATATCCATGGACGGGCATGAGGGAAGGTGGGGGGCGGTGAGAGGTGCCCTGCAGTTCGCCACCCGCGTTCAGGGGCACATCTCCGGACTGGAGTTAGCCAGCTACGTGGCGACTGGCATTTACGGCACGTTTGAGCTCATGTTACATACACACGGAAAGAGCTCAACCTCTTCGTTCTTGCTATGCTCCCTACTTTGCGATGCGCTGGACCTACCTCAAGGGGCATACCTCGATTTTCCCCGATCGAGGGAATGGGAAACGGCGGCAGGCCGATACTGTACGCTGTTCGCTGCGTACGCCATCCAACCGCAGGATATCTTACTCCGACTCCAAAATCAAAGAATCTACATCGCACCTCACGTCCAACAATATCTAGTAGGCCTCGACGCCGAATGCGAAGAGCGACTAACGAGGTGGACCCTCGGGGTCCGAAGCGCGTTGGAAGCAGGTGATGCGCTTCCTTCCTTCTCAACGACGATGGCAGCGACACCGGAGAGAACGGGCAGGACGCTGGAGAACGACCCTTTACACACGGGACCAACTGAACAAGGAGGCGCTGCTAGGAGTGCAGCAGAGAGGCGTCATGCCGCGGGAAGCAGGGGTTCATCTCCCACCAACTACTGCGGGCAGCCACTAGAGGAGCCTACTGGGGATTCGGCGGTGGACTCTTTATGGGCACTTATTCCGTGTCCCCACGGAGAGCAAGTACATGCCCGCTGCATGCTAGACCGTGCGGAACGCCTCGCGAGTGGGGATGCAGACCCACAACCATGCGTCGCGTGTCGCTCGGAATGCCCGGAAGGAAATCGGCCTCTTCATCCGGCTGAGCTGACTGAGGACCTTCCAAGGTCACGCCCGGGGGGCGGATGGCCGGCAGTAGCGGGAACCCTGCAGTTCGCCGAACTCTTGGAGGAGGACGGCCCCCGGTTGAACCCAGCTAGTTACGTCACGACTGGTTCCCACAATACTTTTGAGTAGATGCTGAGGACCCATGGGAGTAGCCCAACATACCCATGGGAGTAGCCCAACCTCCTTGTTCCTGTTGTGCTCCCTGTTTGGCGATGCCCTTGGCCTGCACCAAGGCGCCTATCTTGACTTCCCCCGACCGAGGGAATGGAGAGCGGCAGCTTGTCACTATCGTGAGATCTTCGCTGCGTACGGCATCCGCCCGCAGGATACTGTACCCCGACTCCCGAATCGAAGGATCTACATCCTACCTCATGTCCAAGAGTTCTTGGCGGGCCTCGACTCGACGTGAGGGGACCGCCTAACGAGGTGGACCCTCGGGGTCCGAAATGCGTTAGAAGAGGGGGAGGCGATTCCTCCGTTCCCGACGGCAGCGTGGACCCTCGGGTCCCAAACGGGTTTGAGGCAGGGAACGAGCTGCCTCCCTCCCTGACGGCAGCGGGGGTAACATCGGAAGGAACAGACCCGGCGCTGGAGAGTGACTCGTTAGCAGCGGGAGTAACAAAACCGGAAGGAGCAGCCCCGGCGTCTGAAGGTGACTCGAGGGTAAGGGGGCAGGCGAAGCCAGGAGGCGGCGCTTATGTAGCCGTGGAGAACATGGATTGTGGACTGTACCCACAAGGAGGCAGTTCATTTGGGAGAAAAAGTTACACTTAGAATGTTGCAGAGGTACTATTGGTGGGTTGATATGGCGCATAGTGTAAAATGGTGGATACGTAGATGCTATATCTGTCAGGCCAGAAAAGCTGTGCGCCAGACAGTGAGATGGCCGTTAGTTTCTTTACCTCTTCCCAGCCGTCCTGGACAGATGGTTGTTTACGACTTATTTGGACCCTTACCTAAAACGGAGCGTGGAACACCCTCATGGCCGAACACGGGGATGTCACGGTGGCGGGACCCTTGCCACCTCCCTCTGAGTCAGCCCAGCGCCACCCCAGCGGCGGTGAGGGGCACGGCGGAAGGAACCGGCCCGGCACGGGAGAGCGACCCTTTAGCAGTGGGCGTGACAATACCGGAAGGTGCGACTCTAGCGTCAGAAGGTGAACCAGGGGGGAGGGAGCAGACGGAGCCAGGAGGTGCTGTATCTGTTGCCACGGGAAACTCCCGAACTGCCGAAAACAGGGAGGCGTCGGCGCCGGGACACTCGCGCGCACCCCCAACACAGCCCAGCGTCACCCCAGCAACATCAAGAGCGACTGCGTCTACGTCCACTGGTGCAGTAGAGGGTGGGAAAAGCACAAGAGGAAGACGAGGTCGACCGCACGGATCCGCAAGAGGAACACGAGCGACGAGAACTGGGAGAGGAGCCACCACGAACCGGGGGCGAATCCCTCGACATGGAAGCGGCAAGGTTCCCTCGGCCCCTGCCGAAGGAAGGGTCGGCGGTGGAGAAAGGGAAGGTCGGGACGGAGAGGGAGGAGGGTCAGCACCAGGGAGCGTAACGCAACTTCGCTCTTTCATTGCAGACGACCACAGCGGTACGAGCTGTGGGAGCTGTTGAGCAACGATTGCTCGGGGACACCGAGTGGTGGGGTTGCCCTGTGGACGTCAACATGCAATACATGCGCGGTGCGTGGTGAATGCGGTCAGATGAGGCGGGGCGCAGGCGTCGCTTCTCTGCGGAGCAAGGGGATGCACAGTCCGCCATGGAAAACGGGAAGCAATAGAAGCGGCAGTTCAGGTCGACCTTGGACTACGCGTGAAGGCAGCGGGACTCGGGGTGAGACCTGACGAAGGCGAGGAAGAGCGCCGGGATGGCCTCTGCTATCCATGGGACCAAAACACATTGGGGATAGCAGGACCGCTCGATGATGTCCCCCTTGAGGACCTCCAACAACGCTTCATCACTGTTGTCAAAGTGCAGCGGAGGCTGGCCACTGCCCAGCCAAGCTTATCACCCATGTGCTTCGCCTCTTTAATCACGCCTTGGGAAAGCATCGCCAATCCACACAATCGGAGACGCCGCAATCACTCCTTAGGTCTATCAAGGTGTGGCACATCCTCCCAGCTCTACTGCACTCACAGGATGGCCGAATGAAACGGCGTGAGAGGTTTGCGTCTGCCGAACGCGGTGACTTCACCCTCTTACTCCCGTGGTTAATGGAGTATACTCGTTGAACATCGACGAGGCAAATCGGCCAAGCCCGCGAAGAGACGGACGCTGATATGTTTAAGAGGGCATCATCAGCATGCCGGAGGTGACTGTAGCAACACGCAGCCTCCTCGCGGAACCGCGCACGCCGGGGAACGAGGAAACGTGGGAGCGCGTAAAAACAAAGTTTCCGTAGGAGAACCAGGCCTGCATCTCCGAAGCTGCAGCGGCAGCGGTGGCAGCAAGTTCCTCCGACCAGGAGGAAGGGAGTGTTCCCAACTGGCGCCCGGAGGAAGAGTTCGACCCACAGGTGGCCCTCGAGGTCATCAATTCTCGCAACGCCTTATCAGGCGCGGGAAGCGACGGTTTGTGCTTCTCGCACTTGCAGTCAATAATCAGGACTGGTTTTGGGCATGAAAAATTCGGAGCTGGCATTGAAGCCTTCTGGAGAAGAATTATCGATGATCCTAACGCCTTCACGCATGAAGTTTGGCAGCTCTTCTTGCAATCTAACCTCACTGCCCTGGGTGAAAAATGCCGCCCCGTGTGCGTGGGGATGACGTGGAGGCGGCTTATTGCGGCCGGAACAATGCGGCAGGGGCGACCACGGCTGGAGGAGGCCAACCGCGAAGCGAGACAGTTTGGAGTCGGAGTACGAGGGGGGGTGGAACAGGTAGAGCTTTGCGCAAGAGTACATCACGAGGCAAAAAACTGGCTGATCCTCACCGATTGCTCCAACGCATGCAACACAGTGAAGCGGACTGCTATGCTAGCGGAGGCAGCCACTTGCGTGCCGGCGCTTACACCGTTCGTGGCAAAATGTTACGGCGAGATGTCTGCGCCCGTGTTCTTTCAGATGGAATCGGGAGAAATCGGGAGAAAGGCGGAAGACTGCTCCAGCGGGGTGCAACAAGGGGATGCCATGGGGCCGGCGTTGTTCTGCATGCTGCTCCTGCCGGTGCTGAAGCGGACACGGGCGGAGTTCGAGCCAAGAGGTATAGAGGCATTCGCCTACCTAGATGGTATTAGCATTGCAATTATGGAAATCACACCCGATACTGTGGAAGTGGTACTCTTTCTCCAGCGTAAGCTGTCCAACATCGGAATTGCGATCAACCCGAGCAAAACGGTTGTCCTACTCCCGAAGGGGCACGTGCCTACGCCGGAACAAATCGCCCTTCTTGAAGGCATTGGCGTCAGCATCGCCGAACGTGGTGGGGCTAACGTGGTGGGTGTGCCCATCGGCACAGATGAGTACGCGAGGGAGAGCGCAATGGAGATAGTCCGAAACGGGGGAGCGGGCCAACTCGCGCGGATGTTGTCGCGCATGTCGGACAAGCAATCGGCCAACCTGATTGCCACCGGCTCTATGGTTCAACGGACCTCCTACCGTGAACGCGTGATGGACCCAGAACTATCGCTGGCTGCATGCAAAAAAGCAGATGGCAACGCCTTGTGGATGCTGGAGAAATTGCTCGATCTTCCGGGGGCAGCAGAAGAATCGTCGTTCTTCGCGGACGGATGCCCGACATACATATTGACCCTGCAACCCCATCAACAGGCGCAGGCGAGCCTGTCCACGGGGGTCGGAGGGTTTGGGCTGTCGTCGGCTGGAGCCCGGAGGATGTCAGCATCCGTTGGGAGCTTGGTGGCGACGGTGCCAGAGGTGCTTGCTGATCTGTCCGGCGCAGTAGGGAACAAAGTCCGGAGGGAGCTGCCCGATTCTGACCTCGTGCGGCGCATCTGGAACAGCGTCAGGGACCTGCGCGATGTGCATGGGGTTTCAGAGGAGGCCATGGCGAACATCGTGCCGGAAAGCTGGCGGGACAGAGCCTTTAGATCAGAATAGCAAGGTGCCTCAGGGCAATCAGTTGCAGACGTGTTGCCTGCACATGACGCCGAAGCTATCAGCTCCAGCAAAGCGCAACATAGACTGGGTAAACTGGTAAACCGAGTACATTATGAGAGGTACGTCTCTTCGCTGGACCAGCTCCCCGTGACTAGGCCCCAGCGAGACACAAGCGAATATCAAGTCGAGAAGGAGACACGAGACTTGGCCAAGGCCCGGCAACGGAGTCAATCGGGATCAGGGGCTACCGCCTTCCTAAGGGCGAGGCCTGTAGACTCAGCTAGCACCATCCCTGCATCAGGGTTCGTGACTGCACGTAAGAGATTTCTGGGGATAGAGAAATTCCTGGCGGCGAGGTGCCCATGCTGCGGTGAAGCCAAGGTTAATACGCGGCATGCACGATTGTGTCACCGATCGGGCGCGCAAGTGAACCAGCACCAACCCCTTGTGCACGCGCTCTCCCGCACCCTTAAGAGCATGTCCATCCGCCACCACGTGGAAAGAGCCCCGTTCCACGCAGACAGGGATTTGCGAATGGACATCGTCATTGAGGCTGGTAGACTAAGAGATGCTACGGCATCGGAGTATCTCGACAGGTCGATAATCCTCGACGTCACGTATGCGGACCCACAAGCAGGGGTCCACATGCAGGCAGGAAGCGCGGATCGAAACGGATTAGCGGCTTCCACTTCCGAGGCACGCAAGCGCAACCACTACGCTCGTCCGGGAAAGGTGTCCTTCGACGAACGCAGCTACAAACTCGCCACCCTCGCTGTGGAAAGCTTTTTGCGTCTCGGTAAAGAAGGCAGCGACCTGATATATCAGGTGGCGGCAAGCATCGTTGGAGGGACGGATGCATCGTCCCTAGCGCGGAAAGGCGTGTGCAAGGAGCGACTATTCCAAATCATCTCTGTGACCACTCAGGTCGCGATTTCGCGCAGAGTTCATCGATATAGTCTAGACTGTCTCTGAGAGATCGTCAGGCCGCGAGGGGAAGGGAGGAAGAATCGGGAGGACTACGGCCACTGGCCTGGGGTGGCAATGTTGAGGATTAAGGTAGACTCTCAGCTGAAATATATACCTGGTATAGGGAAAGGGAGCAATGGATAAAAGGAGAATGTGTGGGGAAAGGAAATGGGCAAATGATTGGCGGAAGATACCGTTGCATTATGGTGCAATCATTCGACTTCATGAACATAATTACCATTATCTAAGTCGCGGTCGGTCGTTAAACTTTCGTTTTTTGGACTTTTGGGCTGTACAGACTTCAAAGCTGCAGCTGCTGCTGGACCCTTCGAACAGCTCCCGCAGCTGCTGGGCCATTCGAACGGCTGTCCCAGAACGCCAAAACGTCATCTATGTTTTGTAATTTCAATGCTGGTGGTGGTGATTAAGGCTGCGAATGTTTCATCAGCTGCTGCTGCTGCCGTTCGTTTTTTCCCCCCTATCCGCTGTTGAACACAACGTCCGCAGATTCCGTGTCGTATTTGGTGCTGATTTTTTACCGCTATACCACAGCGCGTCGCCAAAGCTTCCAGCGCCACCGCCAGCACCCCCGCGCCGCCGCGGCAGCCGCTGCTGCTGATGCTGCTGCTGCTGCTGCTGCTACTGCTGTTGGTGTCTATACTGCGTAAGTTTTTAAATGTAAAAAATCGGCTGTCTGTGGTCATGACCTCGCCTAGCCTATCTTTCTTGCTACATACTCGTTCTTTGGCGGAGTGCCAATGCGTGGGGAGCATGGAAAGGAGGGAGCTGGCTGTGATAATGACCCTAGTGCTATCTGTGACAGGGCACCTTAGGGGAAGGCGCCCAAGTGCTGGCTGCGGAGGTCGTCGTTGCTGCAGCAACGTGTTGCGCGAACTCGCATCGTTTGTTACGGATCGCCCAACACAGCTGCAGCTTCGAGTGTTCATTTACACCAAGACGGCAGTCAAATGGCACATACATCAAAAAGTACCCGCAAATTGTTGCACATGGCCGGCCACCCATCGACCAGTCAGTGTATTTTCCAAGAAGATCTGGAAATATCTGGTAGGCTACGACAGCATCAGATCACCATAATTTATCTGGGCTGTCCTTACAGCAGTAGTAATATCATAAATACATACCTTCCTTATTTCCGATGTTACACCCGGATCAATTACATTGCAGTATCGCTGCATGCTCTATCTGCCGTACGGATGCGGGCGAACGCACGGGGGTGCAAAAAGCAAAAAAAGCATCCGCCTCTTGCGTCACCCTGCCTCCGGAGGGGAACCTTGTATTAGGTACTACTGCTGCTGCTTTATGGAAGGATGTTCGGTTTACATCGGAACGGCATCTACGCTATATCGACCAAATCCTTGATTTTAATATTATATGTGACCTAAACCTCTTGAAAACACTCCCCCCCCCCCGCCTTTTTTTTTTCTTCTTTTTTTTTTCCCTCGCTTTCTCTTGCTTAAACGCCCCACCTACTATCGAAATCCGCCAGAGTAATAAACACTTCCACGCCCTGGATATCGCCTCGTTATCGTTTCGGAGCCGTCCATGCCGCTGCTGCAATTCCCACCCACCCCCGTCCCCAACGCCCCCTCCTTCACCCACCACCCGCACCATCGCCTAGACTTAGCACATCGCGTATAGCCAACCCCTACATCTATGCGACCTAAAGCCCCCCCCCCCCCGCCCCCGCCCCCCCCCGCCACATTCCTCCCCCTCCCCCACAAGAAATGTTTACAGTTCCCACGCGCAAATAGACCTGCCCCACCCGTCCCCTCCCCCCCCCTCCCCCCCTCCCGCCCCCCTTTTGATCAAAATCAGACCCCCACGTCCTTCAAAACTCCGCCCTCCCCTCACCGGATATTCGACTAACAGGATTCACTTGATAAACTGATGCATTTCCTTCCACAGCTGTCAGATTTTGTCCCCCTCAGAAACGGGTTTTATAGTTTCCGCGCACAGACTGCCTAACATCACCCTGTTGACCCTGATAGCTACACTGTAGTTGCAAGGGGATTCGCCGACCTATATCCTTAATGAGGACATACAACCCGTAATACGCGCGATCGGAGTATCACACACAGCTTGCAAAGATGAGTTTCGACAAAATATTCGATCTCACAGCTGGAGTGTATTTTAATTTTCATAATATTGTCGGAGGGCAGCAGAACTAATAATAATATCAAGTACCTGGTATCCACTAAGGGAAATATTTTCAGCGATTACTTCTCTCTTAAACAGGGATCTCCGACGCCAAAAATAGAAACCATCCAACTACATAGATCGCACAAATTGCCCGCCCGTCCGCCCCCCCCCCCCCCCTCCAACCCCGCTCGCTTTTGATCAAAACCAGGCCCCCACATTCTTCTAAGCTCCGCCCCCCCCCTCACCGGTTATTCGACTTACAGGATTCACTTGATATAATGATACATTTCCCTCCACAGCTGTCAGATTTTGTCCCCCTCAGAAACGGGTTTTATAGTTTCCGCGCACAGACTGACTAAAATCACCCTGTTGACCCTGATAGCTACATTGTAGTTGTGTGGGGAGTCGCCGAACTATATCCTTAATGAGGACACACAACTCGTAATACGCGCGATCGGAGTATCACACACAGCTTGCAAAGATGAGTTTCGACGAAATCTTCGATCTCACAGCTGGAGTGTATTTTCATTTTTTACAAGGGCTCTGCATGGGTGCCGGCATTCGCCGGCGCCCATGCTTCGGGTAGGGCAGGCCAGCACTCGGACGAGGAAAAGGGGAATAAGTTGTAGCTGTTCGATTCCACATGATTGGAAGTTTAAAGTAATGCCGAGAGTTTAATACGAATGTGAGGTTCTAAAGATCACAAATTGACATTCCATGGCGCCCATTCTTTGGGTGAGGAAGGGTAGCACTCGACGAAATAAGTTGTAGTAGTAAAGAAATTGAAGCTTAAAGTAATGCCAAGAATTTAATACGAACATGAGGTTCTAAAGGTTTACTTTGATGGAAGGAAAACATATGAACAAAGGAAGCAAGCATAGGCGAAACACTGTTATTAAAACCGTCGCCCAGTGAAAGTAGGCCAGAAATGCCGTAAGGAGAATTTGAGAACCTGCTTGGCTTCGAGGCTTCGAGGCGAAAGGAAAGAGGATATGTCATTAATAAAAATGATATCGGTCGGAATGAATGGTTGAAAATGTTTAATTTACGGAAGAGAAAAAGGAAGGCGCCGTTGATTGTGCCTTCGAAAACCCCTCGGTGTTTACTCCCACAGTAGTAGACGAAGAACTCACCATGTTTGTTTACAAAATACACGAAGGACTCACTCACAAAAAAAAATTAAAAAGGACGACACTGCATGCCTTCAATTAGCTACTTCAATGTACGCGGCACTTACACTGATTGGTGAAGATATACAAAAATCAACAACGAATTATGCAGACTTAGAGAGGGGCGCTAAAGGGGACATAGAATGCCCTCGATCCAGTAAATAATAAAGGGGATATAGAAATGCCCTCGATCCAATTGGTACTTTCAACGCAGAAAACTTACACCAGAGAAATGGCAAGCTAAACGGAAAAAGGGGGATAATCAAGCCTCACACAAGACAAACAAAATAATCCTAGACTGGTATGAAACCGTACCACTATCACTAACAGCCCCCGACTCTGTGGAAGGTAGGCCTCAAAACAACTTAATCCGTATGACAGATCAGTATTTGATTGTACCACCTCGTAGTCACAAAACAGCTCTCCGACTCGGCGTGAGATACACGATGGGTCCTCCGGGCTTACTTGCACAATGTACGAAGAACTCACTTAGAGAGGAGCCCTAAAGGGGATATAGAAAAATAATCCTAGACCGGTATGAAATTGTACCACTATCACTAACAGCCGCCGACTCTGTGGAAGGTAGGCCCCAAAACATCTTAGTCCGTATGACAGATCAGGTTTGAGCCTATTGTAGACCAAGCACGCTCAAAATGATGAACACTCCAACAGCACTAAACGCAATAATATAAAAAGCCGAATTATTAGAGCGATCTACTACTACTGGTATAGCACGCGTTCTTCTGGACTTATCATGACACATGTATGTGTCGTCTTGCAGCCACACCTTCAGCCACATGGCCAGCACGCGCACAGCACATGACAGCCCAACAGCACACACGCAACCAACCGCTGCACGTATGAAGCCTACAGCGCGGCACCATGAATAACGAATGACCGCGACGGCTGGATTAGCCCTTAATTTAGCAGACCGGCGCCCCTGCTCTCGAGCCCGGGCAAGATGTGCGTCTGTCTTGGCCTCGAACCTTACTAACTCTAAGATCGCAATTATTTAGGCGGTCGCAATTCGGCTGGTCATTTGCGTCATGTACGTTGTCTAGGGATTATTTATTTGTTGTTGTGAAGGGTGTCCGTCTGATTTTGCTTCGTAATAAAGTTGTATTCCCGCTTTCGTTGCTGGCCGTAGGAAACCTTTCGCAGATAAATGTCGTAGTATGCACATTCGTCTACGAAAAGCACGCCATCGCTCACGCGTTATTTGTTTACCTGGTATTTCTTTTTGTAGGTTGTCCGTCGTTGCTGTACTAATATCTTATTGCACTGTATAGCAGATAGATGTAATTTTTTCATGTGCGTATTCACCCGACGAAGTTATAGTCTACACATTCTTCATACAGTAACTCCTCCTGCAGCATGTTTTTGCGTAACGTCGCGCAAAGGAACGGTTTGAGCCTATCTGTATCTGCAGACCAAGCACGCTCAAAATGATGAACACTCCAACAGCACCAAACGCGATAATATAAAAAGACGAATTATTAGAGCGATCTACTACTGGTATAACACGCGTTCTTCTGGACGTATCATGTATGTGTCGTCTTGCAGCCACACACATGCAGCCACATGCCATATGGCCAGTGCGCACACAGCACGTGACAGCCCAACAGCACACACGCAACCAACCGCTGCACGTATGAAGCCTACAGCGCGGCACCACCAATAACGAACGACCGCGATGGCTGGATTAGCCCTTTGACAGACCGGCGCCCCTGCTCTCGAGCCCGGGCAAGATGTGTGTCTGTCTGTTGCTTGGTTTCAGTTGATGAGGGCACTCAGACTGTGGCAGATAGATGCAATTTTGCACGTGCGTATTCACCCGACGAAGTTATACACATTCCTCATACAGTAACTCCTCCTGCTAAATGTTTTTGCGTAAGGTCGCGCAAAGGAACGATTTTGAGCCTATTTGTATCTGCAGACCAAGCACGCTCAAAATGATGAATATTCCAACAGCACCAAACGCAATAATATAAAAAGCCGAATTATTAGAGCGATCTACTACTACTGGTATAGTCTAGACTAATTAACACGCGTTCTTTTGGACGCATCATGTGTCGTCTTGCAGCCACACCTTCAGCCACATGGCCAGCACGCACACAGCACATGACAGCTCAACAGCACACACGCAACCAACCGCTGCACGTATGAAGCCTACAGCACGCCATCGCTCACGCGTTATTTTTTATTTCTTTTTGTAGGTTGTCCGTCGTTGTTGTACTAATAATACCTTATCAGACTGTACGCAGATGTAATTTCTTCATGTGCGTATTTACCAGGGCTTTTCACGGGTCGGGTCAAATCTCGCGGGTCGGGTCGGGTCGGGTCGGGTCAGCTGACCCGACCCGACCCGCGAGATTTTCGAGACGTCTTGACCCGACCCGACCCGACCCGCGAGATTTTCGAGACGCCTTGACCCGACCTGACCCGACCCGCGAGATTTTCGAGACGTCTTGACCCGACCCGACCCGACCCGCGAGATTTTCGAGACGTCTTGACCCGACCTGACCCGACCCGCGAGATTTTGAAATCGTCCTGACCCGACCCGACCCGACCCGCGACAATCCGAGTGACCCGCGAGATTCGGGTCGTCTGGCGGGTCACGTTAACTTGACCCGTGACATTTCTTACGGGTCAAAGTTGAAAACTCACGGGTCAAAGCATGTATACCTCGGTCGGTTGGTTGGTCCTTGGTCCCTCGTACTTTTCCCAGTATGTCGTGTTCTCTGCGTTTTTTACCGGTGTTTGCAGCTGATGATTATGTCGTGTGGTGTGTGCGCGAGAAATAGGAAAGAAACCGCAACCCACATGCATGGACATGCCCGTACCGCTAGACCACCGTGTCGACCCGACGAGCGACCCGATGAGCGAGCTAGTTATAAGTTATAAGTGTAATCTCCGGTCCCGGCAAGCAGCCTAGCTGAGCCGCCTCCGGCAGCAAGCCCACAACTGGGGCGGTGGGTCTGTCAGCAGGGGCTGCGATCCGCGAGGATGCGTTGTCTGCTGCTGGCGCTTGCTGCTGCCAGGGTGCTGCTGCTGCTGTGCTGCTGCTGCTGCTGCTGCTGCTTCGACAACGGCTGCTCTTCTTGCTTTTACGTTTGGTCACATTTCGTACTGGTATGATAATTCTCGAGCTAGCTACTATTTATACTACTACTACTACTGCTGTATCTATCTTCTATCTGTGCAGTCTCCAGCCCCCGCAAGCAGCCTAGCTGAGCCGCCTCCGGCAGCAAGCCCACAACTGGGGCGATGGGTCTGTCAGCAGGGTCTGCGATCCGCGAGAATCCGGGGTCTGCTGCTGGTGCTTGCTGCTGCCAGTGCTGCTGCTGCTGCTGCTTCGACGACGACTGCCCTTTTTTGCCTTTTTACGTTTGGTCACATTTCGTACTGGTATGACCTTAATATTACTACTACTGTTGTTACGGCTTCAGTAGGTACGGAATTCGCGTCACACTACTGTATGCCTTGGTACGAGTAGCTAGGGGTACTGCCTGGTGATTGTTCTGCACGCTGTGATGATATTGGATCGGAGCATCGGCACGAGGGAGGCAGGAAGCGGAAAAGCTTGTATTTTATTGGCGGACCCGCGGGCCCGACCCGCGGGGCGCCTGCACGGCATCAATGTGGCTCTCAGCTGGAAGTTTAAAAAAGACGGATCCGCCGGCCAGATCCGCGGGTTTGACCCGCGGGTCAGCCTAAAACAACTCACGGGTCATTATTGCTTGACCCGCGAAGTGACCCGTATCTCGCGGGTCATGACCCGACCCGACCCGCGAGATTTTGAAAACCTCTTGACCCGACCCGACCCGACCCGACCCGACCCGCGAGATTTTGAAAACCTCTTGACCCGACCCGACCCGACCCGCGAGATTTTGGAGCCTCTTGACCCGACCCGACCCGACCCGCGAGATTTTGAAAACCTCTTGACCCGACCCGACCCGACCCGTGAGATTTTAAAACGTAATGACCCGACCCGACCCGACCCGCCAGATTTTGAAACCCCCTTGACCCGACCCGCGGGTCGGGTCATGACCCGTGAAAAGCCCTGGTATTTACCCGACGAAGTTATTTTATACACATTCTTATACAGTTAGTAACTCCTCCTCCAGAATGTTTTTGCGTAAAGTCGCGCAAAGGAACGGTTTTGAGCCTATCTGCACCTACCTGCAGACCAAGCACGCTCAGAATGATGGAACACTCCAACAGCACCAAACGCAATAGTATAAAAAGCCGAATTATTAGAGCGATCTACTACTGGTATAACACGCGTTCTTCTGGACGTATCATGTGTCGTCTCGCAGCCACATCTTCAGCCGCATGGCCAGCACGCACACAGCACATGACAGCCCAACAGCACACACGCAACCAACCGCTGCACGTATGAAGCCTACAGCGCGGCACCATGAATAACGAATTACCGCGTAAGGTCGCGCAAAGGAACGGTTTTGAGCCTATCTGTACCTGCAGACCAAGCACGCTCAGAATGATGGAACACTCCAACAGCACCAAACGCAATAATATAAAAAGCCGAATTATTAGAGCGATCTACTACTGGTATAACACGCGTTCTTCTGGACGTATCATGTGTCGTCTTGCAGCCACACCTTCAGCCACATGACCTGCACGCACACAGTACATGACAGCCCAACAGCACACACGCAACCAACCGCTGCACGTATGAAGCCTACAGCGCGGCACCATGAATAACGAATGACCGCGACGGCTGGATTAGCACCCTCTTGCAAAGCTGTATTTGCGGAAACATTATCAAGTACCGTTTGTAAATGAGGCCAATTTTGTAAATCATCCAGGCGCGTGCAATTAAAGGCCTGGTGCACAATCTGTGACCAAACAATAGAAAGTTGCACATGCCACCGCAAAATTCCAAACATTATCACGTACCGTTTGGAAATGATGCCAATTTTGTAAATCATTCAGGCGTTGCAGCCATTAAGATTCAACAATTTTTCCAAAATTCCTCCTCGGCACTCGCTCGTCTCGCTCGGCACCCGTCCGCGTTCACGTCGATGCGAGGAACGGACACGGCAGGGTGAGGGGCGTTGGAGCCGCCCCCCGAAGGCGGCGCTCATTCCAAGCTGTATTCGACCGAGAATTCCAGTTCCGCGAATCGCATACTGCGGCCGAGACAAAAAAACTCCTGACCAAAATACATGACACCAAGGAATGATTTTATATGTATTTATAATAGATATGGGACCAGCAATCATCGTTATTTCTAGGTTCAGAAATAATCGAGGCCAGAAATCAGCGGATCTGGTGATTTCTGAGAAGAGACCAGAAATAACAGCTCTTCCAACCTCTCAGAGCTGGGATTATTTGACTTTTGGATACTACCTCGTAACAAGTATCACATGTCACCACTGCCTATACTGTACCTGGTATGATATATCTGTCCGCTGTTGTTGTTGTTCTCACATTAACTCGCATAATAAAGTCCGTGGAGATATGGGACCAGCAATCATCGTTATTTCTAGGTTCAGAAATAATCGAGGCCAGAAATCAGCGGATCTGGTGATTTCTGAGAAGAGACCAGAAATAACAGCTCTTCCAACCTCTCAGAGCTGGGATTATTTGACTTTTGGATACTACCTCGTAACAAGTATCACATGTCACCACTGCCTATACTGTACCTGGTATGATATATCTGTCCGCTGTTGTTGTTGTTCTCACATTAACTCGCATAATAAAGTCCGTGGTCACAGGACAGGCTCCAGTCACTCTGAAGCCGAGGAATACCCTAGGGAAAAACACAAACAACCCAAGGTGGTACACGCATATATACGCGTATAACAAACTGCTACATATCATTGATCTCACAGCCGAAGTGTATTTGAATATTATTTGTAACCTACACCTCCTAAAAATCCCCCCCCCCCCCCCTCTTGCTTTCCCTTACTCAAACGCCCCACCAAATATCGAAATCCGCCACATTAATAAACACTTCACGCACAGGATATCACCTCATTATCTTTCGAGAGCCATCCATGCCGCTGTGTTCCCCCCCCCCCCCGCCTCGAACGCCCCCTTCTTCCCCATCACCCGCACCTTCGCCTAGACCTAGCACCACACGTATAACAAACCCCTCACCTAAAGCCGTCCCCCCCCCCCCCCCTCTCCCCCCCCCCCCCCCGCCCCCACCCCCCCCGCCCCCACCCCCCACCCTCCCCCCCCCCAACCCATCCCAACCCCACCCCCTCGAACACTCCACCCTCTCTTTACTCACTGATTGTACGAATTACCCCAGGATATACATGATAAACTGATGTATTATTTCCAAAAATGTCACATTTATCCCCTCAAAATAATGTATAGTTTCCAGGCACATATTGAGCTGCCCCCCCCCCCCCCCGCCCTCAATAATATACTGGTGCCAAAACCGTCAGATTTATCCCCTCGAAAGGATTTATAGCTTACATGCACAAATTGCCCCTTCCCCCCCCCCCCCCCCCCCCCCCCTCCTCCTCCAAACCCGCTCGCTTTTGATCAAAACCAGGCCCCCCTTCCCCTTCACAGCTGTCAGATTTGTCCCCCTCAGAAACGGGTTTTATAGTTTCCGCGCACAGACTGACTAAAATCATCCTGTTGACCCTGATAGCTACACTGTAGTTGTAAGGGGAGTCGCCGACCTATATCCTTTATGAGGACACACAACTCGTAATGCGCGCGATCGGAGTATCACACACAGCTTGCAAAGATGAGTTTCGACGAAATCTTCGATCTCACAGCTGGAGTGTATTTTAATTTTTATAATATATCACAGCTAACGCAATTCATGCCTCCACCAGAAACATATAAAAGTGAAATCGGGAGTCAGTCTACGATGTGCCAGGTCTATAACTGGTGCATACGTCTCATTACTCGCGCCTGGAAAACCGACTATAATACCGCTTGCCAGCCAAGAAATACTACCATGTATATATTGCACGTAGTACCTATCACTACGCATACATACACACGACAGACGCAGGTCAATTGGAAAAAAGAAACAAAGAAAATAAAAGAAGATAAAGGAAAGGGAAGAAAAGACAAGAAAGCGAAAAAAAAAACGAAAAAAAAGGAAAAGAAAGAAAAGAACAGACAAGAAAAGCAAGAAAATGCAAGAAAAGAAGAGGAAGCAAGGAAAGGAAAAGAGAAAAAAATGTCATACTAACAGACGCTAGGAACTGACTAAAGACGGCATTGGGCTCACGTCACCCATCACCCACAACAAAAAATCACAAACACACCTACGACAGCATACCGCGCTTGTTGTGTGCGAGACAGAGCTTCGTCCTCACACAAACGCGACAGCAGCAGCAGCACCACCATCGAAACCACCACGGGCACACCACACCAGCAGCACAGCAGCAGCACAGCACAGCAGAAGAGACAGCAGCAGCAGAGGCGGTTGCGACCTAACGTCTCCGGCGATAGTGTACGTGCCAGATTTCAAAAATGAAGGAAAACGGCAAAGCAAGACCTACGGATTCAACATAAAACAAGGCCGGCAAGTCCAAGGGGTTCGCTAAATAAACCGAAGGGGCCAAATCTGCGTTCTGCAGATGGACAAAAACTGGTACTGTAACAAACGAAAGTGTACGAGCTTTTTTACCCGGATCTCCAGGAGGATCCGAAAAAAAAAAAAACTTGTCCCCAAAATCAGAAGCCATAGTCTAGTCAAATGGACGCTCCTTATTTCTGATGCAGTTATTTCTGGAGCCTCAAAACTACGAAAATAACGAAAATAATCGCCAGAAATCGTTCAAATTAAAAAAAAAAAATCCATAATAATATACGTCTAATGTGAAGAACAACGCAGGCTGACACCAAGTAAATAAACATGTAAGAATGTCGGAACAGTCTGGAGTTTGGCGGAACGAAGAGGAAATATCGGAGAACCGGGTAGCATAGGGGGGGGGGGGTGGTTCCAGGGGAAGGAATAGCGGAAAATAGGAGGATCTCAGCAGCAACAACGTAGCACACCAGCAGCACACCAGCAGCGAGTATCGGACACAACAACCGGTAGAGGAAGAAGGGAGTAGCGCCCACGCAGCAGCGACAGCAGCAGCAGTAGCAGTAGGGAGAACACGTCGGCAGGAGCATAGGGGTAGAGAGGTGGCACGGGGAGACACCAATCGCAATCTCCCACCCTCCCACCCGATTGCTTCACGAGCAGGAGGGCTAAAAAAAAGCGGAGGGAGGGGGAGGGGGGGCGAGAGGAGGGAAGGAAGGAAGGGCAGGGATTGATTCCTTCATCTTCCGGTGTGTGCGTGCCTTCGCGGGGGGGGGGCTTCTGGTTGTTGAGGTTATCTGTCGGGAAGAGGGGCAGGTCAGCCGTGTACAATAGCCGGGAGAGGGAGCGGGGGAGGGAGAGGGGGGCAAGGAAAACCGGACGAGGGTGAGCCGTCAGTTTCCACCCCCCCCACCCTCCCCCGCGGGGCGGGGGAACACCATGATATTAATGAACACGCATATTTTCGTGAAGAGGAGACCAAAACAAAAAACAGACGTACCAGGTACACATTTGATATTTTAGTTTAAAAGATAATATTTTAAGTCGCAGTTTATGTAGTATTTGCGCTGAACAGAATGTTGTTTTAGTTATGTTAGGCTTTATATGACCCTAAAACGACGCCTCCAGATATATCTCCGATCCTCTCGCATCACGAATTTTACCCTCGCCTTTTACTAGGATAAACCGTGCTGAGAGGATCCTGAAGGAGTTCTTTCGATTTTTGACCCCACTTGTGGGGTAAGCCACCACCAACCCTGCCTCCATCCATGAACAATAAATACCTGCAGCACAAACCACCAAAAACCGCGCCCGTTATCGACCAACCGCGAGTTTATACCGAGAGCTATATATACGTAACAACAGTAGGAGTTTAATGCGCCTTTAAGACCCCCCCCCCAACCCCCGATCGGAGGACCCTAAGATCAAAACATCGTACGTACCACCCCCTCCCCCTCCAGAAAAAACAGCAACGAGAATGGTGAGTGTCTGCACACCATCACCAGGTGTATTTGTGTATTTGTACGATGATGGTGTCCGATCTTTCGTTTTTCTCCTGCTCAGTATATTGTCCTTGTGTCCTATGACCACGGGCTTGATTATGCGAGTTAATGTGCGAACAACAACAACAACAACAACAACAACAACAACAACAACAACAACAACAACAACAACAACATCAAACTGGTACCAGGTACGTAGGTTGTGACGTTGTTTGTCTTTTGTCGTTTCGTGCGATAAAAAGTAGCAGATGCATCAAATTAAAAGTATTCATACCACAGAATCGCCCGTCGATCCAGGCATACTTACCTGGCGGGGGCTTGCCAGTGATCAATATGACTGGTGACCCCAGGGGGAGCAGGCTCTTGCACTGGGCTAGACCCTGGAGTGCTGTAATCCCTGGAGAATATTCCTTCGGGGGTATCTCTACCGCATAATTTTTTTCCGGGGAGGTGTCGCTTGCGACCCTCCCAACTCCCAACAAAGAAACAACAAAAAAAACATGCTCTACTCTACACCTAGCATCTATCACCCCAAACACCCCTCACACAAACGCCAAAATACGCAGCCGAGCGGAAAACCCTGTGGCACGGCACCATGTATTATGGTCTAGAAGATGTATACGAGTATTGAGTATTATTACTGCTGTATTGTCACGTCCCAGGTGCAACGAACAGCAACACTTATTGTTCTCACATTAACTCGCATAATAAAGTCCGTGGTCACAGGACAGGCTCCAGTCACTCTGGAGCTGAGGAATACCCTAGGGAAAAACACAAACAACCCAAGGTGGTACACGCATATATCACAGCTGACGCAATTGATGCCTCCACAAGAAACATGTAAATAGTGAAATCGGGAGTCAGTCTACGATGTGCCAAGTCTATACCCGGTGCATACGTCTCATTACTCGCGCCTGGTATGTTTTATACAGCAGTATGTGTTTGCCATGGCTACGGATACGACTACCGGTACTACAGTAGGTGGCCCTATATAGTGCGGGTCATATAATAGTGCGGGTGTCCGATATTGTGCGGGTGAAATCGTTTGGCACAATATAGCTACAGCTACACTGTAGCTGTAAGGGGAGTCGCCGACCTATATCCTTAATGAGGACACACAACTCGTAATGCGCGCGATCGGAGTATCACACACAGCTTGCAAAGATGAGTTTCGACGAAATCTTCGATCTCACAGCTGGAGTGTATTTTAATTTTTATAATATAGACCCCTCCATAGTGGCCGGTTTTTATATAGTGCGGGTGCCCGGCATAGTGCGGGTAAATTTTCGTGACACATACCCGCACTATATAGGGCCACCTACTGTAGTCTATAGTCTATATCCCCATTTCTGTAGCACTTTGTTGTACCTGACATATCATAGTTTTTTTCGTACCGGTCGCCCCGGTGGTGTATCAGGTTATCCTCGAGCCTGGTATGGGTCAGTTTCGTGAGTTCGAGCCCCGCCGAGTGCATACTCGTATAAATTCTTTGGGACTTTTTCTTGTGGACAAATTGACTCGCGGAAAGCGCGAGAGCGTGAGTTAGCAACAACACTCGATGAACAATCGACGAGCAGTGGGACTGCTGAACCCTATGCGCGATAAAAATTGAAGGCAAGAACCGGGGAGGAGAAGGGACGACACCTGTGTCTAGGGCTCGTCCAGAAGAAGCTGGAAAGTGGAAGTGTGCAAAAAAAAAAAAAAATCGTATTTCGCTGGTATTTTGAGCATGCTGAACTCGCGTATGGGCAATGAAGCTGAAGGCCAACAGCAGTACTGAGGGAGAGAAAGGAAGACACGCATGGCCACGGCTTGTCCAGAAGACCTCTGGGGACGACGGACTTGTCATACTCGTACTCACTCGTAGCCCAGATATACAGGTTCGGCGCAAGACCGCTGCTTGCTGTGGCGCGGAAAGTTATAGCAGCAGTGAACGCAAAACAAAAAAACGTGTTCCGTTTATTACTGTTTTGCGCAGTGTATATCTCCGGCAAGCGGTATCTGGACTATTCAAGAGCTGCAACTCGCACGCCCCCCCAGCATACCTTCTCGGCCTTTTGGCTAAGATCATGTGTAGTATCTGTTCTAATCAGTGTGAAAACTGATTGACGCTCATCGAGTGTCATTTTCACACCTGTTTTTGAAATTGCCGGGTTTAACACCGCTTGCAGTGTTCCGGCTGGATTTCCTCGGCATTTCACTACCGCCTTGTGAGGTCCGTCCCCTCGGGGACAACCAACCCAAACCAAAACCAACACCACCACCCAAACACCAAGAAACCTGTTTGTGTGTTGTTGTTGCAACCAACATTTCGCAGTACGATAGCTGATAGTCGTCCCCTACGTTGTTATTATCCTTTCTTCTGGGTAATGCTGGAGATACGACTGAACTGAAAATTGCCAGGAATGAGATACCAGAAACCACGAAGTAGAGCACCGACAACCTGCGTCCCCATTGACACACCGCCGCCTTAATCGCTCCCCCGATCCGCCCGGAATGTAACGTATACCCCCTCTTGGATTACCCCGACGCCGATCCCTTAAAATCCGTTGAGCTTTATGCATGTTTTGGCATAAATAGGCTGAGGGTCGGGAAGCTTTCTGAACCCCCCCGCGGCACTTCCCACCCCACTCCCCACCCTCAACCCCCCTCCCCCCCCAACCTCCCCAACCTCCCCTCCCCCCACCTCTTCCACCCCGCCCCCCGCCCCCTTCACTCCCCCACCCACTCACTGAGCAGCCCTTCGCCTCCTTCTCCGATTAATCCGGCGCGTGTCCACCTACTCGTATCAATAGCGTCACGACGCCACGACGGTGGCGTATCGTCGCGCACGCTTGCTTCCATTCCTCCAACAGGCACCATTGCAGCCCCGCTGGAAGAAAATCTCTATCTCCTTCGTGTCGAAATCCGATTACTGCCGAGAGTACACAGCGTATGTATAACAAACACACGGAAGCAAGCTCGACACTAGCGCAACTAAAGAAACACGCCTATCATAGATAGGCTGACGTAAAGTTCTGTCACAATTAGCTAAATCCAACATGCACTGTGTCTGGGTGTTCGTACATACCGTTGTCGTCTTGGCTACTACAGCATCTTCCGCTGGGAATGAATGGGGAAGGTAGCATATATATGGACGGGAACTTTCCATGACTTAAGAAGGCATCAACGCGAGCGAATACGACAGTTGCCAGTACCATCCGACCCAGTTGTCACACTGACAGGGGATTATGCCATTTTTGTGGACCAGCGTCCGACCAAGGCTATAGTAGGAGAAGCGCTTTCGGACAACAGTACTTAAAAAGTCTTCAGCCGCTCAGGACCACTCGAGTGACTACCCTCCCTGCCGTGGTCCTGGTCGCCCATCCATGCTGCCTTCTTGTCCACGTGTCCCCCTAGCGCCGGTGCAGGCTGTACGTTGACGCCGGCCGGCAGGTCACGGACGGCGCCCCCCGCCCGGGCCGCAGCGATTGCCACGCCGTCTATCGCCCCCACGCCTTCTGAAGCCCTCCATGACTTAGAAGTAATGCCGCGACGACAGCAACTGCTACAGCCACCAGAACCAACCACCGTATTAGTCGTCACGCCGATGGAGATTGAGGCATTCTTGTAAAACACCGTCTACGCGGCTGTGGAACAAGGTTACGGTCGGGAGGTTACTTTGGTGGAGATTGAGGCATTATTTTGTCTACGCGGCTGTGGAACAAGGGTACGGTAGGGAGGTTACTTTTACGGCTCCCCCGAGTGCTACTCTTCGATTTCGCGATATGCCACGCCATATGAAACTATTTTATAAGATCATTCTAACGGCGTCAGCTGTGAGTTCGACGAATGTAGGGTCGATTCTCATTTTCGCAAGCTGCGTACTACATCGATCGCCCGCTTTTTTTACGCTGCGCCAGCAAGTTGTTTTAATCCATTTTTGAGCGAGGTTCAGCGCCACCCGCGCGAGTGGCCTATGCTCGCTAACGAAAATGAGGGCACTCCCCCAGCCGTAGCCTCCGTATTTACACATTGACACCCCGGCAGGAGATCATGGACGGCGTCCCCCATCCCCGCCGCGGCGATTGCCACGCCCTCTATCGCCCGCACGCCTCACTCCGGGATAACCTTCGGCGCCGCTGTCGTCCGGCGCTTGTCCTGTTGCATCCCGCTCGCGACAATGCTGCGCCACCCATTTAACGCCGGCTGCACATAGATGGCGCCCCCTGCCTCCGCCGCAGCAACCGCCACCAGTTCTGTCGCCCCTACACCTGATTCAGGGATAACCTTCTTGCCACGCCTTCTAGGGCCTCCACGCCTGCTTCCGGGATAACCGTCGGCGCCCCTGTCTGTTCGTGACAGCGTCATGTATCAACTGTACTGCGGTGAGACTCTGATTGGTTGGGTTGAATAGCAGAACTGTTGATTGTATGTTGTTGTACCAGAATACTCTTGTGGTGCTACGGTACTTCGGTAGATTGTACTGCTGTAGAACAGGACAGAGTGTTATGGAAATGTTAGCACATAGCCAGTGTGAGTCAAAGTTCAGTAGCACTGCACTTGTACGTCGTAGATTATCGTAGATCTGTCATGTGTTGGTTGGTATGTTACGTGCGTATGAACATGCGGAGGAATTACTTCTGTAGGATTCTCTGTTGTTGCCTTGACGAGTAGGAACATTCCTGTAGTGTTGCTAGAGGTCGGGCCATCGGCTTGTTGTCGATGTTCAGTATGCTGTGTTGTGTTCCGGTTGAGCATTTTACCGAAGGTGGCGAGGGAGCTGGGAGCCCATGCGCTCGCCCCTCTTGTTCACTCCACTTTCCATCATGTCTCTCCAGACGGAAGTCTCAATAATATAATACCTGGTACCTTTTCCCCAGAAGCTACCGATTTATCAACACTGTCGACTGGCCCTCTGCGCGTTGCATCACGCTCGCGTCAACGCCCCGCCACCCGGGCTCCCCCTCCATTTAACCCCATATCTCCCCACGAACCCCGACCAGGCCAAGACGAAGCAGTGGGAGAGCCTTGATCCCGCAGCCCAGCTCTGGGCAGAGCGAGACAAAGCGTGACACGAAGTGGCCCGCGAAGGCGAGCCTGTGCCATCGAAGCACCACTCTCAGGGCGACATCATCACCGTCCCGAACGAAAAATAAACTTACAGCAGGCTGAACAACACGCATCGCCACACACAGCAGTGGGCGCGTATTACTGCTGTAGACGTAAACACATGGATTAACACGCACTGCGCAGGTTTTCGCGGGGAGACACCCACAAACTACTCGATGGTAACCGCCACGGTTGTGATGATGCTGGTGACAACGCTCGGGAAACAATTAAAAGCCCTTTTGGGGTAGGTACCCATATACACAAGTGGTGCAACGATCCCCATTGTACTATCTTTGCTCCTCGGGCAATGCGGTTGTGCATGAAACACTGTGGATGCAACTTCGTTGATGAGGCACTAGAATTCATTATCCTTAGCTTTAACGAAAAAGGCGAAAAAAGTTCAGCCCAAACGTTTATGATAAGAGCTTTCATTTGATTAACAGTCTTAATTGCTGACAATGAGCAACACTTCAACAGAATACACATGAATGTGTATCCTTGCAATAACGAAATAGGTAGACAATCAGCTTTGCTCGAACCTTAGAGCTAGATCTCTTACCACTTGGGCGTTCGAGTTTTCACCGGTCGGCAAGGTCGTGTACCTCGGACGAATTTTCAATGCCGTTTTCTCGGCAACGGGGAGAAACCAAACCCCGAGAGATGCGTCTATGAAAAGATGCCGATGAAATAACTCCAAAGCCATCATTTTCGCTGCGTGTGCCCCCTTTAGAAGAAAGTCTGCCTGGAAAAATCCCAGAGTTTATTACTCGTGCGTTATATACGGTATAACACCGAACAGGTAAATGGTCGTGCACTTGTGTTAATCATGTAACTGCACGCCGATACGTAAAATTAGCACAAACGCCATAAGGGCACGCGAGCGTGCAAGCACCCTGCCGCGATCATATATACGCTACAACCCCATGCATTTGTTCCAGCTACCAGGCTTATAATAAGTTGAAGGAGTATTACGTACACCTCCTGGAAGAAAGCGCAACAAAACCCCGGCGGACGACAGCACCCCCCTCAAAAACATGCATATCACACAAATATGCACTTCAATCCAACGGTTCTGTGCGTTCGTTATTTACAAGCGCACCGAGAAACAAAAAAAAGCAAAGCCCTAGCCCGTGTGCTCCGTGCGAACGTCACCCGGGTGCCGCAAGCATTTCCATCAGTCCCGTTGAGGAATTGGGAGGTTGCATGAACGAATGCCTTCATCGCTACTGGTGCCAAAATTGATACCACGGTCTCAAACGCTTCTACCAACCGGCTGAAAGTGATACGCACGTTTTTCGAACCCGCCAGTGGGTGCAATAGCTACTAATAATACCTCCAAAGGGCCATCCCTCGCGGACTCAACACTACATCTGCGAGACATATTCAAAGTCCAAACGTGCTGCGGCTATCGAGTACCAATAAGCAAGACTTAGCACTATAGGCGGCTGTCATCGTTTCTCGTCGCCTTGGGGGGGTGAGGACGAGGACGAGGACGGCGGAGACTCGGGCGGTGACGGCGACGGAGGCGTCGCGTATACTGCCCCCAAAGAAGGGATAGAAACAACGGACCTAACTTTAGGCGGTGGGAGAAACGAAGGGTAGAAGACGGGCATGTCCTGGTCGGTGAACTTCTGCCGCGTGGTGTTCTTGATGTGTACGTTCAGATCTAAAAGCTCCTTCACGCGCTTAAACTTGGCCTTGTCGCCCCGTACCGCGAAGACGAAGCACTCGGTGTCCAGCTTGCCTTTCGCCTCTGCCGCCTGAGAAACGCAACACGACGGCAAGGAGATGGAAATGGGCAGTCAAAAAATTACGACCGGGGTCATTATTAAAGCGTATGACGGAAGCGGGGTGGTTAAAAAACACGGCCGGGGTCACTATTGAAGTGCGGGTCCACCAAGAGACGGGGCTAGGAGACGGCGGGGGGGGGGGGTGAAATCTCGGCCGAGATAAGTAGTGAAGGGCGCAGCCACAGGGGGATGGGGATGGGGAGTTGCTGGAAAGAGAGAAAGCAACGGCGGTGCGAGACGCCGGAGAAACGCAGCGACCGGGAGACGGGCGCGGGGCGATAAAGCCCTCCGAAAATCCGGAGGTAGGTATTGAACCGCAAAATCACAAGGGGGCGGGGCTGGGGAGTTGGAAGACGGGTGCACGGCGGTTAAAACGTCCCGGACGCAATCACTATTGAACGGGGTGGGGATGGGGGTTTGGACCGGAAGGAGAGGAAAACAGCTGCAGGGTAAATCACAGAAGAAGCAAGAAGGAACTGTAGGTCTTGGCTGTCAAAGGTAGTCTTGGCAGCCAGCGCAAACGTAGGTCCTGGCAACCAACCCAAAGGGTCACGTGCATGGACACAGTGGTCGCGGACCGCGTCTGGCCTACCAGGTACGCTCTCACCTCCGGCGCTCTGAAATAGGGTAATGGGAGACAATCAAGGGTGACGACCTACGCAGAACGTCCGCAGATGCAACGCGTTGTGCAGGCTGATAGGGCTACTCGGACTGCTCCCTGATAATCCATGAACCATCACTCCAGGATGATCTCGGGACGGCATATTCACGCAACAAGAGTGCGACTACAGACGCCGTGTGCCAGGAGGAAGGCAAACGTTATTCCGCTCGTGTCGCTATGCGTCGGTTTTGACTGAGACGCGGAGGACGGACTCTTGCTCAAACCTCTTAGCGACACACAAAATACGCTAAGGGCAAAGCAGTAGCGAACACTCTCCAGCAAGCGGGCGTGAGAACCGGCTCTTCCTACGAAGCCATACGTACTAGCTTGTTGGTTAGAGAGCGGAAGACAAAACGACCCTCCACGCTAACAACTTTTCGATGCGAACTAGACATGCTGCGACGAGTATATAGGTACGTGGTCAACCCTCTAGCTTGCGCCCGACGACCACAAAACCATCGGTAAGAGACGTGTGGCACGATACGCATTGAAACATGCCGTCTAATCTTACGGCAATGAGAGCTGTGCAAGGAAAATGTGAGTACCAAATTCATTCAATCGCGTTTATGACCGAGGCAGCTATTTTATCGCGCGATACGACAGCGTCCTGGATGAAACGGCATCCAACACGAAGCATGTAGGTCATCCTAATGATTCGCAACCAACAGATCAAACCCTGAGATGAAACTTTAACCTTGACATGACAAAAGAAAAAACAGCAAATATTTTTTACAAAATAGGGAGGACAAGCAGGATGGATGTAAGCCTAGCCACAGCAATCCTCGCCACCCACCACCCTCCCCGTCCGGTATGGACAGCTCACATCATTGGCAAACATTCTGCGACTTCTTATCCCCCTACCGCTTTGTGACTAGATCCAACAGAAAAAATGCCAAGTGAATCGACAACGAGGGTTGGTGGACACTGTGGTTGGGTGATCATTGCTGAAACCACGCACCTTGCAGGCCTCATCGGTGATGTGTCGGACGTACTCGCTTACCAGCTGCTCTCGGCGTTTTTTGTTTTGGGCGGTGACATCGGTCGAAGCAGCGGAGGGGGGGGGGGGGGGCGGGGCGTCGGGGATATTTCCAAACGTGAACCAAGAAGGGAAAATGAACTGGCACCACACGCACGCCGCCAACAACAACGTGCTACGAAAAGAGTGTCTTAACGGTCACCACAGGAGGCGGATGCTTTTTCTTGCGGAGAATAGGAATAGGTCAACACCAGCCGGGCTTTCACAAGCCGTCAGGGTCACTCTTTCATCGGCGCCCGTGCTCCTCTCTGGAGCCGCCAAGTGATGCACCGAGCGCAGAGGCAGTCTATCACGTCATGACAGACAGGTAGCAAAGAATGCGTGCATCGCTACAGCAGTAGCTGGTCAACTCGTGTAAAGCCAGAGTTTAGTGTAGCAGTCAATACCTCTGACAGAGCAACGTTAACAAGGAAAGTTCTACTAACCCAGGCAGAATTGGCAAATACCTTTCTGAGACCGGCGGCCTTGAATCGTTATGCAACACTTTCCACATCTCCGACAAACACCGCGGCTAGGCAGCAGGCTCGTGGAGGGGAAATATGCTTCGCGTGGAGAAAATATCTACAGACAGGTAACGTCCTGTAGGCCGCCCAGAGACTCCAGTCGACGGGAAACGCAATTGAGCGGTTCATAAACACCCTGATACTGGACGCTGGGGCTAATCAGGCGGTTCGCAATACCCGTACGTAGTATGCGGGACCAAAGCCTACTTACACCCAGCTTGGCAAGGTGAGTTTTCAAATATCGATTTCACAGCTTTTCACAGCTGATGTTTTTCTATATAATTAAAACTACTTTGACGCCGAGCGCTCCGGCTCTGGCAAGCAGCGGCAGATCTACCAACGCCCCCGACGGAGTTTTCTGTTGATAACGAAGCGCGATAGATCCCAACGCTCAACCCCGGGCCTGAGGCACTACTCTTGTGCTACGCTGTAGCATGCAAAGCGGTTCACAGATGTCTGGCGTTGAACGCTGCGGCTCTGGCAAGCAGCAGCAGATTGAATCAAAACTCCCGATGGAGATGGAAGGTGTTTCTATTGACAGCGAAGCGCGATACACCCACGGCACTCAATGGCGCGCCTGCGGCATACCGTGCTAAGATGCTGAACGCTCGAGCAATAGGGCGGTTCGCAAACAAATTGATGCGGATTTGGCGAGCAGCAGAAAATTCTACCAATACTCCTCATGGGCGGTCGATGGGCGGTACGGCAATTAGTAGCGCAGCGCGACACACCCTCGGTACTCAACGGCGCGCCTACGGTACTACTCCTGCTCCTACCTGTTAGGTACTGTTGCGGCGGGGCCATGGGAGTTCGAAAGAAAGTAGTGTGTCGTAGACGTGCAGTCACGACGTACTAGGCGCAGAGCATGCGAAGGAACAAACGCTGTGGCTGTGGGATGGACGTTTCATGTAAAGCGGTTCCACCACTGAATCGCAACGCCGGGCCCAGGGGGTAATGCAAGTTGCATCCTTCTTACCACCTAGTGTTATACTAAACACTTCCCACGTAAAATAAGACAAAGTGCCAAAAAGTCTGAAGTGAAAAGGCAAACAACTGTACACCCATCAAAACTGCTCGCTCGTACCCACGTCGTCCCCCGTGCGTACGAGACTCAAGTGCTTAACGCATCGCAAGCTACCTACAAGGGGGGCTGCCAGCCTCCATGCCTACGTACGCCACAAGGAGGATGGCTACCCTGTGAACACACGACGCGCTCGCGACTCGGGGAAATCGGAGAGCAAAGTCTCCCTCGAACGTTGTCGATAAGAAACAACGTAACTTTGATAATAACCACCACTACGTTTCCGTCGCAAAAGTGGTACGTATGGCCTACGTCATAGCAGTAGCATTCCAGAAAGTTTAATGTTGCACTCTCACTATGCACTTGCATGCCCCAGTGAAATATTTCACAAAAATTTGATATCCCAGGCCAACGCTAGAGCTGATGAATAAACTGCTACCATGAATGAGCAGAAGGGGGCAGGGAATATTGCTGTCTCCAGGTTTACGGGGCTCTCGTTGTAGGCTAGGTTTAGAACGCTCTGGTAACCCAAATCAAAGCAGGAGAGCACAGAGGCAAAAGCCTCCACAAACAGACATCAAAAGAGATGACGCATTGCTGCAAGTAGTTTCGCTGCCCCGTACGTGCAATAGAACTATCGGTATACACGCACATACGATCGGAAGATCCAACGGACGGCATAATCCATCCGAAGACATTCAGATCATCCTGGCATATTCAATGTCAAAAACGGACTGCCCATGTCAGAGATCGCCTAAGAAAAGTGCTGCTGGCAGCGGGGAAACGATGTGCAACCTCAATTGGAACCCTCTCCCAGAGTAGGGGCTTCCTCAGGGGCTTCTTCATAGTACAACAAACGGCAACGATGTGATGTGAGTGGCCTGCTGAATTGAGTATGGTATTGATCTACCTCATATAGCACAGTCACGATGACTGTGACTGTATCAGATAGTATCCGTATTTCTGTCAATGACATAATAATCCATCTGGCAGTCCATGAATGATATTGTCACAATGGATATCAGACTATCAGATGGTTGTATGTATTGTTCTTTTGCATGCATGTAAATTAAATGCGATGCACGTAGGAGCTGATTATGGATAAGAGCGAAACGAAACATTCCACGCAAAAGTGTTCGTGTTTTCATTAACGCCTCATAGCCTGTTCATGACCGCGGGCTGTTTTCGGGAATTGAGCTGGTAATGATATGAGGCCATCATCATACAGAAGCAACAGGTGTATATATCAGATGAACTAACATACGCAGAACTGTTCTTTTGCTTTTCTCTCGTTTTTGTGTCTAATAAAAACACACCAAACGAGGGGGGCGTGATTTGACGATGTGATTTTAACCTTTGACGATTTGCTTGCTCACGTATATGACGCTGCGATATTACGCTTGCTCACGTACACATGTAATGATACTTTGGTAAAGCTCAAACAAGCACAAGCCATATGTGCCAGGCTGCGCAATAGAAGTTGTTGCCAGAAAAATCGTGATATAGAAAAAGGAACGCCGGAAGTACAATCTTCTATGTACCATCGCATTCAAGTCTCATGAGAGGCCGCCTTTTGTTCTTCGGTTCGATAAAAAAAATGAAACCAATCCGACTAGTACCTCGCAGAGCGACAGCATGAAAACACATTGTCACGTACTGAAATTGTACGAAATTGGTGGTAAACAAACACCGCTCACACGACGCAAAACGACAGGCAACAGTCTACACAAGAGGCAACTGTTTTTGGCGTCCACCGAAACAAAGAAATGAGGTTCCAGACCCTATGATAGCATGGGTAGAGTAGGTGGTTGGTATACAAAAAAGCTAAGTTCGCAAAGGCATCTCACGTAAAAACCTAAGAAACAAGAAACCCTGCGGAAACGGTTGAATTTGAACCGAGAAAAATAAGAATACATCATATGAAAAATCATGCCGGTGACGCCGGTGAGGGCGCACACCTAAACGTAAGACATTGTGCTTGGAAATTGACATTGCTTAACACCACGCACCCACCGCTAGGGAACATTTACTCATCAACTGCTTCTTGTTGTTTGTCGTGAGAACAAAACTAAATTCTGAAGAGAAGGGTTGCGCATCCAGACTAATTGGCGAGCACTGATGTATTTTACTGTAGGCGGAGTACTCGGCATTTGTGTGATCTGGCGCAATTCGCCATTTTGCCGAGACAACGTCACGGCAAGTGAGGGAGGGGCAGGCTACGCCCTGAGCACGGGCAACGCGCTCCTAGCCCGTATTTGAGGCTCGACGTTTGAGTCTGGACTGGTTCCTCAAACGGACGGAAACATGGCTGGGCTCTGGGACCCCCCTTGGTCTTTTATGAGTGCATGCTCGTCGTTAACATGCACATGCCCGCTAAATACTCTCGTTATATTATGCATGAATATCACGACTACGAAAGCCTGCCGCAACGTGATGGCACAGCCTTAGGCTTTCGTTCGTTCGATAGAGCGAAACGCAAGGGGAAGGGGATGTTGTCCAAGATAAACAGCAGTAGAGAGTGGAGAGAATAACCGACTCCAAGGTAGAGGAGATTTATATCCGAAGAGGATAATCAACCCCAGGTGAAGCGGGAGGGCAGTCGACTCCAAGGTAACGACTATTCAGTTGTTGTTCATGGCCTGAGACTGAGTCCTCAGAATAACGGTGATAATAGAGTAAGGGATGCCCTCAAAATGGTGCTGGGTGTCACATGCCTGAGGTGGACTAGGAGTGTCATCAATGTGGCAGAACCGGAATTATTTTAACTGCTTCCAGAGTCACCGTTGATACAGGTGAGGTCGCATGGGAAGTCGACGGTACAGTACGGTGGATCCTGCTTCAATCTGGCGAGGACCCACATCAGGATATGCAACCAGCTCGAGCGACACTAGGAGGACGTGTTTGAGGCAGGAAGCTATTGAAATATGGACTCTACAGCCCACTAGCATCTAGTTGATTCATAACCAATACCCTGAGTATATTAAGTATCATGTCTTAGATGTGGAGAAATACAACATACGGGCAATTTGCGGGCAACTCGATTGGTGACATCCCACCGGTGTATTGTATATTCAAGTTATAACTTGTTTACCACCTTAAGTACAGGAGAACGTTTCAGGGAATAGTGCAACGAATATTACTATAGGACGGACTGTCGCCCTGTACGACAACCCGTAAGGTACATCTGCCGGTAGCATGGGCATTGTTTCGTGTGAATCAGGTGAAGGCCAGCCCACCTCGATCACTCATTCTTTTACTGTCTCTCCTTTCTCCGTTGTAAGTCTAGAGCTAATACATGCATGAAGGCTCAACTGCTTCGGCGGACGGGCTGTTCCTATTCTTTTTTTCTTTTTTTTTTTTAGAGTTCACCTTTTGGCCATAGGCGCCATTCCAAGCGATTTCCTCCTTTTCTTCTTCATCACACGTGATCTTCACAAGACACTTCGGTGCCACCTCTGCAGCTCTTACCATGGGGACAGAGCCTCGATACACATAGTTGTTCGAGACGCGCCAGGAGAGGGGTGTCGGTGACACTTGCCATTCCTGTCACTGACGTGTGCTACGCTCACCCTAAATGTTTGCCATGCCTATCATGGATGATTACCATGTCGGACATCCATGTCTTCATTGTCTATGCCGTAACACCTAAACTGTAAGGTATCCACTCAAAAACGCGAGAGCGAGCAAAACCCACCTTACAGCACTACCCGGTATACAACAGCTATTAATAGTCGTGTGCATATCGTGAATACAGCACCCACAGCAAAATAACAAAATAACAATGGGATAGATGAAGAATATCTCATCGTTCTACCGGTATCTAGGGTGCTACTACTTGAACTCGTGACGTTAACTACAGTACCGATCTGATGTTATTGCTACATTTCATTGCCACAAAATAGCAATGGAACTGATGAAGAGTTTATCGCGATATCTACAGTACTTTAACTCGTGATGTTATCTACAGTGCTGATCTGATGTTATTGCTACTCTTCACCGCAGTTTCATTATTATCTTGTGGCGATGTACGTATCGTTACCACCATTGTTGCTGTTGATAATAATTGAGGAAACCAAGAACGACTACGTCGTCGCTCATCAGGAATGGAAGTGAAGGGAGGACACGACAGGCATGGGTCAAAGCCACTACTTGGCACCCCACAACAAGCAGTTGTCGGTGGCCTGTGTTACGAGCCTCCAACCCCAGGATCAGCAGTTAGTACTGGTCATAGCGACGCAACCATATGACAGAGCTAGGAGATGAGTTAGGGATAGCGAGTGGAGCATAATGGTAACTGGGCAACCCTGTACAGCGTAAGGTTGTCAATCGAACAAAAACATCGATGACCATACAGCAAGGTGTTGTGGTAGAGAAGGTATTGGCAACCGACCTCAGCGATACAGAGGATGCAGTTACTACTGAACCGGTCGACGGACAAAGAGCCAGTTCCAGCTGTCGAGGGAAGAAACGCAGAAGTGGAGAGGCCAACAGGTGATCTCAAGAAAGTTGCAGTTGGCATAGCAGAGGCAAACATAGAGCAGCTAAGTCAGGGGCGCAAAATAGGATTTGTTGGGATTGTTGCGTGAACATACTGCAATGATCGTGGACTGTTCCCTGCCAACCCCAAGGTGGTGATACGGGACTAAGCTTCGATTGACCCTGACCAAAGAGGACTGCACACCGTATGAGGCTAAACAACGGCGACATTCTCCAGGAACAACAAGAGATGGCCGGAGAGGAGAAGCACATTTCGGGATGCCCACGGTACTCTATAGGAACTCAACCGATGTGGATTTTGGCTGAAGACTTTACCAGCAGTTCGCAGCCTTCGCTGGTGGAGCCCTTGGTTAGCTGAAAGGGAAGGGAGTTTATAGCTGGTTGGACAACACTATCATCTACACCCAACAAGTGGAAGGACATATAAACCTATTGAGGTGAGAACATTAACGAGGCTTTCCCGGACGATATATGGAGGCGTCAAATGTATCGGGGGCCAGGGGGACCGATATTGATTGGACGGCGTTCCCCTCACGGAGGTTGGTGTAGATCAGGTGGACGAGCCTACAATGGAGTTTAGCTGTGAAGGGAGTAGCGATCACCCCGGAGGACGCGGCAGACAACGCTAAGGGAGGCGGGAGGAGAGGACAGCATCTGTTGAACGACGAAGGTATTCTGCCCCTAAAGGCGAGTGCACTAAGTATGCAATACCGAGGGTGATGATACATAAGGTCTTGGCGCTGGTTCACAGCACATTCGGTTATCCAGGTGTGGTACGCGCTACTTTGCTTGTCCAGGGCAAGTAAAACTCGCCGATGCTGGCTAAGGACGTGCGCGAGTTTAGGCTCCCGTGTGGCTGCAGGACAAGGAAACGAGCGAATAGCCAGCGAGTAGCTATGATGCCCGCCAGGTTTCTGTGGCCGTGGGAAGTTGTCGAGATGAACACCCCAGACGGCATATAAGAGTCGCAGGATGGAAACAGGCATCTACTTGTATTGGTGGATAGAGCCAGCGATTCCCTGCTCGCATATCCATTTCCGTCGAAAGATGCTGACGGCGTAAGTCGCAAGCGGTCGAAACTCCTGACCGTCGCGGTGCCACAAGCAATCCGGAGCTATGCTAGGGGGGTTCACAGTGCGCATGGTGAAACATTTGGGCCGGTGGCTGACAGAATCGATAGACTACGATCGCACCAATCACCCCCGTGCTCAGGGAACGGTTTAAAAGATGGGGGGGGTGGCTCCAGGAGGTATTGTCCGAATTCTGCAATTCTTGACATAGGATATGGGACTGACGGGTACTCCCCTCATGCTGGACCCAACGTGTCACCCCAGACTCTAGACTACCCTCTTTTCTGACAGCATTCCGTCAACTGTTTGACAGAGATGCTCGCACGTAGGTAGATTGGGTTACGCCCGTCGTCGACCGTGTGGAACCTAAAAGGGGTCGTCAAAAGCAACCTGGCCTGCTGCGTGGACGACGTAGATGAACGTATCTAAATAGTACATCTCAGCAGTATTCGGTTGGACCGTGAAGGTAAGCACGAGCCTAACCGCTGTTGAGCACGAGAAGCTGAGGTAAGCAGCTCCAGTGGACATTTTAAAAAGGTTCGGTGAAAGCATCTGCAAAGTGAAGGTGAGCACATGTGAAGCTATCGCTGAATAAATGGGGAGGCGTGGTGAGTGCCCCTCTGTTTTTTCTGTTTAGAAAAATATGTCAGCCGTACTGGGTTCAGGCGTGAAGGTGAGCACGTGCTATAAATGCTGCTGAGGGGGGCGCTGAATGGAAGCGGTTTCCGGGGATGTGTCACCCAGAATAGGGTCAGTGGTAGCATCCAGACAGTGTAGGCGAGCACTGGTCATGCCGCTGAACAGGAGAAGTGGGGTTAGCGCCTTCCTCAAGGTGGGTTTGAATTTCTGGGAAAGGGTTCACTCGAAGTTAACTCACGAGCACTGAACGGGACCATGGCGGGCAGCCCGAGTGATGCACCCAGGCATCATTTACGCGGTACACCGAAACGGCCGCAGCATCAGGGAAAAAATACTGTCTGCGATTGACATGAAAATTAAACCCTTTCACGAGCGCCCGGTGGAAGTTTGCCATGAATTTAAGGACGAGTTCGCACCTGGGGACCAGAGATTGGACTTGCTGAGGCTTCCACCGCGGCAGCACTGTTGTGTGCGCTAATCAACAGCAAAGTCTCGTGGGTCAGGAAACGCATGCGAGTCTGGGAATATAAGGGCAGGCATCAGGACGGGGTCGAACCTAACTGGCTGAACACGAAAGAGTCACAAGAAAGTTTCACGCCACTACAACTGGACGTGTTTCACGCTTTCGTAGAAGCGGTACAACGGAGCAGATCACCGGACTAGATTAGCAGGAGTGCCTACAAGAGGGGAAGAGGGAAGCGGCTTCCAGGGAAGAGACACTTGAGGCATACCCGGTAGGAACAATGATCTGGAGGGAGTTTGTCCACATCCCTGGCCGGAGAAAGGTATTCGAGGGAAAGTATACTACTTCAGATACTCGTTCGGGCGAGTGAGGCATCCAGACAACGATTGGAACGAGCTGAATCGTCAAGAAATCAAGGAGAAGGGTTTGGCGACAGATTCAGTTTGATTCGCGTATCTGACATAAATCCAGTGGGGAGCAGCATGAAGCCTGAAAATAGGTGAGCCGCCAGGAAGAATAACGGGAAAAGGAGGCGGCGACCTCAGTCCAAACTGTTTTTAAACGGCGGGTCAGGTTGGGATGGGTGGAAGCTCGGTTGACCAAGGCGACATTCTTCACAGCTCTGGAGGGTACCAGACTTGGGGGGGGGGGGTTGCGGAAGGGACGTGGGAGCACGGGAACATATAGTGCGCCGTAGAATTACAGTCACGCGCTAGGCGCAAAGTATGCGGAAGAATAAACTCGGTGGGTGTGGTATGGACGTTTCATTTAGATCGGTTTCACCGCTGACTTATAACGCCGAACCCAGGGGGGAGTGTAAGTTGTATCCCTCTTGCCAACTAATAGTGGCACACTAAACACTCCCCATGTCAAGGAAGAAAAGTGCAAAAAAGTCAAAAGCGAAAAGACAAACAACTGTACACCTGCGCATAAAAACTGCTCGCTCGTACCTACGCCGCCGCCCGGTGCTTACCAAACTAAACGGTTTAACCACGCTGGTAATTTACAATTTGGGCAATCGATCGCTGAGCTGGGTGGATATCCTGGAGGAATTGAAGGTGTTGTTGGGTCTTGCCAGGTCGTACGTACGAACCGTCAACGCAGCAAAGTGAGTGACAACTAGATGCGCGGAAGTAGAACGGCAGAGGTTTGACTCGCTGCCGCAACAGTACAAAACCTGTGCCAACCTGTTAGGCACTCCTCTTGTGTCACTTATACCTGTTGCATGCAAGCTGCTGTCTCTGGTAGAGGGCTTTCATCGTCGCCGAAGCCGTACATCATCCTAAGATACACGGGCAGAGGGGCACAAGCGACGCAAGCGAAGCGGAGGTCAGTTCCCAGCTACACTGGCTGGGTAGTTTGCTCAATAAAGTTGCCGTTCTTCCTCACATTCCCAAAACAATCCCGTAAACGCGACCAACAGCACACTGTACATCACCCTTTCATACACGGGCAGAAGAGCGCAAACGACGAAGGCGAGGGGGGGGATCAGTATTCCAGCTATGTTGCTGTGTTCTCATTTACAACACCGTCCTTACCCACAATCCCAAACAGCTCTGCATAGACGCATTCTACAATGGGGGTGCATGTAATTAGCAAGAGGCTCCTCACTGCAAGAGCTCTACACCTCACCCAAAAAAGGGCTTGAAAAAAAGTACCTGGTACGCTTATGTAGCCCAAATAACACATCATGGCCTACGTACGCATACGTAAAACTGCTAGTTATACAGCACTATTCAACAGGCCACTCAGTCACAGTAGTAACCCAAATCCAAAGTCCGAAAAGCCCAACATCAACCCGGTAAGCAACATTCAGCAACCGTGACTAGAGACATTAGTCCGCGTAAATCAAACGCACATCAGCTGCTGAAATAGGGTCGAAACGAATGTACTAGCACAGTAGTCCCAAAACTTCTCACCTACTCAGAAAACTGCCTTCAGGCTGGGTGCGCACCAGAAACGATTCAAATCCCAAAAGTTCAAATCCAAAACATAACGTCATACTAGACACTGAAATGCAGATGAATATTGCAAAAACACCAACGGAGGATCAACGATTATAGGTACTTCCTCAGTTAAGGAGGCCCGTCATTCGTGAATGCTTTGGCAAAAAAAAACTACCTCTATCGTATAACGCGTCCGCAAATTCTCGGCCGTAAAAGACAACATTATTCACCGTCGCAAGCCGTCCATGGAAGGTCCTCCATCCCCTGCGATTGAGGCGCGCTGGCCTCCACTTCTCAGGTGGGGGTCCTGATCCGGGTAGGCAGGTAGGCGGCGGCGGGGGGGGGGGGGGGGGTGGGGGGGGGGAGAACGGTGGAAACAAACCTGCTGTAAGCAACCTTAATCTTGCGGAGGGGCGCCAAAAAAATGGCATGTAGAGTGCTGGACTCAGGCCACCCACACTCAAGATGTTACCCTTTTACTGCGCTGTACAGAACCACATACAATAGTTATCTCCCGGTAGTGCCGGTATGCGCCAGTCAACAATACTGGCAGTACACCGGACAACTGCGATATTGAGCATAGTACACACCGATTTTGGTATCGAGGTATTAGGTATTAGATACAAGGCGCTTCGCTCCGCGGGCGGCATTCGCCGCCGGCTACGCTCGCTCAGGAGTGAAAAATGCAACAATGTGAAGCGGACAGAGGTTCACGATTGATGGCAGGTGCAAACTGGCGACTTTGATAATGCCAGGAGTCCCGCCGCCATGCTCCAGGAAAACATTCCGGGGGCCACATGCATGAGTATCCCATAAGCACTGGTACCTTGCTTTAAGCACTCGCGATGTATATGCCGGTCTCGAGGTTTGTGACCACAGAGCTTTTTTAGTCTCTCTAGGACGAAGAATCGGCACGAACACTGGGTGTGCTGGATGTCGGTCGGTGGAAAAAGCAGTTTAATCAAAGACACACGTTAGTCATACCTTATGTGCCGTACTAAAAAAGTATATTACGTCTAGTCGGCGGTCCGTCAAAGGGCTAAGTGTCAGTGGTACTTGGAAAAGTCTAAATGAGTTAATGTGTGTTAAGAAATACCTGGTAGGCAACAGCAGCCTATTCTCGTGATAAAGGTTCAATAGCGACTGCAACAGTACAGCAGTATACTTAGTCAATGCTCTGCAGCGTAGAGTACAGCTAAGCGCAAGTATCGTAGCCAGCGTTATGCGATCGGTCTACCTAAGCAGTAGTACGTACGAGCAATGCGGCAATTAGATACGAGCAATAATGCAGCGCAAAACGTACGTTTAGCAACATTCAGGGAATGATTTAGATTGACTATCGGAATATTGACGTAGCTACATTTCCACGAGTAAACCTCAGGGAACGTTGCCGTAGGTACTATAGACCACGAGCAAGCCTTTTTCCAGGGAACGTCGCCGTAGGTAGATCAGGCAACCACCCGTGGCGTACATTTGCCCTTAGCATGGGCATTGTGCCGAATCGATTAGGTGATGGCCAACTCCACCTCGGTCACTCTCCTCCTCCTTTTTTTTGCTCCTTCTGGCCTTTCCTGCCCAAAAGCGGCACTTTCAACATGAAACATCTTTTGAGTCCCAAGCGCCAGCAAGGTACTTTAGCCACTTCCAGCTGTGCTACCACTTGTCAGCGTTATTCCAACCGAAGATCGAACAGTGTGGACTGGTTACACGATCACCTCCCAAAAAAATAGCGACTTTCTTCAACGAATTCTTCATGGCTGGTCGACACGAGGAAGGATGCATTGATGAAAAAGCCTTCTATGTATTTTCTTGTTACCAAAAGGACTATCGAACGATGACGTTGGGGTGGCAAGGTGCACCGTATTTCAGGAGATATGGCGGGGAGCTAGTTTCAAAACCGGCCACTCGTTAAAGAAAAGTTTTGGGGGCTACCGTAGAAAGATTCGGTGGGTAGAGTATTACTATGCATTCGACGAACAACAAGGAGGGAAAAAGACACAAAAAATAATCGTACGTACTGCTGCGAAAAAAATTGTTCAAACGAAAATAAATCCCAAATGAACAATGTTCAGAGGAAAACAAATGGTATACCTGATACCTGGTATCATCGTGCCGGGTACGAACAATACAGTGCGAAATACAGTAAAAGCCAAAGAAGAAAATCGGAATTGCAGCAGCTGAAAGAAAAACAAAAATCAGAAAACCAGAAGTAATCCTGCAAAGAGCGAGAAAATAAAATGAAACAACTTAGAATTACGTACAAAAAAAAAGTTAAAAAAGCAATGTAACCACCGTTTTATTTCTTGATGGCGACTCTGCGGGGCTCGAACTTATGTCCTCGAACTCAAAGTCAGTCGCCTTGACCATTCGGCCAAAATACCAAATATCAACACACGGAATTGATCCGGAAAAATATGTTCCCTTCGGCAATTAAGAGCTGAGGATGGCTGGGAGGTATGCCTACGGCGAGTTCCGGAGGTGCTATTATTAATAGTAGTATTAGCGGCTTCTAGTCGTGCGACGCGATTTCACCGGCACTGTACCGGCAGCAGGCACTATTCAAATCGCACTATATGGAGAGCATCACTGCATCAAACTCTAATCCCCACCAATGGGACCCCTGAACGGGGGTGCAGTCCTGAAGGGGGTCAGGGGTGCAACCGGACCCCGTTACAAATTCCGCTTGAATGTGCACCGTACAATTAATTTGACTAACACGTCTACCCTCCGATAGAATGGAGGGCACAGGGCACGCAAAGAAGCTGCTACCCACACCTTACCAATGGTGTGGAGGCGTACCACACCTCCATAAACTGAGCCACCTGAAATGTCGGTTGCATGCTACAGTTTGACTAAAAGGTTGCATGCCTACATATCATTAGTAAACCTGAGAGGATATCCCAGAGGGTGTTTTTTTAGCCCCCGACGCCACAAGACGCCTACGACACTGCGTGAACCGTGTACGGCAGGCCTTTGAAGCGCGTTGTTGGACTAACCCACCGATTGAACGGGCCGTAGTTGAGTTACCCGTCGATTGAACAGGCCGTGCTTGAGTAGGGCTTTGCTCTGCACGCCTTCCTTCCTTGGACATGTCCGCTGAACATGAACCTTCGGCGTGCTTTTTCGGTTAGTGCGTAGGTATGGTTATGCCGTCCCTGCAGCGCCGCTTAAGCACGCCGCGAATACTCGGTGGGATCGTAGCTGTTCTGAATATGCACGCAGTAAAACCGCAGTTGACACGCCTTGGGGGCTGGATACTGCGCAGTCCTCTGTTTTAGAGCCTGGGGTGGGGTTTGGCTCTGCACGCCCTCCTCCTTCGGTAATGTCGGCTGAGCATTAACCTTAGGCATACTTTCTCGCCGAGTAGTAATGTTTCTATGCAGTCACCGGAGCGCCGCTGAAGCATTCCGCGAGTACCCGGCACGCTTTTATAGTAGCTCCTCTGAACATACACGAAGCAACAGAATCGCTGTATATTTCCTCGGGCGCTGCGTGCTGTGTAACCCTCTGTTCTTGAGATGGTGGCAGTTGCCGCAAAATGCGCATTGGGCGCATCGGCAGTTGGTGGTTGACCAGTTCGGAGCACGAGTCGCGACGGCATGCTCGTATCTCTGCTGAATATTCACACAATAAAATCGCTGTTGACATGCGACAAATGTTCCGGGCACCAACGTTGGTGCACGCTTTGGTGAACCAACAATATGAACAACAACCGGACCTGATCCCATCCGAACCTGATCCCACTTAGGCAGCATATATATAGGCAGCTCTCCGCAGGAGACGCCTGAAGCCGTGATCGCGAAGCGCAAGCCGCCACACCACGCGTTAGTCGAGTGATGGTCCATACCGTGTTGAGCTTGTTGGTCCGCATCTATCTTGACTATGTATGCCAGTGTCCCCAACATTTTTGTTGGCATGCCTTGAGAGCTGCGGACGGCGTATAGAGCCCTCTATTCTGAAGCCTTAAAATGGTCGCAGATGCCCGCACAATGCGCATTGCGCTGTTTACTGTCTGTCGGGTAGCTAATATATTATATCTTTGATTGCGGGAGCTGCGGCAAGAGAAGCGGGCGAGCTGGTGCTAACTCGTCGCGCTTGCGTTCCATGAAGCCCTCTCAAACTGGCCGCGGTCGTGGCGCTGCTGTGCTGCTACCTTTGTGCGGTTTACTGCAATGCGTTTTGAATGCGGCTGAGTTTCGATGGAGTTTTTTCGAACGCACATGGCCTACTCGTACGAGGCATAATAGCCTCATTTCCCCGCTCTCCTAGTATTTAGCGTGTACGTGTATACGTACAAGCTACCACACAGGTACACGTACCGCTGAACGCGTAAACCTGTTCCCTGTATTCGTAGACCCGTACTGCTGTAATACTTGCACTCGTACTCGTTTACGGAGTATCATTAGTAAGGCGGAGCTGTTATATTGCGACGAAGCTTCGTGCAGCGGTCATGCATATGTTGGGATGTTAAAAAACAAAGTTGAGGTCGATACGGGTGATGTGATCTTGCCGGCTGACCAAGCCCTTCCGCACGGTGTCACCAATCGCCATCGATGAGTTAGCGAGGCTCTTCCGGGGAATACTACATTGCCGAACCAATGGCGTCGCAAGTTTAAAGTTGTCCATCGATGGTTATCACCCTGAATTATACGAGATGCCGTGGAAACAACCGCAACGAGTACTGTTGGTACAATACACGTATACATAGACCACTATAGTTGCCTACAGGTAGTGTACGCGCATTTTCGGCTCTACACAATAGGTCAATTACTCAGCGCACGAGGCAACCCCGTGCTCCGGTCGAGAGAACAACTCAACAAGAGCGAAATCCCTCCCCGCTACGACATGGTCCCAGCAAGAAGCATAAGATTGCTTCTTCGCACTTTTGCACGCTGGTTTTGAAGAGTAGGAAACCGAAATTTGGCAGGGGTGTTCTTCATGGCAAGATGAAAAAACAAATAATTGGCCTTTTATATTTTTGTGTTTTTTTACTTTTATAGGTAGTTTATTTTCATTTTTCGCCGATTTTGGGGCAACTTTGACCCGGAATTACTTATGACCTTTATATTTTTGCGAAAGAGGCCCTTTCTGGGTGCCTGCTTACGGCTGTGAAGAACAACCTCGACAAGTTTCGTTTTCCAAATCTTGAAAACCAGCGTGCAAAAGTGAATTCTCCAAGGGGTATTATTTCCCCTGAGGTTTCAAATTTGCTCAACACAGGCAGTTTTCAAGTATTTTGGCAGGCGGTTGTTACCACAGCCTGGTAGACTCACAGGAAGCAAAACGTGAGACGTCTTCTCCTTGTTGATGCAATCATGTAAATACGTTTAGTGTCGAATTACTCGGTGTACTGTATTGACCTATATATGGCCTCAATACATAATATATTTCCATTTTTATAATAATATATTGATATGAATATAGGATTACTGTAGGAAAGCTATCCCCTATGAAATAACGTCAGCAATACGAACATGGCCATATATCGCTACAACTCGAACGCCAAAAATCTCTTCACCGATCGATGTGTTCCCCTTGGTGATGCGTGTCGATATATGTAGTGTTGGAAACGTCCATGTATTCCGTTCTTTATTTTCCGAAGAAGCAACCTTTGCAATCTTATGCTTCTTGCCGGAACCAGCTCACAGAAGCAAGGCGTTTATCGGATACCGGGACGTTTTTTTCCCGATACTACTGCTGAACCTATTACCGACCCGATTTCCGATTTTCTTCCGATGCGGGAAGATCCGATGCGATATGAAATACTAAAATGAATGCAGCAGGACCTGATACGACGACGTCATACAAGTATCATATCATATTCATAGGTAGATACGCAGTCACACTAAGGCCATTTCTTATACAGTCGGATTTGTCAGTCGAAAATGGCCTTTTTCGACTGAAGACCAAATCGTGTTTTCTTGCACAGTCAAAAAAGGGCTTCTTCGACTCAACTTTTTTTACTGAGTTTTCCGACTGGGGGATCCAGTCGAAACACTTGATTTTTTCGACTGGATCTGCCAGTCGAAAACCTCAGTCAAAAAAATATTTACACCTGTTTTTTGAACCCATCGCATCGATCATCCCACCACAAAACACACACCCACATGCCCACACAACCATACCAGGTATTTCACAGCAGTATCATACAACAGCGTCGACGCTTCCTTGGCAATCAGTGCCGTTGCTTCTCGCCGCAAGTCAGCGTGGCGCACTCCTAGCTCCGCTCGCCAGTAGCGTGTATCGCACGACGGCAGCGGCGCGCGATATCGACGCCAATTTGTCAACAACGGCTACGCCTGCTGTAGCTTTGGCGGCCCTCGGCTGAGTGCAACGCCACAAACGTAGCTTTGGCGCCTTTCGGCTAAGCCCAACGCCACCAACTCGCTTGGTCGAAGATTCGTCTCGCGCGAAGCACGCGTTGCTCGCGACGAACGCGGTAAGCACAGAGCTGCCAACCGATTTTCGACTGCCATATAGCAGTACTCCCTCACACCAACCGCCTTTAGGAAGAACACAAAAACTATAAAATCGACTCGACTGAACATAAGAAGAAAGACCAGAAGAATCCAGTCGGAAATACGTCCGGTCAAAAAGGGCCGTTTTCGACTGGCGGAATCCGACTGTGTAAGAAATGACCTAATGGACCCTTGCACTATTTTACCGGTATAAACTATTCTAACGACGTCAGCTGTGAGTTATATTAATTTAGGGTCGATACTCATTTTTGCAAGCTGCGTATAATACGATATCGATCGCCCGTCTTCAGTAAGTTTCATAATGAGGCGCGCGAAGCGTGCAGCGCTGAACCTTTTTTTGTTGGTGTTCCAAGGAAAAAAAGCTTCTTCATATCAGATCGCATACGAGGGTAGGGTGCCTTGAACGACTTTCTCTGTTTGTGTGGGTTTGTGTGTACGTTTGTATAAGGTCAAAATTTTTTCGGTCACGGTCGTCCACCGCACTCAACGTGCACGGCACCAAGGCCAGTCCCGACGGGTTCCGTGCACTCACAAAAAACAGACAACTCTTCTCGAACTGGTTTCGTTGTAAGTCCTTCAGAGTTCGTCGAGGCAGGTGCGGCAACGTGTGTTTTCATCGCCACCCAAACTGGGTTCCTCTATTACTTTTTTCGAGTTTTCAAAACATCGTACCAACGTACCAGAACTGAGAAACACTGCTGAACCGCGTCACATCTGTTCACATCTGTTCAATAATCGACAGCACGCGATGAAACGGCCATTTTTTTCTTTTTGAAAATTCAATTTTACCGAGAAAAAATAATAGTTAGTTCCGCCGCACATATAATACCCGAGTAACCGCCGCACGATATACCGACAAGCCCACAAGCTCGTCGAGAGTAAGCCCACAATACACTACCCACAAGCCCACAAACTCGTCGAGAATAAGCCCACAATACCCACAAGCCCACAAGCCCGTCGAGAACAACAACATAATCTCTCCGCCATCATACTCTTTTCGTTCGGAATACCAGAAGAAGCTCAATGATGTCGAACCTACGGGTACACCCTCAATTCGAATCGAGATACAACGCCCTCGGCGAGCTGTCCAATCCAGACGGGCGGCCGCGCCGCGTAAATTTTTACGAGAGCAGCTTCAAGAACGAATCCGGAGCCAATCTACCGTAAGAGCAATTGGTTCTGGGACGCGCTCCATGCCAATACATTACAAAAAACTCCATATATGATGCATCGCAGATATGACTACTGCACGTATTGAGGCGCGCCTCATTACCACCAACTACTAGTACTGATGTTTGTTTTGCATCCAATCATCCCTTTTACTCTCCAGCTCAACTCGTAAGAGGTTTTACCCCCAGCGACCTTCAGGACAAGGTCATGGTCACAGGTGTCTTCCCTTCCTCCCGGTACTTGCCTTCATTTTATATCGCATATGGCGTTCAGCATTCATTCCCACCTTTCGGCTATTACATTGTCGATTTGCATCGAAATTAGAAATTACCAGGTACCTACCTGATAGTAAACTGCCAACGGTACGCACGGTAACCAATGCACCGGTCGGTACGGGACAGTAGCCGTTTAGCCCACCGCAGGCGGAACTTTTTTTTAGGGTCTTCCCGAGCGACGGTATGGAAAAAGGTTCCGGTTTGCTTACCGCGGGACGAGAATGGGACGGGAAGGCGGGAAGCCATTTGGTTGACGGGACGGAACGGGAGTCCACGACTTTTTGGCGGGACGAGACGGGACGGGATCATGAAACGGGTCGGGAACAGGTCGGGAAATCGGTCGGGTACATGGTCGGGTACATGGTCGGGAACATAGTCGGGAAATCGATCGGGAACATGGTCGAGAATCGGTCGGGAACATAGTCGGGAAAACTGTCGGGAACACAGTCGGGAAATCGGTCGGAAACGTAGTCGGGATATGGACGGGAGATGCAGTCCAGAATGGTTGGGAACAAGATTGCTCACGAGGGCTGGAGACAATGGTTAAAAAGAGGAAACTTACACGGATTGCTATTTGTCAATTGCTCAAACAAACGTTTGCCGCCTTCTTTTTTGTAAAAAAACAAAATATATTATTTAATACTCCGGAGTATACATTTTTCTTGAATTTTTAATGCTTCAAAAACAGTTTCAAGCACTCATTCATCGACTCATAGCTGAAGTCTATAAAAAAAATACAAGAAGGCGTTGGGGGGGAAAATTAACAAAATTTAAATTTAAACGGAGGCACAATTTGCTCTGTGTTGTCGTCACATTGAACCGTTTTCTTTCTACCCAAGGACATCATCAGTACACACACCCAGTGCCCATGCTGATTATTTTCATCCTAGAGAGATACAAATTATGTGGTCACAGACTGTCTTGTGAAACAGACTAAACAAAAACCAAAACAGGCGCAAATCATCAAGGTAAAGCAAGTGAAATGCTAGCGTACGGGGTACGAGAACACAACAAATCAAGCCAGACTATGAAAAAAAAGAGGAAAAAAAGGAAAAAAAAAAAAGGAAAAAAAAGGGGGAAAAGGGCAAAAGAAAAATAACCTACCAGGGTATACAATAGAATACTGCTGCAGCTGGTTGTTTATCTAAAGTTGAATCATCTAAATCGAAATGATCGACTTGCATCCATACATAGTCCTATGATGGGAAAAATATATGGTACATGTACATGGTACATGGTACATGGTAAATGGGATAACCCATGGTAAATGAGATGGGAACATCTATCACATAGAAAAAAATGAGTTGCGGGATGGGAGAAATTGTGGGCGAACGTCGGGATGGGATGGGCACAACAGCGGACGGCGGGACGGGAAAAATCGGGAATACACATTACGACGGGACGGGAAACAGTCGGGACGGGAACAAGATGCTGTAAGTCGGCACAGGTCGGGAAGGGAACAGAGACCGAGGTCGGGAAGGGGTCGGACAGTCGCGGTCGGGAACGAAGTACACTCGGGATTCCCGTTCCCGTCCCGACCCGTTCCCGACCCGACCAAATTTTCCCGACCCGACCATTACCGCGCGCACCCTTGTAGACTTACTTAGATATTTCTGCTGAAAGCGCTCGGTTGGTGCATCCCTGGCATCTTCGGGGTCGGACGGTTCAGCTTACTTGCGGAACGGTCCAGCTTTTCTTTGGTTTCTTGCTCGGCCTTTACTGTTTTTGTTTCTGCTCGTTTTGCCAGTTGTTTCTTGACCTTTCAACTGCCTCCTGCAAGTTTGGTTCTTCTGCCAACACGATTTTGAACCTTTTCGCGATTTTTTCTTCCTTTTCGTCTAGTAAGTTAAACTTCCTACCATTTGCCGCTAATTTGCCGCCTGTACATTAGTTGCGGAGCGGTCCAGCTTTAGCTTCTCTTTGATTCCCACCATGGCATTTGTTTTGTACTTGACGAAGTTTCATCAGCTGAGATCTGGGCATGGCTCATCAGCTCCACACCGCCCAGCACCCCGTCGCAGTGCTATAGCTCACAGCAACGCAGTGCCGTGCAGTGCCCTGCGATGCCCTGCAGCTCAGCTCAGCAGCGCACCGCAGCGCAGCGCTAGCTCAGCAGAGCGAAGCGCTGTGCTTTGCCGTGCTCTGCCATGCTGCGTGCTTTGCTGTACTTTTTTACTAGTTCGTACATGCCAATAATATTCGAAGTGTCATACCAAGTACCGGTACTATTAATACTACACCAGGTTTGTACATATGACGTTGTTATTGGATCACAAACAATGCACCCCCAGCTCAGTTCAGCACGGCTATACATATAGCTCAGCAGCGCAACGCAGCGCAGTGCGGTGCCGTGCCTTGCCCTTCGTTTTGCGGTGCTGCGTCGTGCGGCGCTGTGCGTTCTTTTGAACATACGGCAGCAGTTACTAGTAGTAGTTGTAGTACCAGGTATGATACAGATACCAGGTTTATGTACGTGTTTTGTGTACTCGTCTTTTTGCTTTCTTCAGATGATTGTCCTCTCTCGGTCCCCATGCCTCCCCCCCCCCCCCCCCCCGCAAATATCGCACGTACTGCCGTTCAGAACGTGACATCAATAAGCACAGCACAACGCAGGGCAATTCGTAGCTCTGCACAAGCACCTCTTGGCATTATTTTCAATTCGCTATCCGCTCCAAATAATCAGGGCTTTTCGCGGGTCGGGTCAAATCTCGCGGGTCGGGTCGGGTCGGGTTCAGCTAACCCGACCCGACCCGTGAGAATTTCGAGACGTCTTGACCCGACCAAACCCGACCCGCGAGAATTTCGAGACGTCTTGACCGGACGACCCGACCCGCGAGATTTTGAAAACCTCCTCACCCGACCCGACCCGACCCGCGAAATTTTGAAAACCTCCTGACCCGACCCGACCCGACCCGTGAGATTCTGAAATCCTCCTGACCCGACCCGACCTGACCTGCCACAATTCGGGTGACCAGCGAGATGCGGGCTTCATGCGGGTCAGGTCGACTTGACCCGTGACATTTCTCACGGGTCGAAGTCGAAAAGTCACGGGTCAAAGCATGTATACCTCGGTCGGTTGGTTGGTCCTTGGTCCCTCGTACTTTTCCCAGTATGTCGTGTTCTCTGGGTTTTTTACCGGCATTGTTTGCAGCTGATGATTATGTCATGTGGTGTGCGCGCGAAAAATAGGAAAGAAACCGCAACCCACATGCATGGGCATGCCCGTACCGCTAGACCACCGGGTCGACCCGACGAGCGACCCGACGAGCGAGCTAGTTATAAGTTGTAAGTGCAATCTCCGGCCCCGGCAAGCAGCTTAGCTGCACCGCCTCCGGCAGCAAGCCCACAACTGGGGCGGTGGATCTGTCAGCAGGGGCTGCGATCCGCGAGGATGCGTTTTCTGCTGCTGGTGCTTGCTGCTGCCAGGGTGCTGCTGCTGCTGTGCTGCTGCTACTGCTGCTGCTTCGATTACGACTGCTCTTCTTGCTTTTTCACGTTTGGTCACATTTCGTACTGGTATGATATTTCTCGAGCTAGCTACTACTACTGCTGTATCTGCCTTTTATCTGTGCAGTCTCCAGCCCCGGCAAGCAGCCTAGCTGAGCCGCCTCCGGCAGCAAGCCCACAACTGGGGCGGTGGGTCTGTCAGCAGGGGCTGCGATCCGCAAGGATGCGTTTTCTGCTGCTGGTGCTTGCTGCTGCCAGGGTGCTGCTGCTGCTGCTGCTGCTGCTTCGCCGACGACTGCCCTCCCTTGCCTTTTTGCGCTTGGCCACATTTCGTACTGGTATGACCGTAATATTGCTACTGTTGTTACGGCTTCAGCAGGAACGGAATTCGCGTCACACTGCTGTATGCCTTGGTACGAGTAGCTAGGGGTATTGCCTGGTGATTGTTCTGCACGCTGTGATGACATATGATCAAAGCATCGGCACGAGGGAGGCAGGAAGTGGAAATGTTTGTATTTTATTTGCGGACCCGCGATCACGACCCGCGGGGCGCCTGCACGGCATTAATGGCTCTCAGGTGTAAGTTTGAAAAAGGCGGATCCGCGGGCCAGATCCGCTAGTTTGACCCACGGGTCAGCCCAAAACAACTCGCGGGTCATTATTGCGTGACCCGCGAAGTGACCCGTATCTCGCGGGTCATGACCCGACCCGACCTGCGAGATTTTGAAAACCTCTTGACCCGACCCGACCCGACCCGCGAGCTTTTGAAACCTCTTGACCCGACCCGACCCGACCCGCGAGATTTTGCAAACCTCTTGACCCGACCCGACCCGACCCGCAAGATTTTGAAAACCTCTTGACCCGACCCGACCCGACCCGCGAGATTTTGAAAACCTCTTGACCGGACGCGACCCGACCCGCGAGACTCTGAAACCCCCTTGACCCGTGAAAAGCCCTGGTATCACGGGCCTCTTCTTCCTGCCCCACTAATTTACATGTTTCACTTTTTGAATAGTTGCATTCTTCCTTGCGCGAGCGTAGCGGGTGGCGTCAGCAGCCTTGCGGAGCAGAGCCCTGCGCTTTCTGTAGAATCACACAGAGTACCACCAAGTATTGGGCGAAGTACCAGGTACCAGGTACCGTTGGTACGTGTGTGTACTCGTCTTTTTGGTTTTTCGTCGTTGGTTTTGTTCTCCATCTCGGTCCTCTTCGCGATTTTTTCTTCGCAAATTACACCCGTACTACTGCCGATCAGAACGTGACATCGCCAACATACAGCACAGCACAGACAGGGCAACCAGCTCCGCACAAGTAGCTCTTGGCATTATCAAATCGCTAGTTGCACTAGATCATGGGCCTCTTCTTTCTGCCCCCTTGACATTTATTAGTTGAAATCTTCCTTGTGCGAGCGTAGCGGGTGGCGTCAGCCGCCCGCGGAGCGGAGCCCTTGTAAAATATTACGCGGTACAAATTAGAAATCACGCCGGACGTGCAAATGTTGCTGTCTTTCTCAGCAGACAATGAAGAGCCACACTGCGCACCTGATACATGCCATGCTTGTCCAAGCTCCCATCGTCCATTGCCAGTCTCTCGACGCTCTCTCTGCCGTTCTTTCCTCCTCCCTCTGGTCCCCTGGCTGTCTTTTCTGCATCTCGCGTTAGGGGTCGATAGATTACCTAACTCGTTACGTAAAGCCTGCGAGAATTATGGAAACCCACTGAAAAGGTTTTGAAAAAAAAACAGAAAAAACGCGACCTCTCGACGTAGACTGACTAACCTACAAACTCGTACCAGGTCGTAGACAAGAAGCCAGGCGGCCACGTGCTACGTACTACGGTTTGCTGTTGTGGGGAGATGGCGAGCGCCATGGCGAAAGCCACCAGTACCGCCGGCCTTCTTCGGTCTCTGTGCTCCCTAATGCCCATCTCCATCACTCTGGTCTCATGTTCTGCGGCGTTCACGCTCCCATCAGCAACAGCAGCAGCAGCGTCGTCATCTGCAGCAACTGAAGGAGGACGGGGATCTCAGGCAGGCAGGAGGTCTGCGCCAACAAGCAGCAACGGTGGCGGGTTGGGTGCTCATCACAGGGCATCATCCCCTTCCCTCTCCACTCGAGGTGGAGCAGTAGAAGGATCGGTGGGAACGTCGGTGCAAGAATGCGGTGTTCACAGGCACTCCTTTCGTTCTACGGTGAGAACTGCTGCCGTCCTCATGCGCGAGAGAACCTCGAGAAAACGCTCTCGCACTCCAATGAATACGTATCCCAAAAGCAAGAACATTTGAACTCACGGCTGACGTCCTTGAAATATTTTTATAAAATATCACAACGTTCCCATCTCGGGGCAATGCCATGTACTACTATTAATAATTGGAGCAGTGAATCGCCGTACAGCCCCGAGCTCGAAATACAAGTAGCCTTCTCACAAACTTTCTACCAGGTATATAATTATTCGAGCGAGGCAAATTCTAAGGGACAGGGTCAGGGTTCAGTACGAGATGGGGTGCGGTGTTCACAAGCACTCGTTTCGGTCTAGGATGTAGGATATGGTGAGAACATGCATGCATGTTCTCGCACGCCAAGAAAAAAGAAGAAGCACGACGTGAAAAAAGTTAGTGCACGTTCGCATAGTAGTGCTGCTGACCGATACTTTGCTGCCATGGGCGTGTCGCCGTACGTACAGGCCCGAGCTCGGACTTGAGCACAGAGCACGCTTTGCAGAAACGTGAAGGTGCGTGTTAATAGTCATGATCAGTGTTGTCGATACGTTCATATTATTTTATATTTGAAAATTAAAATACACTCCAGCTGTGAGATCGAATATTTTGTCAAAACTCATCTTTTTTTTTTTTTTTATAATCCTCCGGCGGATGGGGAAAAATCAAGCTTTAGCTCACCAGACTTCCACGTATTTTCATACGCGTCGTGTATCGATTTACTCAGTTGCTTTCGCAGCCCAACGCTAGCTGGCGCACCCTTCGGGTCCCATGGTAGGTATAGCGTAAGCTGTCCCTATCAGTGGTCTTCGTTACAACCCCGGCAGCGCAAGCTGCCGTTGTATACGGATGCGTGTGTACGTCGACTCGGCCTGTCCCTGAGGAAAGTCATCTTTATTATTTTACACCTGGTTTGTACGGTGGCCGCCCCTCAAGAGACCACGTTGTCGTACATGACCAGGTACCTGGTAACAGAGGTGCCGTATGATACCTGCATACAGGGTATCAATTCCATGGATACATTGGATAATGCATCTAAGATTCGGCGCCTCCCTGACCCTCCGTTACAAGCAGTAGTAGGGAGCCCTCTATAGTGCCGGTTGAATAGTGCCGGTAAAATCTGTGGACACAGACAGCGCCCTCAATAGTGCCGGTCCGGCACTATTGAGGGAGGCCCCGCTATCGTGTCGGTTGGGCACCACGGCGCCCCGCAATAGTGCCGGTTCACTACACACACACCAAGCAACACGGAAAGACCCGGCTCCACGTCGCCGAGCCTGACTTGAAGGCTTTCACGGAGACTGTCAACACGTTGAGCACGAGCGTGCGCGACCGCAGCAGCAGGGATCCCGCATCGTAGACGAAGCGAACTGTTGGCAGAACTCGACATCGAACCCGGAAAGCCGGTCGCGGAGGAAGCGTTGAACGCGATTCACGGGTGGGCTACCATCGAGGACGACGATGAGGTGGTAGAGGCTCTTCGACTGGACACAGTGGACGACATGGCGGCACTGCTGGCTGGAACGCACGTGTCTACCGGCGGCGAGGAGAAGGACGAAGAGGAGGAGGGCGGTGGCGACGAGAACCCGGGGCGCGAGCGCCGTGCTCCACCGGCTTATGATGAGCTGTCGTCTCACTTCGGCGTCCTGGAGGCGGCAGCAGAGGAGAGTGGCAACCGAGACGCGGCGTTCTACCTAACGAAAGCGAAGATGGCGATGATCGCAGCGCATTCCGCTAAGCGGGTGCGCCAGGCAGACATGAAAGAGTTTGTCGCGACGTAGTGAGGGCGGGGGGTGCAGTACATGGTTGTTTTTTTTGCGGTGCGCTTCCTGTCGTGCTTGTTTTGGTTTGTTTGTTTTTTTCTTTTTTTCTTGCAACATGAAAGGGTGCGCCAGGCAGACATGAGAGAGTTTGTTGCGACGTAGTGAGGGCGAGGGGTACAGTACATGGCTGTTTTCTCTCGCGGTGCGCTTCCTGTTGTGCTTGTCTTGGTTTGTTCGTTTTTTTATTTTTTTTGCTTGTAACATCGAAGCGGGTGCGCCGGGCAGACATGAGAGAGTGTTTGTCGCGACGTAGTGAGGGCGGGGGTACAGTACATGATTGTTTTTTTGCGGTGCACTTCCTGCCGTGTTTTTTTTTCTGTTTTGTCTTTCTTTATCTTGCAACATCAAAGAAGGGCAACGAGGACTGAGGTTTAGCTTCATCCACTATTAATTACATACTCCGCACTTTCGATCCATTTCGTACTCTTTTGGCCCCGCAAAGCGTGAGCGCCACACCATGAAATCAAATAGTTCCTCACTAGTGCCGGTGCGCACTATTGAGGGATATTCGAAGCCTCAATAGTGCCGCACCGGCACTATTGAGGGACTATTCTGAATAGTACCGGTGCCCGGTATAGTGCCGGTTTTTTCTCAGGACACTTCCCGGCACTATAAAGGGCCCCCTGCTGTACTTACTTGTAGGAATTCAAGTGTGAGATACGCCCGCCCCAGGTTCGAAACTCGTACCGGTAGTTCGTAACCTTCTCTCTAGGATCGGCACGAACATTGAGTGTGCAGGATGTTGATGCGTGCAAATAGCAGTGTAATGTGAAGAACGCACACACACTGATTCACAAGGGGCGCTTGACATACATGTAATCCCTTAAGATTGACGTCTCTCCACACGGTTACAGCAGTCCTCACATTGGATAGATCAGGCCACGTCTCGCTTTCTGTCTCTTTCAGGGCAGGCAGATCCCTGGTTTGTACAGTGCATGATATGCATGGTCTAGATAATGTTGCCGGATGGGAGCCGGATTATCTGCATCACCTAGCACATGTTTCCTGGGCTGGGTTTGTACTGCACAGACGCTGCGCGACCCATCATAACGACCAAGGATGCTTATTTCCCGGTAGCGGTAATTGCCCGAAATTAATAGGGTTTGAGGTAATGAGGGTTTGGGGTAACCCAGGTTCGACTCGCGACTTGCAACATCTTCTCTTCTTGTCTTGCGTAGCGTGGAGGACACGCCAGGTTGGAGCAAGGTTCGATGGCGAACCAAGTGACGGTAACGATAGAAATGCCTCGAGACAACGAGAGGTGCTTCGTAGGCAAAACAGAGAGTCGACAGCGATTGCTTGTCAGCGGGGAACGAGATTACCCGTCTCTCTGTCACAAGAATCTACGGAGCCTCCACGACCACTTTTAGTACAACAAGACACGATATCCAACACCTCTGGAACGGCTACCGTTCATACAAATCTTCACGCGAAGATATGTCTACGTAACGGTAGGAAAGTGTACCTGCGCCGCGTATCGCCCCCCAATGTTTGAACGCTACATACTGGAGAACCCAGCACAGCTTTCGAACATTTAAATAGGGGACAGGTTTTCAGGTTATCTAAAAAATCAGGGTATTGTGTTGTAATGTGGTAGTCAATCGTGTATGTTTCCACTTGTTCATATTCTAATCATGTCACCCCTTGCGCAGAACCACGGGCTTGTATGAGCATGATAGAATTTTACTAAAGATGTCAGTCACACACTACGAACTACCGGTGTTATGTGCTTTCAGTCTTCACCAGAACGATCTGGTCCCGAAATCACGTACTCAACGATAACGACAACCTTTTATATCGAACGATGGTACCTTTGACAATAATCAGGACATTCTTCACCATAAACGATGTGTGTATGAGACGTTCGCCTGCAGGGCTTGGTACACACTTAATGATGAGTATACAAATGTGCTGAACAACGACTTGCCAGAAAAATGTGCATGCAGAGTATGCAACACGGTAACGATTGATCGATCGAAACGGTAGGAGTCTGCATGACTTCACGACAGTGTGGAAGTAACGATGACGGCGAAGATTGACGGACTGCGGGTGCATGGTTAACGATAAGGTGGCATGTCTCGAGTATCGAAAAAGGCATAATCGACAGAACGGCGAGATCATGACCACGGGTCAGGAACCGATGGTGGCTGAACAAACGTGATCAGCACACAGATAAATTTGCATAATGACGACACTTTCTGCTAGTCAATCAACGGTTGACTATGTGCAGGTCGCATGGCAATACGTAGTACGACTGGGAGACGTTCCATGTGTGGATCTCAGTTGCTTCGGAGTACATAGCTCACGCGCTCGACTGTAACTCTCTAGTCAATCCAACGAAACCATTCTGACACAGGAGAATGTATGACAAATGTATCCAGGAGCCTGCAATATCTTACACAGAACAAACGCTGTCCGTTAATTGATTAACCTCACCGCGGCCAATGTATACTTCAAGTATATGCACACTGTACACAGCTACGATTTCTCAACTAACCCAACAATGACGCCCGAGTGTATACTTCTCGTATATGCACACCCTTACGTAGCTACTGGTTGAACGCCCCCCACACTAACACTTACTACCCCAATGTGTAGCAGTGTCTCTGAACCGTGTACGCCTCTAAATTCTATAGCACTTTATTCACGAGAAGAAGGCTATATTTTCGTGTGAGGTACTTCCACACGAAGAAGCGAACGAAAACAAACATCCACTGTTGGTATAAAACCAGGACCTCAGCTGTTGGGCAGCAGCAATCGATTATCCAACCATGACTCAATACGTGGGCACTACTCCACGAAATACACCCAAGCAACCACCAAACAAGGACTCATGAGTGTTGCGACTCATGTGTCAACGACGCACTATTGACGAACGGAACCCGGCCGGGAAAAAACGAAATAGTGGGGGTGGTGCAACGATACTGATGACGAGGGACTCCCAAAAGAACGGAGGGTGGTACTGGGGCTTTTATCAGGACGACTGAGCAACGACGTCTCGTTTACTCTTTGTACTTTTGGGGGGATCAAATGTGTGTGGATCTTCAGCTAGAATCCTTGGACGATTTGCTCTGATCATCTCATGGTATTGAGGCACACCGTTGATGTGTCTCCAAATGCCTTAATTGGACGGCTTATCTTTGACGAAAAAATTATATTGAAAATTCGTCAGTGAGGCTTTACCAGGCCCACGCTTGTGACCTTCGATAGCTTCATTAGTATACGGGCCGATGCGCACGATAAGCACAGAGCCGTCTAGATCAGGTACCGGTAATGTTGTTCCTAAAAACAAATCATCGAGTGCAGTTAAATCCGGTACGGAACTAGACGCGTCATTATGGTATGCCTTAATACGACTTAAATGAACAGATGTGTCCGCAAGTTCACCATCTCGCAACACGATACATTACTGGTGATGACTGTGAACGCCCAACAAAGGAACCACGCCAGGGACTAGTTAGTTTGGGGTTAGGTCCATCATCAACGGTATAGGGACGGTGTACTAACACTCTATCCCCAGGCTGATATTGCGGAATCGACAATGTCTCATTAGATTCTGACTGCTTGTCGGCACGCTCCTGTAAATTGCGGCGGGCGATTTCGTACGCGAGTTGCAGATTTTCAACGGTGCGACGGGAATAATCCAGTCGGGTTCCGGAACCAGACGTACACGGGACGCCGAGAATAATTTCAACGGGTAACAAAGCTCTACGGTCGAACATAAAAAAATGAGGGGTTTCCTCGAGCATCTTGTTGTAAGCGGTATTATGGGCGAGCTGAATAAACGGTAGAAATTCTGCCCAATTGTCGTATTTGACGTTTACGTACATCGCCAACATATTATGCATTGTACTATGCACACACTCTAACACTGAATTGCCTAGTGGGCGATACGCTGACGTGCGCGTCTTCTTGAACCCAAATACGGATTGCAATTCCTTAACGAGCTCGTTTTCGAATTCACATCCCAAATCACTGTGCAGGGTTTCAGGAGCTGAGAAAACGGAGAAGACACGTTCTACAAGAACGCGGGCGATTGTAGCAGCTGACTTGACACTAATCGCATCTAAAACGAGAAAACGAGTCAGGTGGTCTATCACGGGCATTACATACTTCGAGTTATTCGACGACGACTTGTACTCTACTAAATCGATAGCCACACATCGAAACGGACGGGAAACGGGACGATGACCAACAGGTCATTTCGGAGGACGGTGTGACGTCTTGCGACGTTGGCATGATGAACAGCATGTATTGTGCTTTGCTACATCTTTCGACATAGTAGGCCGCCAATAACGATCTCTGATTTGATCGATCGTAGCTTTAAAAGCTAGATGACCTCCAGACGGCATTTGATCATGACACGAGTGGACGATTAATTTCCGCAAAGCGGTGGACACGACGAGTTGGTCACGGAACGAACTGCGTTTACGCAGATAACCCGGTAAGTATTACGGCAATAATATATTTTCGTTCAAAAAATAATGACTCATGCTGTTCTTGGGTTCGCCATCTGGGACGGGTACGGTAACAGGTGCTACGTATTCGATACACGGACCGAACTCAGCACGTTGTTACTCCATTAATTTTTCTGGGTCAAGTAACAGAAACAGAGACACTAGCAAACAATTCGGTATCATTCTGTACAAGGTCTACATCTTCGAGGTTTTGTGAAGATACTTGGAAATCGCGAGAGCCACGTGCACGATACGGTCTATCTCTTGGAACGTTTCGGCAGATAGACGCAAGGGCTGGCTTTTGCGGTAACGGTTCTTCTTCCACTTCACCAAACAATCGAGACAGCGCGTCGGGTACTACTTTTAATTTTCCCGCGACGTTTTTAACGGTAAAATCAAAGTTTTGCAACGTAATAGCCCAACGAGTAGGCATATTGGACCTATCCTGCATGTAGTATTAATGGGTTAATGCTTGATGATCAGTGATCACCGTGAAGTGTTTCCCAAATAAATACGGTCTCCAGTGAACGAGTGTGAGTACGACTCCACAACACTCTTTCATTGACGCAGAGTATTGGCGTTGCCCATGTTTGAACCGTTGACTAAACTACGCGATAATGTCAAGATCAGACTCCGAGTCGTGATTTTTCGACGGCTGAGCAAGAAAGGCGCCAACTCCTATCTCACTGGCATCTACATGCACAATAACTTCACGCTCATAATCAGGGAATTTCAAAACTGGGGCTAACACCAATAAACGTTTGGTGTGAGCGAACGCGGTATTTTGCGTTTCCCCCCAGGCTTTCTTAATGCGTGGTCTAGTTGCAAACTCTTTACGGGTGACATCAACGAGTGGTGCGGTTACTTCGGCGAAATTCGGCACGAAACGACGCGCAAAATTAATCACCCCTAAAACGGAACGAAGGTCTTTGATGCAGGTGGGAGTAGGTAACTCTTGAATAGCTTTGATACGATATTTCCCTACTGCAACCCCTTCAGCTAAAACAACATGGCCAAAATTCGCAACCGATTTAGGACCAAACGCTAGTTTAGACGGCTTCAGGGTGAGGCCAGCTGTTTGCAACGCTGCAAACATGCTTTCTAACGACTTCGACTGATCCTCCCAGGTTGTGGACAAAACGCAGAGGTCGTCCATTTAAATGAGCGACTCAGGATTATGGCCCAACGTTTTATGAGCCATTTCTGTGAAAAGCCACGGGGCATTACAAACACCAAACGGCATACGTTTATAACAGTACTTGCCAGAATTAATGACAAATGCTGTAGTCTCGACATGATCAGGGTGAACGGGAATCTGCCAATATGCGCTTTGGACGTCGGCGACAGTGATAAATTTGGCGCCTCCGACCATGTCAATGTTGTCCTCAAGATTAGCCATCGGCCAGGTCTTGCGGATAAGGTGTTTGCTGATTTACTTCTATAATCAATACAGAAGCGAGGCTGACCATCCTTGCGAGCTACGATGGTAACGGGAGATCCCCACGTGCTAGAGTGCTCCTCTATTATATCATCGTTGAGCATATCCTGAACACACTTATTGATCACGGCTTCAGTACGCGGGTTAGCTCTATACGGACGACGGCTCACAGGTTTGGTATGAGCGGGAAGGGGAAACGTTGGTTTGGCAGTGTTACACTTACCCAACTCCGCTCGTGATAACGATAAAACAGGACGGCATTTTGCACATAAATCCAGGATTGCTGCCTGCTGTTCAACGGTGAAAGTATGAGTCTACAAATGCTCTGGATTGTGGTGCAATAATTTCAGCACGTGCTGCTACAATTTCGGTCGGGGTATTAGGTGTTGCTACTACAGCGTGCACATGCAGCTGAGCAGGAGGCACGTCGGCAACACTCGACAATTTCCCAATCTCTAATCCTACGTGTAGGGCAAGAGACTCGGAAGATCGATTAGCTATTTGAACGGCAACTGATCCATCTGCTGCTAGCCACGTGGTGAGGGTGCGAGCTACGATAACTCGCTCAAGTTCGACCGGACGATTGTCGCAAGACATCTCATTTTCCCGAGAGTATGCGCGGTTCAATATTAACTTCCGTATCTTGAAGTGGTTTGATGTCTGTAAAAGCAATGATCACGGCACTGTGACGGGGGCGTAAATCGATGCGATTGCACAATTTTACAGCATGTACCTCGGCGTCTTTGTGCACTGCGGCTACGGAGCGCAATACAGTGGGTGAGGTCACCTGGGAACGAGTATCAGGCGACCTATGGGTAGCTGGAATAGTGAAAGTACTCGCCGAGAAAGTCAAACGTAGATTTTTCCAGTCAAGTTTGCCCCCAAAACGAGACATGCCATCGTTGTCGAGTAATATCTGGTTAGACCTTAACGATGGGACGTCGCGTGCATCAATACGACGTGTGATGTCACCCAGGGTAAGAGACAATTTAATAAATCCCAAGATGTCGAGCGACGAGCCGTCGGCTGCACTCAGTGACATACATGATGGTGGGACGGTTTCAATCGGGGCCTTACACTGGGTTGGGTGTTATTTCAAAAACAACAGCGAAACACATGTATTGTCGCTTGCTGAGTCAACAGTCAAACCAGAAACAGCAAGACCGTTAACTAGCCCGGGGACACAAATCCGCCGAGATGAAAAAGAGAGAGAAGCAGGTGGTTTATTTCGAGACAGCAAAGAGCTGAACCACGAATTATTTCATTACTGGTACTGTAAGGTTATCCGCTATTACTGCTGTATGACAATCGACCTCACGGCGTTTCGATCTTGCACCTACTGGAACAGCAGTACTACTAGCGGTGTCCCTCTTCTGACCACAACGAGGTTCAGAAGGAGTGCTACTATCGGTAATCGTATCACACACATGAGTCAAATTCGCAGCACTCACGGTTTGCTGTTCTGACCATGTACAACCCGATACACACCCAATATCTCCCGCAGCAAACAAAGTCACAGCAGACACGGGTTGCTGTGTTGATGGGCTTCGATCCAATTTTCTACTACTGACTCTTTTTTTTTTGTATGCAAGCGGCGCAATTATTTTTTATACAAAAGACAAAACGGAATCAGGGTATACCTGTCCGAGTACACTAGTCCCCGAGAACACATGTCCGCATGATGATGAGTACCTGACCACGGTGCAGCAACGGTGCCGACAACGGCATGAGGCTCCAACATTACGCTGTTGTATGGCGACAGATAGTGTCATGCCGATGGTGTACACGTTTGCCATCTTCAAACAATAACGCGGCACGTCTCAACGTAATTTGGTCGCCACCGCTGACTGCCATACTGCTGTTTTGGCAACGCATGTCGGATTTTTTTACGAAACACGAAAACACTATGCTATTTGCTTGGTGGGAATCCCTGGTACGATACGAGCATCCAGACGCCCCACTCAAGACTGCAGGAAGAAAAATGCCATTACCAGTGCTCTGTCCCGGTACGATGGGTGGGAGAGCGCGACGGCAGCAGTAGCACTCACGGTAACGAATACAACCACGGGGCTGCTGCTGCTTGACAACCGTACGCACGAAACGATTGCGAAAACTCAAACTCGCGTGATGATATGCTTTACGTTTGTGTTCCTTTGACTGTGATACGATGGGCGGGAAGACACGAACATCCCACTACTCACAGCAAGCAGGAGTTTCACGAGTCCGCTGAATCAATGGTACTCTGGATACGATCCGAGCGCTATCGATGGATGAATTTTGAACGATTAGTTTTGTCGAGGGTTGTACAACGATCCAGCGCTTGAACTACGTAGCGTAAGCGTTCTAGGTGGGTGCCCACACGATGATGGGCTCACACACCTAAGCTCGACAAAACGGAAATCGTCTACTCATACTCACAGGTCGACAGCAAAAAATATACCTGGTATTTGTTTCGATGACCCATAAGACGGCAGGTACCGTGCGGGATTATAGGTATAGGCTCACCCCCCAAGGATACGCTTACCGACGCGGCTCGAGCAAACCATACCAGAGAAGGAACAGGACCAGCCCACAGCGATTGGAGAGCGTCCTTCGTTTGTCAACGATGAGAGTGGTGAAAAGCGTCCTTCGTTGATCGCAACGACGAGAGCGGTATCACAGTCCACGAATGATAACTCGTGTCTATATTCTTACATTTCGTGTTTTCTTGGTACGATGTGAAAAAAAACAAAATGAGCGAGCCCTTTTATAACAGAAAACAATAAAGACTCACGGCGAAGTTGCCGCAAGTTAACAAGCCTTTAGTGTCGACGCCAAATGAGGGTTTGGGGTAACCCAGGTTCGACTCGCGACGTGCAACAACTTCCCTTCTCGTCTTGCGTAGCGTGGAGTACACGCCAGATTGGAGCAAGGTTCGACGGCGAACCAGGCGACGTTAACGATAGAAGTGCCTCGAGACAACGAGAGGTGCTTCGTAGGCAAAACAGAGAGTCGACAGTGATTATTTGTCAGCGGGGAACGTGATTACCCGCCTCTCAATCACAATTATCTACGGAGACTCCACGACCACTTTTAGTACAACAATACACGATATCCAACACCTCTGGAACGGCTACCGTTCATACAAATCTTCACGAGAAGATATGTCGACGTATCGGTAGAAAGTGTACCTGCGACCCATAGTAATAATAGTATATTTCAAGGGTGTCTTCGGGAGCTCACCTAACAAAAATTGGCCGCCCGGATCTTTGGGGCGGTGGGCTGTTCGTGTTTGCGAGCAGAAAACACTTCCTGGTCGGATAGAGGTACGGGCGTAGACCCAACCCACCCCCTAACCCTGACCCCAACCCGGACCCTAAACGGGCCAGAAATGGGCGAGAAGCGCGGCTGCGCCGCTTTTAGATTTTTTTTTAATATTCCGATCTGCGAACCACCACATAGCCCTCGGCCAATGAGAGCGTAAAAACTACCCTCCAAAATATGGGCGGCTACATTGTTAGGTTTTCTGGTGTTCGGTACGGTACCGGTATTCTCGGTACCGATATAGATGTCGTACCGAAAGTTACCGAAGTACCCGGTACCGGTATTGATGTCGTGCCGAACTTACCGAAGTGCCCGGTACCGGAATTGATGTCGTACCGAACTTACCGAAGTGTCCGGTACCGATATGAAAGTCTGTACTGGTACCGGTGGTACCGGCATTAATGCCGTACCGAACTTACCGAAATGTCCGGTACCGGTATTGATGTACCGAATTTACCGAAGTGTCCGGTACCGTTATTGATGTCGTGCCCAAGGTTCCCGAAGTTTCCGGTACCGGTATTCATGTCGTAGTTACCGAAGTGTCCGGTACCGGTATTGATGTCATACCGAAGTTACCGAAGTTCCAGGTGCGGTAATACCGGCGGTATGCCTCGGTACGTACCGTATTTGCTGCTGCTGTGGTGTACTCTCGTATATATATTATGTGGTGCAAGGGCTCCGCATGGGTGCCGGATAGGAAAATATACATCAGTGGCTTTAGTATTTGTCAAGTTTCAATATGTCAGTGCAATGAAGGCAATGCGAAGTGTTAAATGAAGGCAATGCCAAGACTTTGCGCAAAAAATATGTAGCAATGCATATAACAAGACAGTGCCAAATGTTACAATCTGAAGGGAATTAACAAAGAAAATAACTCGCTGAGGGAAAAGGAGTGCTACAGTGGTAGATGCATTTACCGCGCAATCAGAAACGACCTGGCAAAACCGACAGCAGTGCTCAAGATTCAGTGAAGTACCAACATCCTCAAACGAATTGAGCAGTACAGTCACGTAGAAAAGGGTGTTGTTCCATATGCCGGATACCTGTATGCCACTCATCTATCTTGCGAACGAATTGGCCCTTTTTAAACTTCCGCAGAATTATTTTTGGCGAGCTCGACGAACAAAACCGACAGATCGAACTCAACATCTCCACAGCATCGAGCAGAATCGAGGCGTCTCCGCAAGATATCCACCTAAACGAGCCCAGCCCGGAACGACCTGACACAACCCACAAATTGTATATTTAACGTGCACTAGGAACGACCTGGCAAGACCCACAGCAGTGCTCAAGATTCAGTGAAGTTCCAACATTCTCCAACGAATTGAGCGGTACAATTACGTAGAAGAAGGGTGTTTTGCTACATATTAATATGCCGGATACCTGTATACCAATCATATAATATCTTGCGAAATAGGCGACCCTTGAATCTTCCGCAGATTTATTTTGTGGCGAGCTCGACGAACAAAACCAACAGATCGAACTCAATATCTTGTCCAGCATCGAGCAGAATGGAGGCTTCTCCGTGAGATCCACCCAAACGAGCCCAGTCCGGAACGACCTGGCACAACCCACAAATCTTATGTTTACCGTACACTAGAGACGGCTTGGCAAGACCCGCAGCAGTGCTCAAGATTCAGTCAAGTACCAACATATTCCAGCATTCTCTACGCAAAAATCCTCCTCCAACATCCAGGAGATCTTCCGAACGAAATGGCCCGTAAACAGTCATGAAATCTTCCTCACCAGACAGAATAACCTTCCATAAGGCCCGATCTTATGCAATAAAGTTTGAGTGATGAATAATGAACGAAAGGTGGATTTTCAACCGACCAAAAAAAAAAACACACCGCAGTTGTTCCGTGGGCGGTCTTGCCGTGGTGTTGATTTTTTTTGCTCCGTGTCATATGGGAGTGTCATATGAGAATCATCTATTTTTCAGAATAGTACACTCTTTTGTTGAGCCACATTTTGTAATCACGAGTGACCCACGCCAGGATGAGCAATCATTCCTCTTCACCACCAGCTCGTCGCAGAATGGGCAGGGAATGAGGAACTGTAGGGCCTTGGTTGTCGCTGAGAGAGAAAAAAAAGCCCTCTCTCGAAAATATTTGTCGTGCTGTTGTTGATCCGCGGAGACGACTCGGTCCTACACTTTCTGCTGGAAACGTATTTGTGGTGCTTGCTGGGCTGTTGGGGCATGCGATGCTACCTGCTGAGATTAAAAAAATCTGGACTAAAAAACCTGCTATTGTGCGGCTCATGCCAGGTCGCTTCTACTGATAACGGCAAATATAAGATTTGCGAGTTGTGCCAGGTCGTTCCTAGCTAAACTTACTCAGAGGATCTTGCAGGACTGTTAACGGTAAGGGTCGATTCGTTTGAAGATTCGGGAATCTGCCAGGTCGCTTCTACTGATGACGCTAATATAAGATTCCTCTAGATTCCCGAATCTTCAAACGAATCGACCCAGCGAACGAATTGACCCTTGCCGTTAACAGTCCTGCAAGATCCTCCAAGTAAGTTTAGCTAGGAACGACCTGGCACAACTCGCAAATCTTATATTTGCCGTCATCAGTAGAAGCGACCTGGCATGAGCCGCACAATAGCAGGTTTTTAGTCCAGATTTTTTTAATCTCAGCAGGTAGCATCGCACGCTTCAACAGCCCCGAAAGCACCACAAAATGTTTCCAGCAACGAGTGTAGGACCGAGTCGTCTCCGCGGATTAACAGCAGCACCACAAATATTTTCCTGAGCGACGTCAATGTCTCGCCATCTCCGCAAGATCCGCCCTGTTCGAGGTCGACGCGCGCGGCGGCGGCGGGTGACTCGAGCATGCGCGCACGGGGAATAGACAGGGCGGAGGCTGAGGAACGCGACCCACGAGAGGAGCGGGCGAGAAAGCGATCTCGAGGGCGCCGAACGGATTCCAAGCGGAATCCGGTCTGAAGCGAAGACAATCTCAAGTGCCTCCGCTCGCACGGGGCAGTTCGGGCATTATCATGCATGTCTATGTACGTAGCCACAAAAGACGCGCGCTGGGTGCACTGTTCTCCTTGGTCTCTAGGTTCGAGCCCGCGTCCACCGACAGCTAGCTATATAGTGTGACTACGGAGAGACGCGTCGACTGCGTTTGCGCATCGTGTTTGTATTCCTTGTCCAACATCGCGATCGTTACTCGTACATCTGTATGAACCTCGTACTGCTGCTGTACCAGGCTCTGCTGAGTTAAATCTTTACCTGATGGAAGACTTATGCCATTTTTCGTTTTGAGAATCTAACAGGCCGAATCGTTAGATAAAATCTGACGATTTGGCCCATTGGATTCTCAAATCAGATTTTATCCCGTCCGATTTGCGATAGTATCGGGCCGCATAAAAAGACCCACCTATTATTCAGATCGAAAAGTAAAAATCTGAAGCTTGGCAGCGGATCGCATAAGAAGCATCCTTATTTTGATGTAAAAATGTGGCGGTACGGGGTTGGTGTCGCACCAAACTTACAAAGTGTCCGGTACCGGCATCGATGTCGTAGATACCGATACCAACTCCGGTACAAACGTTGATACCGGTTGTCGTACCGAACTTACCGAAGTGTCCGGGACCGGAATGAAAGTTTGTACCGGTACCGCCGGTACCGGCATTGATGCTGTACCGAACCGAAGTGTCCGGTACGGATATTGATGTCGTACCAAACTTACCGAAGTATCCGGTACCGGTATTGATATCGTACCGAACGTGCCGGACTGTCCGGTACCGGTAATACCGGCGATATATACCGGCGGTATGCCTCGGTACATACCGTACCGAACACACCCTTGTAATATTTTCAGAGGAAATTCCTCACGTCTCCAATCCCCGGGGGCTAATAATGCCTCAGTATAGAATGGAACCCCCCGTAAAAAACAAACGCTGTGAGACTGTTGCGCAGTGTGCAACAGAGAGGAGATGGATAGCTCGGACTCCGACGATGATGTTTGCTTCGATGTTGATTTTTAAGATGGAACTATTTTGGGAATGTAGCGCTGTCCATTATGTTCCGTACAAACGTGATGTTTTGCTGCGAACGCCACACATCATGTTTTATATTTTATGATGTGGATTGATTTGTAGGTTATGGCGGGCGTCATGGAAGGGATACAGTTGAATAATTATACTATCATGCGAGGTATCACATTCAAATGGAACGGGTGGACTCGGCGCAGATGCAGCTGGGACGTTGGAATTTCGTTGAGGCGTCCATGTTTATGTTTCCGATCACGGATACGGTCGCGATCACCACGCACTTACGCAGCAGCGCACTGCTGCTGCTGCTCGCGTTCTGCTTTGTACTTTGTTTTGCTGCTTTCTCTCGCAACATATGTATATTCGTACATCAGATATGGCTACCATCACTACAGAGTATTTTCCATATTCGATGAACGGCTGCAGGACGAAACCAACGAAGACATTAACAAGTAAAAGATCAACTGAAATCGATGAACATAACTCAGGCACTCGCATTCTGCCCTGCCACTACTGCATGGAGCGAAAATGACTGAAAATGACTTGCCCAGAGGCTTGAACGAATCATACACTCGTGCTTGATGTAGTGCATGGGCCACCCGGGGATGATAATATGTATCCCGGCCCAAGAATGACGCCTTTTATTCCTGGAATGAGAGGAAGTAGGGAAAAATAATATGAAAAGCTGAAAAAGGCCGTTTCCCGGATTTTTTTTAGTTCCAGGTGAGGAAATACACATCCTTGATACGGATAGCTATAGAATCTAGATTATCTATTTTGACAGCCCCTCAAGAGATCACGTTGTTGACATTACCAGGTACCTGGTAGTAACAGAGGTGCCGTATGAAAACCTGCATACAGGGTATCAATTCCATGGATAAATTGGATAATGCATCTAAGGTTTGGCGGCTCCCTGGCCTTCCGTTATTTACTGCAGGTATTAGATACGCCCGCCCCAGGTTCGAAACTCGCACCGATAGTTTGTAAGCATAGGGCATGCCTCTCTAGGATCGGCACGAACATTGGGTGTGCTGGATGTTGATGCGTGTAAATAGCAGTTTAATGTGAAGAACGCACACACACGGATTCACAAGGGGCGCGTCACATGTAGTCCCTCAAGATTGACGTCTCTTCACACGGTTACAGCAGTCCTCACATTGGACAGACCAGGCCACGTCTCGTTTTCTGTCTCTGTCAGGGCAGGCAGATCCCTGGTTTGTATATGATATGCAGGGTCTAGATAATGTTGCCGGATGGGAGCCGGATTATCTGCATCACCTACGTATCACATGTTCCCTGGGTCGGGTCTGTACTGCACAGATGCTGCGCAACACATCATAACGACAGCGATAGGATGTACATTTTCTAGATCATGGGATCTAGATTATCTAGATCGTGGGATCTAGATGGTGGTCTGTCCGACTTGTAGCACAGTCAAACATTCACGTGGCCACCTTGCTGTTGTGAGACGAGAGACAGTGACAGCAATAACCCCCGCCGTCAGTGCATCGCACGCGCATCGCCGTCTCCTCTCATCGGAAGAAGCCCTAACCCTAACCCTAGCCCTAACCATTTATTATTAAGTGCCTTGTAGTGTGGGCACGTAACCTGCGGTCGAGCCCGCGACTAACATAGCCGACCGCGGGTAGACCCTGGCGGCGCGCCCGGGGGGGGGTTATGAGGAGCCTAAATTGACGTCATCGGCTTGGGATATCAAATAGCATGTGACCTAGGGTATTACCAGGTACACGGTAAGTAGCACACCCTCTCGGGCGAATTTCGAAGGTGGGTTTTCTCGACAGCTGGGAGAGTACAATCTCCGAGCGGTGCGGCTACGGAAATATCTTGTCGAGATAGATCTGTCCAAAGCCACCATTTTCGTTGCGTGTTGCCCACATTGGTGTGGAGGACGCCGCCCTGGAAAAATCATCCTAGGGGGTACGCTAGTTTGCGTGTTTAATGACGGATTTAACCGGGGCTACGGTAGGGGCACTACCCTCAGTTTCATTGCCGCGTATAGGCCTCTCGGGCGGCGGTTGACTCTGTAATCTCGTTCGAAGTTAGGCTTGGAAAAAATATTGTATGGCGCAGCTTAGCTAATCAGTAAATTAGTACCTGGTAACAAGTTACGCCTGCAGATAAATGGGGTAGTTGCTCGGCCAAGTGTCTGTGAGCGTCTGAAAGTAAGGGGCCTGAAAATATCTCCCCGACCGTAGCCTAGACCATTTACGATATGTCGGGTCAATCAAGAGGGAAGAGGGTGTACAGGGTTGCTTAACACACACACCCTTGCACGGTAGGCCCTCCCGTCTGTCTCAACATCCGAGGATCTCGTGAGCATGACATCATCGGGCGGCAGCCAAACCAGCGACCTGTATGGCCGCAGGAGCAGTCATTTTCCTCGATCGGTGGGGGGGGGGGGCGTACTCATTTGTTTATTTGTCTTGGACAGTTGGCCGTTGTCCACGCGGAGCACCGTTCCTACTCCTAATAGATATACCTTCAACATTTGGGCGCTCATTGCTTTTTTTCCACATATTATTTCCTTGAGGCCGCAAACCTAAACTGGGCGGGAGTAGAACACGTGTTACTGCATGATTCAGTCCTCAGACTGAAAAAATACCGGGATTCTTACACCTGCGGCTGCCCCACCCGTTGTTTGAGTTCGGGTGAAACATTCCCCAAGCTAGCTCGTCAAAACGTCAGAATCCCCTTGGGTTTCTAGTACGGTGCTCTTGACATTAAACCTATATCTCCACCCATCTACATCCAGCATAACCAATGCACCGATGCCTCCTCCCAGCAAGACGAGCTCTGGGATTAGAAACTAGAAATACCAATCCATTGTCCCTGGTTAGTGCAGTGCCTTGCCAAACTACGGTAACCGCACTAAAGGAGAACCCCGAACTACCCCGGGATAGTGCGGCACTCAGTAGAACGAGGTTGTAGCAAGCGGCTTTCACAGCACTAAACTGGGAGCCCGCCCTAAAGCGCACCGCACTGTCGCGTCACCACGACTGTGGTCTGGTTTTCGAGACGCGTGGCGTTGTTGATTCACGATGCATCAAACGCGTTCACGAAGTGAGTGTGCACGGTGTGTGACACGTGTCATGTCGACAGTCGGTTGTCCCGAATATAATTCCTCGGTGGCACCCCCTCTTGTAGTTTGTGACCGCTGAGCTTGTTTTTCTACGAGAAGGCATCGGCACGGACACTGGTTGTGCTGTATGTAGATGGGTGGGAAGGTCCGGTTAATGTGAATAATACGCACACTCACACCCGCTTGACGACACAGCACTTAACGGCTACATATCCCGTTTTCTTGTTACTTTTGCAAACATTCGTCTGGTCGCAGGGGCATCCGTCTGTACCGGACACCTTGCGCTTGAAGCAGGTGGTAGTCATCTGTCGACACGGAGACAGGTGGGTGGCAGGATGCCGTGTCGCGATTACACATGTTGTTTTAAACCCCTTGAAAGTTCAGAGCGAAATAATGTGGAAAACAGACGGCGTTTAACTCCGTCGGGACTGCAAAGAGAAGAAAATGTCGAAGATAGATTACAATCACAGCATCGGCCACAGAAAACAGCTCGAGCTGCCGGACTAGGGTGCGTGTTGGAATTGCCATAGGAGGGGCTGTACGGTACACAAGCAGCGTAGTGACTCGTACTGATGCCCGCGCTTACAGTTTTTACCCTTTGTTATTTTTAGACGCTTGGTAAGGGACTGAACACTTGCCTTTCTTGGTCGCTAAACTTGGGATCCGAACTGGAGCTTCGCGCTTTTGTGACATCGAAGCTTCGCGCCTTTGTGACATATTTTTTCGTGCAGTTTTGGTACCAGGTATTTATTTGGTAGAGCTCCGTGAATATCGTATTGGCAGCGGTTTTATCCGAATAGGAACGAATATCGATCGATCATGCGTATTTCCGGCAAATCAAACAGCGGAAGGAAACTCGACAGGTTCGCTTGTGCAGTGTTTTCTCGACGGAAGGAAACCCATCTGGTTCGAATGTGCGGTGTTTTGTTATCCCGACAGAAGACTCGACAGGTTCGCATGTGCAGTGTTTTGTCTTATCTTGACAGAAAGCAACTCGAAAAGTCCGTCATGTGCGATGTGTGTGTTATCTCGACCAAAGGCCACCCAACTGTTTTTGCATCCGCGGTGTTTGTGCCGTTTCTTTTTTCGTCGTTCTAAACCTTGCCGCTGCTCGCAGGGCTCCGGTCGCAAACAACCTAGGGAGCCTTTTGAACAGTGGCCCCGAGTCTGTGTCGCTGTGGGAGTCGAAACTCCCTCCAACGGAGGATGTGAGTTCCTTTATCTCACACGTGCTACAATGGGGGGAGGTTACTCATTTTGTTGCTTCTCTACTCATTTGACTGCGAATCCCTTTATCTGGCACATGCTACAATTGGGAGGGGGAGGTTACTAATTTGTTTCTTGTCTAGTCATTTGGCCATTGGTCATTGCCCACGCACCCCTTTCGAAACGGCGCACCGTTCCTACTGCGAATTGACATCTCCAACTACTAGGCACTCTTTACGATTCTTCCATGTGTTACGTAGAAATCGTGTTGCTTATAATTTAAAAAGTGTGCCATCAGCCGTCGATGCATAGTCAACTCTCTGACGATGTTATTATTATTATTATTTTTTCTGGTCGCCCTCAAAATGAACGTCGTCACATCATTCGCTTATCTCATCCCCTTCCGGTTTTGGCCGTCTGTGGCCACCATCTATCTCCTAGCTTAGGAGGTTTTATTTCGCATCCCCCCCAACAGAAACGTCATCACAATAGCTTATCTAACTTCCTTCCTGTTTTACTCTCTGTGGCGACCATCTATCTCCTAGGATAGAAGTACTATTAATAGCAATTTTTGGCCATAAGGTTTTCTGGCTGGCGGGGTACCTCGACCCCTTTGGGACTTGGGACGGAAAACGACCAAGAAAAGTTACGTTTACGGCATATGCCATTCGAAGCAACGCGGGCTGCTTGGATTTTCGTGATGCATTTCGTGTCCGAACCGGACGCGATGCACAACATCATCCCATTCGTGCTGCAACGCACTGACGGAGACGATGGGTAACATCGTATCTGTTATGTCTTTTGTGGCTATGCCCGGGCTCCGAAAGGGTTTACCGAGGAAGTGCCCGATATTTGCGTTGAGTGAGGGTGAGGAGCCTCAGATAAATGAGCTGCCTTCCAGCGCCGTAACGTGCGTCAAAGTGGCTGCTGTTGTGCGTTCGTGTGGCCGTGGGTCGTACTGCGGTAAGCGGTGCTTCGACGGGCATTGTACGCGCGAAGTGTTCAATCGTTTCCAACGTCGAACTACCTAAAGCAGTATCGGCTGGCGGCTGAGACACCGGCCGTGGTTGTTTCCCCCGTTCTAGTATGTTTGCTGAGGTGCAGTTCTAGTATGTTTGCTGAGGTGCAGTGTCGAAGGAATCACATCGCGGTAAGGACGCGCCTTGTAGGGAACGGCCTTGTACTGTAGATCCGTGCGTGAGATACTGTAGATGATCCCTGCTGTGCGTAAAAAACCGTTTTATTAGATACGCGTGAGATACGGTAAACGCTTGTGGAAACCCGTAACACGCGCGATCGGGGTACCGCACACAGCTTGCAAAGATGGGATTCGACGAAACCCTCGATCTCACAGCTGCAGTATTTTTTGTTTTGTTTTGTTTTACATCCCATACCCTAGCTAGCTGCGCGTAAAACCGTTTTACTCTATTCGCTTGTTCGAAAGGCTACGCGTGCCGCGATAGGTGTATAGTATGATAGCATTTTTTCAGGAGTTTTCACGGGTCGGATCATTTCTCGCGGGTCGGATCGGGTCCTGACCCGCGGTGTTGTTTTTATACCTCCTGATCCGACCCGCGGGCCGGGTGGTGATCCGTGAAAAGCAGCCCTGCATTTCTTGCCCTGGACGTTTCTCCCTGGCGAGGCTGCTCAACAATATATATTAACCTGCTATTCCCAGTATCGTCGAAATGCCCTTTTGTGTTTTTGAACATGAGACGTTTGAACATGAGACGTTTGAACAGTAGGCGTTTGAACATGAGACGTTTGAACATGAGACGTTTGAACATGAGACGTTTGAACATGAGACGTGTGAACATGAGACGTTTGAAGATGAGACGCGTGCTTTGAAGATGAGACGTTTGAAGATGAGACGCGTGCTTTGAAGATGAGACGCATGCTTTGAAGATGAGACGCGTGCTTTGAAGATTGAAGATTGAAGATTGAAGATGCTCAAGACGCGTGCTACGATAGAGGTAGCATTTTTTGATGCAACCGTTTTGTGAATGACGGGGCTCCTTAACCCAAAGCCGTCATAATTTCACTCATTTTTATGCAATAGCGTTTATGGTATACCTACTGTAGGGCATATTGGCTTGTTCATCGGATGGCGCGTTTCGTTTTCCCCCGATTCAGGTTCGGGGGAGGTATGTACATAAGAGATCCTCAAGGGAATAGCCGCATAAAGCAAGTGATATACCCCTCCGCGGGAACCGAAGGACACGCGAGCTAGCGCTGGATTGCGAATGCGATTGAGTTAAATCGACTCACGACATGTATGAAAATACGTGGAAGTGTGGTGAGCTAGCTTAAGGTTTATTTTTTTTTTTCCCCATCGCATCCGCCGGAAGATTAGTAACAATAAGCAAACAATACGTAGGTACTCCTCTGGTAGATGTCACAACTCCTTACACGCCTGTACCAAGTACTATACCTAGGCATTGTACAGTAAGAGACAGGGGGGTATACTAACATCTACGGTCGCCCTGGTGACGTATCAGGTTATCCTCGAGCCTGGTATCGGTCAGTTTCGCGACTTCGAATCCCCCCGAGTGCATACTCGTATAAGTTCGTGGGGACTTTTTCTTGGGTACAAATTGACTTGCGGAAAGCGCGAGAGCGTGAGTTAGCAACACTCGATGAAAAATCGACGAGCAGTGGGATTGCTGAACCCTATGCGCGATAAAAATTGAAGGCAAGAACTGGGGGGGAGAATGGACGAAACCTGTGACCACGGCTTGTCCAGAAGCTGGAAAGTAGATAAACCTGTGTGGAGAAAAAAAAAACTAAAACCAAGCAAAAACAAATAATGAAAAATCGTTTTTTTTTCTCGATTCGTAAGAACAGAAAATCCCAACGCTCCGATTTTATTTTCATTTCGTCCTTTCTAGGAGGAGTGTGGTGTCTGTGATTCCGATCCGCGTGCTTCCTAGTTACCCCCAGACTATATGTATTGTCCGGCACTGCTGTTTTTTACCTCGCTGTTTCAGGTAGAGCGATGGAACAAGTGCTTCCCTTGTCGGGTGCTGGGGGACAACTGCGGACAGACCATTGAGGAGATAGTCGCCGCAGATGGGCCCTGGGGTCAGCTTACGTCAAGGTTTGTTTCGTTTTATTTTTTCTGGGGCATTTCTTCCACCGCGGAGCCCCCGGAGTGATTGGCGCCTATCCTGTGACCACGGACTAGGTTGTGCCCACGGACGAGATAGAGTGGGTACCTCGATTTAAGAGCACCCCGTGACAAGTCGAAATAAACGCTCTTAACTACACATGTTGCTCTTATCTGTTTATCTCTGGTGGGCAATGTCTAACTTTTAGTGTGGGCGGGACATCCCGATTTGACCGCTTCGGTCTTGTCTCGGACGCTCTTGAATCGGGGTACCCATTGTTTTCGAGTGACTCGAGCCTATCCCGGGACCAAGGACTAGACCGTCCGTGACCACGAAGTAGATACTAGAGCGATTTGAGCAGTTTTTGTGTGTATTGTATTTTTATTTTTGTGTGGAAAAGGCAAAAAAAAGACGTACTCGGGTCAATTATGTTATGGTCGACAGTTTTTCCCGAAAACAGCAAAAAAAAAACGCTGGATTTTTTCCGGACAACTTCCATACAGGTCGGCCGAGGGTTAGGGTTGGGGTTAGGACTAGGGTTAGGGTAAGCTTTGAGGGCGTTCTATCCGCCATCCCTTCTCGTAATACTGGCACCGTACGGCGTACACGGAAAGTTTCATTTTTTCCATACCCGTACTGCTGTACGTATCGTTCAGAGTTCCTCTTCGGGATATGGTGAACTTGATATCCCGGGGGTTAACCCCTTTACAGCCCCCGAACCCCTCCCTACACTAAATCCAAGTAATTTTGTCCCCAAAAACGGGTTTCCAGTTGTAAAGGGGTCAAGTCGAAAAGGGGGAACACAGGCGTTCCAATTATGTTATAAAAATAAAAATACACTCCAGCGGTGAGATCGAAGATTCTGTCGAAACTCATCTTTGCAAGCGGTGTGTGATACTCCGATCGCGCGTATTACTGGGTGTGTGTCCTCATTAATTAAGGGTTTAGGTCGGCGACTCTCGTTGGAACTACAGCAGTGTAACTTGTACCGGGGTCAACAGGGTGTTTTATGTATGAGCTCTACTGTTTTTGCAGCTGCTGCTGTATATCTCGTGTGCCGGGTATGAGGTCCGACAATGTGTGCTTGGTCGTTGCATTGGGCATGAAACTATTGTCGTGGTTCGATCTCCTACACCAACCACACACATACACCGCGACTACTGGCACAAAGGCAAGACTGTCGGTGTACTGCTTTGCTACTGCTGTGCTGCTGCATACTGATTTTGTGGCTGCGGAGCTGAGCGGCTGCTTTTGAAGGAACAATTAACCGCTCTTGTTGTTTGTTGTGGTTGCTGTTGTTGTGATGGATGTTGTGTGGTTGCTGTGGTTGCTGTTGTTGTGATGGATGTTGTGCGGTTGTTGTTGTGGTGGTGGATGTCGTGGTTGTTGTTGGTGTTGGTGTTGGTGTTGGAGTTGTTTTGGTTGTTGTTGTTATTGTTGTTGTGGTTGATGTTGCGGTTGCTGTTATTGATATGGTTGGTTGTTCTCATAAGAACTCGCGTAATCAAGTCCGAGCTCACAGGACAGGCTTTAGTCACTCTGGAGTGCAGGAATATCCAAGGGAAAAAATGAAACAACCCACTCATGGTACACGTATACGCGTATATCATGCGAGTAGCTGAAGCAAGTCGTACATCCGCCACATACAAACATATGAAAGTGAAATCAGAAGTTAGCGTACTGTTGTCTTGTGCGTTGCACGGTATACACGTCGCCCCGTCTCTCACCATCCCACGACAAAGACTAACGCCTCCTTCGCATTGGCTTTTCGTTGTTTCCTCGGTTGTCCTATTTAAGGGGGGCGGACGAGCTTCGAGCGGTTGGAGAGGGTCTCCGCGCGATGCTCGAAGGAGGCGGTGCTGACGGAGGGGGAAGGGTGGGGGGGCGGCTGTTCCCCAGAGGGCTGGAGGCCGAGGCGTCGTGAGTTCAGTTTTTGCCTTTTGGTTCGTTTCAACTATTAATAGTTGGTGTTTTTATTGTTGCTGTTGCTGCTGCTGCCGCATTTCACCTGCCGCTTCATGTCGTTCTCCAGAGAGCTAGCACCCGAAACGTCGTGAGTTGCTGTGTTTTTTCCTCGTTTCAACGGTTGGGCTTTTTGTTATGATGCCGTTGCTACGTGCTGCTGCTGCTGTATGTCATCACCCGTTTCGCATAAGCCTCATCCGCCCCCGGCGACCGCACGAATATGTGCTGCTGTGGTTTCAGGTAGCACTGGTATAATGCCCTCTGGGATGAATTTCCGAAACAGTTTTCTAGCGGGTGCAGTTTCAGCCCTTATATTAGCACACTGCTAAAAATATCGTGTTGTGGTTGCCAGTAGCTTCTCACCGACCGATTCGCGGGCGCAGCTCTGCAAATCGCGTTTATTTTCATTCTTAATGGGAGGAGGGTTGCATCCTTCGCGCATGGATTCCTCGTGTTGGACAGGGAGGTTGGGCAGGGAGGAAGGATCTATTTGTGACAGGTCATCAAGTCGACACTAAAGCTCCTGCTCTTTCTGCTTTTCTGACTCGTGATATGGTAGGGGCGGGTACACCTAGAGGGCTCTATCTATGACCCCAATATCGACCTTTGAAAAAATTGAGAAGGCTTAACCCGATGAAGAGTCCCATGGCCTGATAATAGGCATATACACTATGGTAAAAAAAGTGGGTAGCGACTAAGATAGTAAAACGCTATTGTTAGAGGTACACCATCCACTGAGCTATGCAGTCAGCCCCCTGCGGCTGACTGCTTAGCTCAGTGGTTATTGGTGTATCTCAAATAAAAGCACGATCGTAACCACTGAGCTGAGCTGTCAGCCGCTGACTGTATAGCTCAGTGGTTATTGGCGTACCTTTTATACAAGCACAATATATAGCTCGGCGGCTATGGCGTACCTATAGTAAAAGCACAATCATAACCCCTGAGCTGAGCAGTCAGCGCTGACTGCGTAGCTGGCTGACTGCATAGCTCAAGTGGGTATGGTGTATCTGCCGAACACAAATGATCTTCCGACGGCAGTGAGTAGTTTCTCAACTCACCCTCGCTCGAATGAACTACAGTGGGTACCCCGATTTGAGAGCGCCAGGATAAGAGCGTTCGGGACTTGAGACCGGCCAACTCGGCACGTTCCGCCTATGCTAAAAACTGTATTTCCCAGTACAGATAAGAGCAATATATAGTTGAGAGCGCTTGTTTCGGCTTGCTTGTCGCGGGAAGCTCTTAAATTGGGGTACCCACTGTAGTGGCACCTAACTCTTTGGGGACAAATCAGTCGAGCAAGAGTCGTGATTTTTTTTTTCCGGTGTGTAACCCTTTCAGAGGCCCCAAAACCCCTCCCTATACTAATTCCAAGTAGTTTTGTCCCCAAAAACGGGTTTCCAGTTGTAAAGGCGTGGAAAGGGTTCTTGTGTTTCCCCTGCTATGGTAGGGGTGGGTGCACCTTCTTTTTTCTGAGGCCTCTCCGACTTGATGAGCTCTCTTTTTTTTTCACACACATCTACTTTCCAACACCTTCTGGACAAGCCGGGGTCACAGGTGTCGTCCCATCGCCCCCCCGGTTCTTGCCTTCAACTTTTTATCGCGCATAGCGTTCAGCAATCCCACTGCTCGTCGATTTTTCACTGAGTGTTGATAACTCACGCTCTCGCGCTTTCCGCAAGTCAATTTGTGCACAAGAAAAAAAACCCACGACTTTACACGAGTATGCACTCGGGCGGATTCGAACTCATGAAACTGACCTATACCAGGCTAGAGGATAACCTGATACGCCACCGGGGCGACCGGCTCTCTATATAACCCCAAACCTGATTTTGATAACGATGAAGGCGCAACGCGATAAACAATCCCATGGCGTTGCCATACGAAATAAAGTCGGACTGGAAAACCCATAAAAACCCATGGTATTCCGGGCCAAGGCTACGGCATGATATAAGCCGGTCGCCCCGGTGGCGTATCAGGTTATCCTCGAGCCTGGTATAGGTCAGTTTCGTGAGTTCGAATCCCCCCGAGTGCATACTCACTCGTATGAATTCGTGAGGACTTTTCCTTGTGCACAAATTGACTTGCGGAAAGCGCGAGAGCGTGAGTTAGCAGCACTCGATGAAAAATCGACGAGCAGTGGGATTGCTGAACCCTATGCGCGATAAAAATTGAAAGCAAGCACCGAGGGGGGGAAGGGACAACACCTGTGACCACGGCTTGTCCAGAAGCTGGAAAGTAGATGTGTGTGGAAAAATACATACATATATATAGTAGGGGGGATGTTACGACGGTGTTATGATGCTGTTATTTTGATGTTGTGACGGTGTTATGATGGTGTTATGATTGTGTTATGACGGTGTGATGATGTTATGATGATGTTACGATGATGTTATTATGTATCTCCGTTTTCATCGCCGGGTTTGAGCCACCTGCACGAGTGCCTCTGTATCCCATATACCATAATATTTTCAGGCGTTTTTTTTTTGGCGCAGCATAACCTATTATCCCCTTGCGAACGATCGCAACGCTAAAATTTAAACAGCCCGAAAGGTTGACTGACGCCTCCACGACTGGAAACTCGTTTTTGGGGACAAATTCGCTTGAATTTTGTATATGGAGGGGTTTGGGCGCTCTAAAAGGGCTAATTAAGACTGCAAAAGAATACCTCAAAAGTTCCCCCCTACCGAGCCTGAGTCTCCGACCATACTGAGTACCAGGTAGCTCCTCATTTAACCCCCGTTTAGAACTAACTGCATTCACGTTTTTCGGGGCTAACCACTATGGAAGGTGTAGCACATGGTTTTTTTCCCAGTTCTGAAAGGGTTCTCGTGTTTCAGTCCTCGTGCCGCTTTTTTTCTGTCCTCAGATTGATCTTCGTGAGGTGCACCAAGCTGAAGCGAACCCACCAGTCGGCCCAGAATCTGCTCATGGGGCTCGGCGTGTCCAACGGCGTCGATCTCCACGTCAGGTGATTGCTAGCGCTGTTATTTACGGGGGGCCATAGTAAACAGGACCTACGATACACACAAAATCCTTTATATTACCTGGTACCCAGCTCGGTCCTGATTACTATGTTTCCCCGTTATGGCTGGCTGACTTTATGTCGCCGACTATTGATAGTGAGACAAGTGGACGCACGAGAGATGTATTAAGGTATACCCTTTTTTGGCAAGAACGATAGAGGTATTAAGGCATACCCTTTTTTGGCAAGAACGATGGAGGTACTAAAGTATACCCTTTTTTGGCAAGAATATGTTCTGAATGACGGGGCTCCTTAACCAGGAATCGTTGCAATGGTCATTCTTGTATTGCAATCTGAGCAATTTTTTACGTAGCCCATGTTTTTGGCCATCGGGTTGCATTTCGGTGTACTCAAAATGAGTTTTTTGGCGAGGTATACAGCTCCCCTCAATAGGTTAGGAGCCTGAGAACAAAAAAAGGAGGTGCACCTTTCATGTGGCATGTGTCACTGACTGACTTGATATTTTTTTGTTTTGGCGGATAGTTCTTGGTTGGGTGGATAAGTAAGACAAACCTGTGTCACTGACTGACTTGATAGCTTTTTTTTACTAGACGGATAGTTCTTAGTTGTGGCTTAAGTAAGACAAATCGGGACCACGGCTACGGTAGTACTGCTTGTACTGGTCATTTTTGGTGTTCACGATGGTGATGGCTATGGTTGGTTAGCCAAGTGAGACGACTGATTGACCTGATACGTGTTCTTACTTAACTAATAGTTCTTAGTTGGGTGGCCACGGGAGACAAATCAGGACCACGGCTACGGTGGTATTGTACTGGTCGTTTAGTGCTCACGACAAGAATGGCTATGTAGTTGGCTAGCCAAGTAAGACAACCGACTGACTCGATAGTTTTTTTTACGTGACGGGCAGTTCTTAATTGGGTGGCGAAGTAAGACACATCAGGACCACGGCTACGGTAGTATTGTACTAATCATTTTAGTGCTCACGATGGTGATGGCTGTGTACCCAGTTTCTTTGCAATCTTCTAAGATTTTGTGTTCTTCGGTTTCGTGATATATAAGCACCACCGCCATGGAGTTTAATATCCAGAGCCTCGCCGACACACAATATTAGCTCTCGCGCGCTCGCGCGAGCGCCTGCCCTATCATATGCTGTTGTTTCAAGTACGCCAGCTGCTTTGGGTTCGATCTCAAACTTAGTGCTCGATACGCATCTTTGCAAGCTTGCGTGAGATACTCCAGCCGCGCGTCTGTTTGCATGTCGTACTTTTTCGTACTTTTTTTTTGTGATTTTTTTTTTTCGCGATCTGCACCGCCTTGGATTTATGTACGGTATATACGGTATATACGGTGTATATATACGGTATATATATACGGTACGCCCGCGGTGTGAGTCAGGCGCAGGGCCATTCGCGATTTAGCAGTAGCCTTGCCGGTGTTCTCAACCCACAAATCATGCCAGATAAAGTACCAAATATGTTTCGATTTTTGAGGTGGTCTGCACATTGCGCTCAGGTCGGAGCCTTAGCCCGGGTTAGGGTTGGGGTTAGGGTTGGGGTAGGTTGGGATGGGTTGAGTTTGGTCGACACCCTCTCGCAACTTGTAAAACACACACACGAAAACACGAAAACCAGCCTAAAACCTCTATAATAGAGTGAAATAAATATATACTTCGAAGAATATACGAAGTATGATACTTTATCTGGTATGATTTGTGGCTTAAAACCGGTAAAGGCGCCTAAGCTTGCTAGGGAAAATGGGGTTATACCGTCTACCATAGCTCGCGTATGTTGTCAACAGTCAATGCGGAAATTGATTCAGAGGAGGGTAACCGACGATTCCCTTAACGCCTTTACAACTGGAAACCCTTTTTGGGGACAATTTTACTTGGATTTAGTAGGGAGGGGTTTTGGGGCTCTAAAGGGGTTTAAAGCGCAACCATAACCTCGACCCTGCAAATCTGCTTCAGCACACGTCCGTGTGCTTTCATAGCCCCCCCCCCCCACTGGATTGATGGTCTTAAGGACTATGGCCATGCATGAAGTGATTTGACTCCCCCCCCCCGGCGCTTCGCGCTTGGTGCACACTATATCTGCCTGGCCGGTGAAAACCCGACGTGCTCCGTCCCGGCATTGTAGGGATGCGAGGGTCTCTACCATATGGTCATTCATACAACTACTGGCCATTCACGAAATGAGTACACCCCCACCCCCCCCCCCCTCCCAACCAGACATGTCGGTTGACGGCATGGCTTTCGGCCATCAAGGCCTATTTAGACTGATTTTTTTTTTTTTTTTTTCATCCTCCGGCGGATGGGGAAAAATAAAGCTTTAGCTCACCACACTTCCACGTATTTTCATACGCGTCGTGTGTCGATTTAACTCAGTAGCTTTCGCAGCCCAACGCTAGCTGGCGCACCAACGTAATCGATTTATGTAGGGAGTTCCTTAGTGTCTGTCCGTCAGTGTGATTGCTCCAACGGTGTTTCAAAAATCTTGTACGTGGTATAAAGCATTGCTCGTTAGTCCTAATTCCTTTTGTTGTTGATGAAATCAACACGCCGAAATCATTTGATAATCGAGCAAGATCCAATGAAGACAAATACGATCACGTGGTCGAGAAATGACAACAAGGCGAGTACGAATTGGAAAACTATCATGTAGTAATACCCCAAGTACCAACAACGCAGCTTGCAAAGATGAGTATCGACCCTAAATTCGTCGAACTCACAGCTGACGTCCTTAAAATAGTTTTATAAAATACCCTCATTTGTTTTCACGTACCCTTTTATTAAATTTTCTTTCCATGAAATATCTAGAATCTTAGTACAAAAACGTACTTCCTTGAAAGATGCTCCAAAATGATACACCATATACCCGTTACGTAGCCTTTCGATTATCTTTGAAAGCATTACTTTTGTTTGGAATCGGGCTTGAATCGACGACCTATCAAATCTTGTACGTGGTATAAAGCGTAAGAAGTTTGCTTGAAAAGTTGCTTTTTAGGTGATTTAGTAACTACTAGGAGGTTTAGTTGACAAGGCGCTTCAAAGTACTAGTTATAGCTCTACTTTTGTATCAAGGGCGCGAGTCCCGACGGCCGACATCTTTGCCCCACCGCGCTTGGTGCAAGAAATGCCTACCTGGTCGATGAAGACCCGACGTGCTCCGTCCCGACGTTGTAGGTGTGCGAGGGTCTGTGATCTGGCAGACGACCATGCATGACAGTGATTCCCCCCCCCCTTTTTTTTCCCTTTTTTTTTTGACGGTCGATTACAGCTGGCGGTCGAGTTGGATCATTCGTGCGGGATGGAGAACTTTTACTCCGCACAAGGGGAATTATCGTATAATGTATAATGTATAATGTATAATGTATCTGCTAGTGCTTATGGTAAGGCACCCACGAGGCAATTACAGTTACATAGTACTCCCATTGCTGTCTCTGGAAGTGGCCATACAGGAAATTAAATTTTCCCGTTGAAGCTGTCATCCATATGCAGAGTCCGTCTCACAAACGGATCTTGGAAGGATGCAGCTCACCCTTCATGCGACTCGCCGAACACCTCACGGCGCTTTGCGCTTGGTGCAAGCAATGTGTGCCTGGTCGGTGAAAAGCCAACACAAAGCCAACACAAAGCCAACACAAAGCCGACGTGCTCCTTCCCGGCATTGTAGGAAGCGAGGGTTTATGGTCAGACGGTCATACGACTACGGCGATGCAGGAATATCGAGTACACCCCCCTCGTCAGTTCTCGCCGTCACAGACGTCGGTTTGACGGTCTGAATTTGGCCCGGCAAGGCCCCCTTGGGCTTAATGTACTACTTTCAGTGTAGGTAGTCAGTTCCTTTGGCGGCCGTCCGTCAGAATGCTCGCTCAAAGAGTGCTTCAAAAAACGTATACCTGGCACGTCGGAAAGGTGCTTGAAAATATGCTTCATTGCGCGTATCAAACTCTGTAGCACGCGAGATCGAAGTATCACACGCAGCTTGCGAGGATGAGCTTGGACAGATTTTCCCGATGCCACGGGTGAAACGTCTTGTTAGTTTTTTGTTAAAAAATACTCCGAAGAACCAGGTATGAATAGGCTTCAAACGTTCTAAGGGGCGCGAGTGCCGTTCTCCGTTGTGCCTGTCCCCCATCGCAACCCTATCCCGTCAGGCCTCCCGCTAGGGAAACCCTTTGGCCGAGCAAACACAACCAGGTACGACAAAACGAGCTTATTGCGGAAGCCAATGAGAACAACGACTATCCGAAACAGGCGGAGTTGAAGCGCGAGACAGCGAAGGTGGGGGTCTTCCGTCCGTTTTGCTTGCTTTGCTTTGCTTTGCTTTTTTTATTCTCTGGCGGACTTAAAGGCAAAACACAAGCTTGACCCCTGTGGGACTTGAAGGTGAACAAAATGTGAAAAAAAAATGTGACGATTTCGTACAGAATTGGGACATGAGAAGGAAGGTGAAAAAAAATGTTAAACAGTCATGGCGGATTTCGTACACAACGTACACAATTGGGACATGAAAAAAAGATGCAAAATATGTATTGAAAAATGTGACGATTTCGTACGGAATTGGACCTTTAAAAGGTGGGTATATAATGTAAAAATTTGCAACGATTTCGTGCAGAATTGGCGACACGAAGCAGCATACGGGCGTAATTCGAAAAAATCAACGAGCATAAGAAGCTGAAAAGTGGAGATGCCGAACCCTCTGCGTGATGAAAATGAAGGAAAGTAATGGGGGGGAGAAAGGAAGGAAAGGCACCGGTCTATGGCCATGGCTTGTCCAGAAGGTCGTTGAGGGTAAAATATACCCTCTTGCGAATGGAGCTAGAGAGTAAAAGTGGTAGGTGGTGGATTAAAACAAAAAAAAAGGGGGGTTGTTCGAAGCGCAACGTTCCGAGCTACCGTACAGTATGCGACACGCGCCCCCAGCATGCGCTCATACTCGCACTGCTGCACGCTCTTCCAATTTATGGACGTTTTGACAATATCACACTTGACGCATTTACTGGTCGAAATGGGCTCCCTGAATGGTTAGGCTCACCACACATCCAGGCATATCGTGAGAGTCAGCTTAGCTCAGTTGCAGCGAAAAACGGTGCTGCCTGGCGGGAGTTTGGGCTATTCATGTCGTACTGTTCGCTGGACCGGGGGGGGTTACGATAAAGTAGGGTAGGGTAGAGCATGGGGCGGCTTTTGTTTCTCTCGGGCACAACCGAGGTCGTGGCGGCTTGCGCTGCCTTTTGCCACGCCAGTATCTTTGTTGTTTCAGCAACCGACTCAGTTGATGCAACGACCCATACAAAAAATGGAAGCGTGGTGATATTAGCCCTTTTTCCAGTGCAAAATATATGGCATACTAGCTCGAAGTGGTTGGTACCGAAAACGTAGGTGGAGTTCTAAAGGGGTTAGGATTCCTGTTTTTCCTTATCCGGCGACGGATAAACGAAAATAACAAACATGGTTTCACAGGGCGTTCGTTGCCTTGTAGTGTGGAGGATGTTTATGTGGGAGACGAGGGGGGGAGCGGGCGGAGAGGGCTCGAATATGTGGCTTATATTTGGACCCAGACTGATATGTTTTTTTGTAGTTACAATACAACAAAGTGTGTTTAGCAAGATCACATCCCCATGCGTGTATCTTGTGCGTGCGTATATCATACCTATGCCTGTTTACCTGGCCCGTTGTGTCAGATGGTCGGTGTGGAGGAGAACGGGGTGAAGTGGACGACGGTGAGAGAGGTTGTGTCCTGCTACGAGGCGCACGGAGTTCCCCTGCCGCGATGGGTGAGAAAGAGGGGAGATAAGAGAAAGATAACCAACGATGGCATACTCCTGGTTGCTGTTCAGTTGCTCCTCGCTTTGCTTCTGATGCTGTTGCGGTGTCTGCCCCATCGCCTGTCAAGACTCGGAGGCCTAACCGTCGTGCGTGGTAGTGCGGGCAAGTCCGCCATCCTGCTGAACGATGGGGCGTGGCATGGTGTAATTCGGTCCTTCACTTTGTGGCCTTTACTATGTTACTGTGTGTTTATTGTCCCAGGGCAATTACGTTCCACGACGAGGTACTGCGGCGGTTATACACGAATCAAAAAGCGGGGTTTTTTTTTTTTGTTCATCCCAATGGCACCTATTATCTTCGCACTTTTTATCTCCCTTTCTCCCTCCCTAAACGTAACTCAGATCCAGTGTCGCTAAGCAGGTTATTGTCCCCCCCTCCCCACTACGGTACGTGCCTTGATGTTTATCGCGAGAAGACTTCAGCCCTTTTTTCCGCGGTCGACTCGCATCGAATTGCGCTAGTGCCCCTGGGTGAGAGTCTCGGGCTGATCGCAGCAGAGAGGCCTCATTTATCCCAAACTGTTTACCCGGTACCAGGTACGGGTTAAAGCGACGATGGCACGTCACAGTATTTATAATGGTTGTTTGACGCCGGCGTTGCTAGCCCCCCTCTCCCCGCTGCCGCCGCCGCCGCCGCTGCTGCTGCTGCTGCTGCCAGTGATATGTTTTTTGTCTTTGCTGGTGTGTAAAAGCCCTACTTGGCATGTTGAAATGCGCGTTGCGCTGTTTATTTTTCAGAACTAACGAAGTTGTTGCGTGCGTTCCTTTGCGCGTGTTTTCGTCCTTTCAACGGCGGCGAGGGGGGCAGGCGGGGAATATATAACCTGGATTTGACTCCCCACAGCAAATTTTCGCCGTCACCGCCACCTCTTATGATTTTTCGACAACTTGACATGCGTTACAGGCCACTGATTCTGGCGTCGTGGAGGGCATCGTGGACTACACTGGGTGGATGTGGGGACGGTGGTTCGACAACCGCGAAATGATCAGGTTATGCCTTGGGCCTTTCCTGTCGGAGGTGCGAGCTGTTGTTGTTGCTGTGGTTGCCGTTGTTGTTGTTGTCGTTGCTGTGGTTGTGGTGTGGTTGTCGTTGTCGTTTTTGCTGTTGTAGTTGTTGTTGTTGTGGCTGTGGCTGTGGTTGTTGTGGTTGTTGAGCTAACAATACGAGTAAGTCGTCGCCGTGGTCTAGTCCGTCGTCATCAAAACGCTAAAAGAGGTATAATGCACTATCCGTGGTCTAGTCCGTCGTCATCAAAACGCTAAAAGAGCTATAATGCACTATCCATGGTCTATTCCGTGGTCATCAAAACGCTAAAAGAGCTATAATGCACTATGAGCCCGTTAATTGTTTTTTTGCTCGGTCCTCGCCCTTTATCGTCTTTTTGTGGTTCGACAGTATCGAAATGACTAGGCTAAGCCTTGGGCCCTTCCTGTTGGGTGATTGGGTGTGCAACCCGGCAGTAATGGTATGCCGCGCAAACTAAGCGTATAGTGATGCTGGCAATTATTTTTGCATAATGGGGTGTGTTCAAGAGCATACCAGGTGTACCAGTACAGGCTGGTTCGCGTAAAATATATATATATATATATATATATTCCGCGGCGAAAGTCCACGCCGTTTCTTGGATTCAGACCGTGAAATTTTGCACACGTCTTCTATGTGCCATTCCGAAGACCTCACCTGTCGGGTTTCCTTTTTTTTCGGATTTTTCGTCAGTTATTTCGTTCTGGAATATGTGACCCACCTTAGACCAAACTTTTTTCGGCGAAAAAAATGAATAAATAACCCCCGGAGGTCAGGCCTCGGGATGGGCATGTAGAACACGCGTGCAAAATATCTCAAAAACGGCGTGAACATTTGGACTTTGGTGCGTAAACATGAGTAAGATACGTTATTTCCTCCAAATTACTTGGTCTTAAGTGTATAATCCAGCTTTTTCGCTTGATTCTGCTTAATGTTGAACACAGGCAGGTCAGACGTTCGATTTTTTGCGCGAAACATTCTACAGGCATTCCTTAGCAATACGTCCAACCGGATCGTGCTAAATGCGGCGCAATTTTTTTTCGCCCCCGCTGGGAAAAAGGCTGAATATTATTTTGAAAACATCGAAGACCTGCCATTGATCGATGCGAGTTTCGCTCCTATTAATATAGACAGCCTGAGGCCGGTATGAAAAGGAATGGCCATGTCACCCTCTTACCCTCTTACCCTCTTCCACTGGCACTGGCACTAGTCATGGGGGTCAGTATGATACCAAATATTCACCCTTTGACAGGATATTGCGAGCGGCACTCGCCGTGGAGATAATTTGTTTTTTTTCGTGAACCAGCCTGTAGCGGAATTGGGCTTTTTTTCGAGCTTTCGAGCTTATCGACCGTATCTGGGGGAAGGCAGGGTGTCATCTTTTTCTGCATCCTCCTTATCGGACAATACGCAGAAAACATTAGGCAAAAAGGGCAGCGCGTATATTCGCCTAAGCGCTAGTCCATTGACAGGCTCGGTCGTGACGCATATACTTTTTTCTCGGTCTCCTTCTTTTAGCGTCTGTCTGTTTCAACAATATTCGCACAATAACTAGGTTAAGCCTTGGGGCCTTCCCGTCGGAGGTGTAATGGTGAAATGGTAGATACAACGCGCTAGCCGATTGGTGGGCACGACGCATTGGCGTTTTGGTTATTGATATGTATATAAATGTATATATATTGTTTTCTCCTGAACGCGGCAGGTGCTGACCATCATCGGGGCAAGGGGGGACGACAGTGGTGTGCCCGAGGCGGGCATGACTAAGACACCAAAGTTGGCCATATTTTCAGGTGGGCGTATGACAGAGTACAATGTAGAAGTTTATGACATACGACATGGAGAGGCATGATACGAGTCTGAAAAATAATGATCTGGCCCCTGGCGGGCAGTAGCCGGAGCGAGCAACATGTGGGAGGACGAGCGCACGTTGCGAGAGATGATAAAAGACTCCACGAAATTACAGCTCTACCGTAGCTGTCCGGCTAGCACCTAGCGCCGCTGTGGTTGTGTTTTAGCTCCCGTATACCCTTTTGCGATTTTATACTACTCTATAGGTCACAAACCTAGGGAGCGCTTTGGTGCGTGTGTGTGTTTTGCGTTGTTTTCTCGAGCATACTCTGGTTTGCTATTTTGTACCACTCTGGACGTGTGCTGCGGTAAAGGTAATTAACACCTACCAGGTATTGATAACTTTTCCTCATTTCCACATGTGAGGAGCTCGATACCTCACCCATTTTATTTTATTTTTCACCCTTCTACTTTCCAGCTTCTGGACAAACCGTGGTCACAGGTGTCGTCCCTTTCCCCCCCCGGTTCTTGTCTTCATTCTTTATCGCGCATAGGGTTCAGCAATCCCACCGCTCGTCGATTTTTCATCGACTGTTGCTAACTCACGCTGTCGCGCTTTCCGCAAGTCAATTTGTGCACGAGAAAAAGTCCCCACGAATTTATACGAGTATGCACTCGGGCGGATTCGAACTCACGAATCTGACCTCTACCAGGCTCGAGGATTACCTGATACGCAACCGGGACGACCGGTCTGTCACCCATACAACTTACCAGGGGAAAAAAATAAAAACGCAACTCGCTAAACACCACCATGACCTAGGTGAAACAACGAACAACGGTAGCGTGAAACGCAAACGGTACTCTGGCGACATTGGATGCTTCCTCTCACTAAGGGAATCCCCCGCTATCAAAGATGTGGTGGCGTTTTTGTTGTGGGTGGCCCGAAAACAACCCCCCAATTGGTTAACGATGCGTCGACGGCTGATTTTGTATGGTATACCTTTTTCCATAGTAGATCTGGCGATATTGAACACGGTTCCTTAGCCAGTTCTTCTAGCACTGCACTCCCCCCGTTGAAGGGGACTATACACCTGGAAATTTGACGTCGACAATCTTAGGCGTTGTCTAGAAGGAGTTGTGAAAACACCTTTGATACTTGAGAGGGGAAAAAAAATGGCGACGATAATTGACGATTTTGACGGCATCAGCCGCTGCTTGTTGGCGATGATAACAATTTGGTGTTCGTACGACGACGCCAACAATGCGAAAGACCCGTGCGGGACGGGCGCAGGCGCCGTGGTCCTACTCGTACTTCTGCGCGCTCACGTTATTCGTGTACGCTTGAAAATGTCGCAATCGTCGTTTTTTTGGTCGCTATTCACGGGCACGAGCCCCGAAAGGGCTAAGATTGTTGCCAGTCAGATCTGTTTTGGCCCAAACGTGCTACGTACCCCTATCGTATCACGCGTCTCTGCCCAGGGACGTAAAGAGGGGCCGTTTTGGTAGTTATTTCGAGCAAATGCGGGTTATTTTTATATTTCACACCGTGGCAAGTCGTGGAACCGCTTTTTGAGATATCTGGAACCGGGTTGTACGAGCGCCGCCGCCGCCGCCGACCAACAACGACGCACACAATTTGGCAACCGTTACAAGTGAACACCCTGTTGCTCGAGTTTCTTCCGACTGCTAGACTGTAACAGGTGTTATTTTTGCCAAAGCGATCCTTACGTTTCCAGGCGTATTGATGGCTGCTAGGTGTCATGTCATGGGCGCATACTTCTATTATGAAACATCCTCCAGTAGAAAACGATGTTTTCGTTGGACGACCGTTCCGCCAAAATTGACGACTTACAGGCTTTGTAATTTTAGTGAAAATCTAAAAGCGAAGAAGCAAACGCATCTGAGGAAGGGCAAAATCTTCACCCCCCCCCGCGCTCCCATTGTTCCCTTTTCGTGTCTCGTCGAAGTCCTCGATGATAACGCCGTTGCGGGATGCTAAAAAATATAACAAGCGCGATGGAAACCGAAGCGAGCCGAACCAATTCAAAGCAAAACGAAACGAACACCACAAAACAAAACAAAGCAACACAGAACAAAACCATCCGAACCAAACCGAACAGAACAGAACAGCACCAATTAAAACCGAACAACCGAACCGAACCGAACCGAACCGAACCGAACCGAACCGAACCGAACCGAACCAAACCAAACCAAACCAAACCAAACCAAACCAAACCAAACCCAAAATAATAGTATTCGTGAAGTCTTCGAACGCACGGTCTCGCAACCGACACACGAATAAATGTATAGATGAGAAGCAAGCCACGAGGCGCGTACATTGCCGCCGTCGACGCACGGGCTGCTGCACCAGTTGGGTGGGAAGCAATGCCCGAGACGCACATTACCATGAGAGCGAGATGATAGCGCGGTCATCGTCCGTGGTGTAGTGTTCAACCCTGCAGCAGCAGAACTATTTTATTTTGTGTTGACACTTGTATTGGTAGATATTACCATTGAAGACATTGCCATTAGCTTAAATGCCATTGCTGCTGCTTTCCATTCATCTATGGTGTTTCTTTCAGGACACGATTCGACTCTGGTCCCTATCATGGCTGCGCTCAAGATCTACGACGACGTGTGGCCACCATACGCCAGGTAAGACTGCCGGAAAAGAAACATGTGTAACCCGGGGCGCGTCTAAGCCATGCGCTTATGACAGCCCCCCGAACGCAACGCCGACCAATGAAGTGGCAGAAATACTCGGCGAACGTGCACCTTTTAGCGAGGCGATATTAACGACACGAAAACAGTAAATCTGTGGCCAAATGGCCACGACTTTAGAAATTTCGACGTGCAAGAAGTATCCATTTTCAGTATCCATTTTCAGCTATTTGAAACAGATAAATGTGTTGGTCTGGTCCTTGCTTGGCCAAGAGTAAGTTATGCTTGCAGGAGTGCGCATCTAAGCCACGTGCTTATGACAGTTCCCCGAACACTTACCAATGGAGTGGCCAACATTCCCGGTCATCGCGAAACTTTTAGGACTGTTATTAACCCCTGAGCACGCGGAAGTGGTGTGAACAGTACCAACCGCCAGAACGAGAACGGTACGGGTCGCGTCACTTGTCGCGGTTCGGGTTGCGTTGGGTCGGAGTGACCCGACCCGACCCGACCCATGATGTTTGAAAACCTCCTGACCCGATCCGACGCAACCCGCTCCTTACTTCACCGCTATTTACCCTTGTGGAACTGCACCCCCGTTTTGGGGGGGGAACTACTTGGAGTTAATGCAGGACCGTTTTTGCAGTATTACAATGGTTCACGTAAAGATAATATATATTGCGAAATGGCCGTAATATCGTGGCACGGCTCTATCGTTGAGCACTCGCGGCCCCTCTATCCGCTGCCACCTCGCTCGTGAACAGCTACATACGTCTGACCATCGCCAGTGACGAGCAGGCTATTTTGTTTCAAACGCGCTACCCCTATCGCCGGCTCTGACTATCAATTCCCATGGCGTACTTCACCCTTCTTGGCTATGCAAGTCGTCTGTATGGCTATAATTGTTGAGCACTCTGCCGTCTGCCGCTGCTCGTGCGAACAGCTACATAAGTCTGGACATTGCCAGTGACGTGCATGGGGCAAGTCTTGTACGGGTGGTTTTCAACGGTGAGGAGGCCGTGCTTCCAGGGGCTGTGGGGCCTTGGATCCCCTTGCAGGAGCTCCAACACAGGTAAGCACCAACACGAAATGACCAACAACGTCATTGCTATCATGTGCCCTACGCTCTGCGGGGGTGCGAATAGTCTCGCTCACGCCCGGACCGTCCCTCGATTCCTAACGCGCGTCCGGTCCTCGCTTCCGGTGTGGTGCCAGGCTGTTGCGCTACAAAGCTCGCATCTGTCGTAAGGTTGGCGGGTCTTGTGACGTCCTTAGGGAGAACGTCTCACTTGTCTCAGCATGTTTTTTGTTAAATGTCTGTTGCACTGTTTTTTGCGCGGAGAGCGGATAGAGACCCCACGAAGGACTGAATGTACGATAAACAAATATCTGTTTGTTGGTTGCTTGAGCGGCAGCGATTGTTACGCGTGCTGAGAAAATAACGCGCATCGCTGCTCTCCGCCTTTTGATCCGCTCCGATCTTGAACCGAACCTAATCGAAACGAACACCGAACCGATCATTATTAACAGACTGGAGGATTTCATGCCGACGACCGAAGACATGGTCGTGCGTGAAACCGACGAAGATTCTTCCAAGGCGACTTTGGAGATTTCCGCGGCAGTCAGCAGCGGGAAAGGCAGCAACGATTAGCCCCTCATAAGCGCACCCTCGTTTTTTTGGGGAAAGCTTAATGTGGGATAAATTTTGCGGTTCGGAAATGGTGAAACTACAGGGAACCGAATAGACTCGAAACTCCAAACGGGGCACCGATACCCGGACACGGAACATAATCGGGTCAGCCCGTGAACGAACCTTTAACCAATAGACGACCAAAAGTTACTGCGTACTGGCAGTAGCAGGAATACAACACCCCAAGATGCTGCCACTACTGAAGTATCGCTAGTTGCGTTTATCGGCGCCTGTGATCTGTCGCTGTGAGGAGGTGGTTCGAACAGCCCATTCAAGGTCAAAATCCAAACGTAATTCGGCGTTGTTTTCCGAATTGCGCAAAGTCGAGGGTAAACCCGAGCTTACCGAGCCGAACCACTCCGTAGGCACCCAATTTTGTAGGGGATTGTAAGCCACCGTTCGTGCGTTGGGAACAATTATTTATTTTATGCGTTCTGACGCACACTGATTAATTAGAAACCTTTTCCAGCACTAACAAGGGGAGGCACACACGGAGTAGATTTTAGTTGTTTTATTTGGGCGTTTCTAGTTGTTACTTTCTAGCTGTTCCTTCCGAATTATATTATTTTTTCGACGTTTTGTTTGCGATACTGCTTCCGCAGGTCTCGGTAACAATTTCTTCTCAGGACCGATGGCGGTATAGGTATAATCAATTCCTGGATTGGTGTAGTTACCATGCTTTCTCTTGGAGTTTTTTTGCTGCAGCGGTCGACGAAACATCCGTTTCTTCTATGGACCGATGGCGGTAAATCAATATCTGATGTGAGGAACACGTAAAAGTAACCCCTGGGTAGTCCCGCCGATATCTATGGCGGTGGTGGTAGTGTAATGTCCCCGTAATTAACCCCCCCCCCTCCCACAGGTGCGAGGGTTTATGTGCATACGACTACCCCCCCCCCCCCCCCCCAACGGGTCTATCATCCTAAAATACTTCGACCATGCATGATATGATTACGTTCCCCCGCCGCCGCCGCCGCCCGGGACAGAGGACGTCGTCGTGAAGAGACGAGTATTATCGTATCTTGTTGTCGCTAAGAAAGCTTTTGACGCCTACTGCGCTATTGGGATGGCACCTTTTGGCCATGTTTTTTCGCTGACCGAGCGCTTCAACCGAGGAACTAGGCGATTATCGTTGAAATATGTAATATGCCTTTTTGTTGGGCATTTTTTCGACGTTGCTCGTTCAGCTCGCGCTGTCGCTACCTCGGGAACCGAAGGACACGCTAGGTAGCGCTGGATTGCAAATGCAATTGAGTTAAATTGGCACACGACGTGCATGAAAGTTCGTGGGAAATGTGGTGAGCTCAGGCTTTATTCTTCCCCGCCCGCCGGAGGATTAAAAAAAAAAATGTGCGTTCCATACCTTGGCCATGGAATTTGTTCATCGGCTGAGGACCTATCGTAAGCGAATGTCGTTAAAAACATGCGCCTGGGTTGCGTGTTTTCGACGGTATTCGTTCGATACCTTGGTCGTGCGGTTGCTCATCGGCTATGGATCTAGGCGAATATCGTTGAAATACAATGCCTGTTGTGTGTTTTCGGCGTTTTTTTCGTTCGATACCATGGTCGTGGGATCGTTCATCTGGTCTCCCTGTTATCTTTTCTCAAACGCCGTGAGGTATGAACCGATCCTCAAAAAAGGTACTTCGTGAGTGATGTATAAATCGAGCCTCAGAAAAGGTATTGTTTGAGTGAGGTATAAACCGAGCCTCAGAAAAGGTATACGTGCACCCAACCCCACCCCTGCCGTGGCATGCATTTTTTTTCGCTCGTACCTTAGGGTATGAGGGGACAATCCGTCGAGCGTCACGAGAAATCAGAGTGTTGTTGGAAGAGTCTACGAAGGCGGTATACACCAAGCAGGTCCTCACTCGTAGGGGACCTATTTATTAATAGTAAAATAAACCTATCGGGAATATTACGAGAAGATATCGTGGAAGAAAGTGGAAAGTATAGCTTCTCTTTTTTGCTTTAGTTTACCTGGTCGTATTTTTTGTTTTTCAACCGAGAGGGTTGTCAGAGGCGTTTTATTTTTGGGACCCGTCAAGTGGAAACACCTCATTCTGAAATCAAGTGCATAGCACGAACGGGAGTGAGGGTGTCTCCCGGAAAGTGCATATGTTGCCACCGCTTGCTGCACGCGGTTCGGTGACACGTTGTTCGAGTTCACATCCAGACTTGAGCCATTGTCTATATGCTTCGCGTGGTAATTGGGCGAGGTTGGGTTTCCGTAAGTTGCAGCGGTGTTTCTTGTGCTGCGCGTGAGAAATGTGGAGCTCGGGTTGCCGTAGAAACGCTCGCACCGACGCTGCACCGACGCTCGGGCGGATTCGCGGCGAGGTCGTGGTACCAATACGAATTGTAACGGCATTCCAGGTGAGTAAATCGATCCGATCCGATCCGCACATTTTTCGAACAGTATAAACAGCAGCTCTTCTCGCCGTATATCTTCTTGGTACACTGCAGTAGCAGCCTCCCTGCTTTCATCGAACACATTAATAATGGAGTTCTCATACGGTCCTCGTAAACAAAACACGATAATAGTCGAAAGTGAGACGAAAATGGCAACACGACTCGTCGCGTGGTTATTATGTTGTGTTCGAGCTACCACTGGTGCTTGCACAAGGTGCAATGCATCAATACGACTTGAAGAAGACATATGCTGTAGTACGAGTCGCGGTAGGTTACTGGCATGCGATACTGGACCCTCGCACCTAGGCCCCTGTCCACGCGAAGAGGATGTGGCTTTTGTTGTCGCCGTCGCTGTTTGGCATAATTCAAACAAAGGCGAGGAAACCGTCCAGAGACCCTTCATGGTCCCAACTCTGCCGTAAGGCGGCTTTTGTGTGTGTCTAGTGCACGCATTATCAATCGATAGGATTGAAACGGCAAATTCGATGGGACGTTAATGGTGCACATGACAATAGGCAACCGCACGGAGACGAGAGTTGGTTTGACTGTCATACTGCATGCCAAAAGCTGAGACTAGGACCACGCGATGTTATCGTGCGGGGGGGTGATGTGCGAGGTGTATGTATGCCGGCGCGGTGGGAGTGGGTGGGAGAGCGAAGGAACTTTCACGAGGATGTTGGTAGTGGGAATGGGGTGCTCTAAGGCTGCTTCGAAAGCCGTACCAGGTATACAATGACGTAGTAGGAAGTTTGCGTCGAAAATAGTTGTATCCGTAGACTAATAAAATTATGACGAACAAGTGTTTCATGGTTTAGATTGGGTTCAAAAATTACTTTTCTGAAAGGGATAACCTACAAGTAAACTCTCAGGAACCGAACCTCAATAATGTGACCGTGTGGAGAAACACTGCGGCTGTTGCCATTAAGTGCTGCAAGTAACCGCTCCATCGGAGGACGTCGACAGAGCGAGTACTTGTCGCTTGTGAGGAACTGTAGTAGTCGGCCGTTTGCAGCAAATCTCACGCCAAAACACCAACATATAGTCTGTATGCATACTTTCTCTGTCTCATAAGTTGGGGTACCTGATTTTGTACGAGCCCTTAACCGTGTCTGATCTGTTTTTCGATTTTTTTGTTCAAGTCTTGTGTGTGTGTTTTTTTAGTAAAAAGCATTGTTGTTTTAAGCTGGTGCTTGAACCTTGCGGAAAAAAAAAAACAGTCGGCCCAAAAATGGCCGTATTTCGCCCTTCCCACGGGAAAGAAAGTGTCGTGAGGAAAAAAAAAACACTACCGCCATTGCGTAGCGGCGACCAACCGATATGTCGGCGCCCAGTTTGCGAGGTGAGGGTGTGGTAGGGGGCGAGTCCATCGCTCAAATGGGTACTGGGCAGGTACGGTACTACATTTGGACGCTTTGGATACATTTGGAGAATTCTCAAAACAATCGAAAAAAACATTCTCAAAATTATTCCCAACCATGAGGCCAAAATAGGGTACCTGGTGTATGTTGAACCATTTTTTTGGTGAAGAGAAAGAACTCCTTTTTTTTGTTTGTTTTGTTTTTGCTCTAGCTTCGTCTTCGTTTCATCTTGCTAACGAACCCGACTATACCACCCTCACCTACACGATTGTACCCAGACGATCTATTGCCCTTCCGTACCCTAACTTATGAGAGAGGAAGTACATGATTGTTTCGTGTAATGTACCCTCTGCTGGATGCCGAGTCTAACAGTATCTGAGGAGCTCCACCGCACATACAGACGTGATTGGAGAAGGTGGCCGTTACCCGTCGCCACTGCTTTTGCGTCGACCTTAACGAACGCAAAAGTAATACAGCGTAATGTTTTGCACTTTCATGACCTCGTTTTTATCTACGCTGCCCGTTTTTGTCTTGTGTAGCTATAGCTGCAGCAGGCGTAGGACGGGCAAACAAAGTACCAGAGATACACATACGAGTTCTTTAATCGATGTGTTTGCTGTGTGTATTGTTTATTTGTTGATTCGTTCAGGGGGATTATCACCACCCCCCCGCTCACCTTCCTTGCCCCCCCCCCCCCCCGCGGCATTAGAAATCCGACGCGTTGTCAAAAACCCAATATAGTACCCCCTTCCCTCCAAAAAACGCCTCTCGTCAAGATAATAACGCTGCGTACCCTATCAACTGGCTGGTAGCATTGACTATGGCGCAAAAAAAATACCACGAAAACCACTGCCCGCGTTTTCTAACGAAACTTATTCGATCGCGAACAAATATAGGCCTCTGCCTTAAACAGAGGAAAAAAACGACCGACGTCCAAAGTAAAAAAAAACACACCTTTGGTACGAAAACAAGAGGACGACTTTAACTTACCAGAACTCGAAGACGACAAGTGCGATTGGCATGTACTTGTTATTTACGATATCCATGCCGCAGAAAAAACAGCGAAAAGCTTCAACCGTCACAGGTTATCCTAGGTTCGTAAACACCATGCAGCACTCGTCCCTGTACTTCGTTTATCTGATACACTAGCTACCCTTTAAAGCGGCGGCCAACGTTCGACACACCATGCAACGCCTCTCCCTCGTCCTTCGTTAGCTGTTATGCACAAAGAGAGCAAGTAACTCCCTCCCCCCCCCCCCCTCCCCCGCTCCGGCCCGCTCAACTATTGCAAAACTTCCTTGAATATCGTATTATGCCAGCAAAAGATGCGATTTTCACCGCAAATTCCATCCCAAGCATTATTTCAGCTCCACCAATGACAGCGCTTGCCAAGGAATGCATGAATCAAAAACCGCTGCACTACACATGCACGCGTATAATATATCATATATATGTTATAGCCCCACTTGGGCCACATCAACGATACTCAAGAAAACAGCACCCCGCCGATCATCTCTTAAGGCTTCCAAAATCTCTAAACAACGCATGCATGACCATGCACGCGGGGCTCTACCTACACCCAACGATTTTCAAGAAATTAACACCCCCCGTCATCTCCTGCGCAACAGGCACGCGCGGGGCTATACCAACGATATTCGACAACAAAACAACCCCGATATTATGTCTTACGCAACCTCAGGCGGGCCTTCGCGAACGGTACTCGACAAAACAGCACCCCATCATTTTATTTCTCCTTCAAAACCTTTAAACAACGCATGCATACGCAGCTACGCACGCGGGGCTATACCGAGGACACGCAACAACAAAGCACCTCCAAAAACTCCTGCGTAGCAGAGCGCGGGGCTATACCAACGATGATGCTCGAGAAAAAAATAGACCCATCGGCTCTTTTCGCCCTTCTGCACGTTCCTTTCCCCCCGCCCCATCGCCAAGCACCAGCTGCGGTGGTGCCATGTGGCGCACAGTCTACTTTGCTGGGACAAATCGCGGGGTTTGCCGTTCGCGACAAAAAACCTGCACAAAAGTTGCAGTAGTAACACAAGTTTTTTCCCGTGTATTCAAGTGTATTCAAGTGCAATGTGTGAAAATACAAGTATACCAAGTATATCCACAACAACAGTGCCGGAGGCCAACCTGTCTTCGGTCTTTCCCACCGGGGCAGAAAAACGTTGCTGCTGCAAAAAAGTATCCCGCCCTGCCAAATTCCAAGCACATCGTCCCCAAAAACGCGGGTGCATTCTTAAAGGGCTCAAAGTAGCCTCGTCGCGCTGCACGGGGGGGGGCATACCCACTTGATGCATGGCCCTAGTACATGACCTTAAACCCTCGCCATCCCTACTTTGCCGAGACGGAGCACATCGGGCTTTCACCGACCAGGCAGATATTTGGTGCACCAAGCGCGAAGTACTCGGCGAGTCGCATAAGCTGCATCCTACAAAACGAACCGCGTATGAGGCGTGCTGCATGGGGGGGGGGGGATACACGACATGTATCAATATCCATAGTAGTAAGTGTTCCCCCTTTCTTGGCAAATGGCCATTCGCCATCCGTCTATACTATAAAAGTAGCCCCCCCCTCTCTTCACCTTACGCTCCGTCAAAGTTGCCCCCCCCCCAACACCACCCCCACCCAACATCCCCTTACGCCATCCCTCACCTCCTTTCTGAAAAATCCAATACAGTGTAGTCCCTCTACAACGCCGATTGAGCAGTGCCGGTTGCCCGTTATATCGCTTGGCATATGCGGGAACAACCAGTAGTGGCAGTACGCGGAGTAGTGCCGGTTGCCGCTATAGTGCCTGTATTTACGGCTGGCACGCACCGGCACTAAAGAGGGACCAATGCTGTCACCCCTTTTCCACTGCGAAAAATATCCCACACTATTTCCAAGTAGTGTGTCCCCAACACAGTTATAACGGGGGCTAATTTCAACGCCGTTTAATACTAGTGTTGTTTCGCTGTAGAGGTAGACGTACCCCCTTCAGAAATACGCCTCCCTATACATTTGTCATCCACCCGGGGGGCGGGGTGGCCCCTTCTCTATTACGAGATCTCCGAACACTGCCTTGAAAGTCTTGATTTCCGGATTCGCTGCTAGGATCTGTGAACCGCCGGTATTCGATTTTGACCACGAAATGAGGTGGGGTGGGGTCGGAAGGGGCGGAGCGGAGTGTCAGGTGTCACGACGGTGGCGGCGTGGCGGAATTCAGCCAGAGCTGTATAAGTGTCGTATTGAACAACTGATGGTGATGGCGGTGGTGGGGGGGGTGGTGGTGCGTGCGTTTTGACAATATGATGGCGAGGGGTAGCTGTGTATCGTGTTGAGGCGATGATGGTGGTGACGGTGGTGGCGGTGGCGGGGTTTTCCCAATGAAGAAGCAAGGGGCAGCAGCAATATTTAAGACGACAGCAGCATCCATCAGAACCAGCTTTTAACATACTCGTTATGAGGAAACAAGGCAAAGACACAACCACGCCAACAAAAAAGACGGAATGAGAGCATGATGACGGCCTCTCACGTCTGGGGGCAAGGCCTCGCACTCGTTGATGCCCACGACGTCGGACCAAAAACACCCAAATCGTCTAGAACCAAATTGCCTAAAACGGCCCAACGCCTGTAAATAAAATAAAAAAAAAAAACGTTCAAAACACGCAAATCGCCCAACAAGCCAAAAATGCCCAACACAGCTCGAAGCACTCAGAACACCGAGAACATTCAAAACATCATACATGCCCGATACGCTAAAAAAAAACCAAAAAACATCCAAAAACACCCAAAAGTTCAAAATCTCAAAACGATCAAAACGCCTAAAGTGATGAAAACCCGAGCACGGCGACGGCCTGTCACCTCCGGGGGCAAGGCCCGCAACCGTTCATGCCCTCGACATCGGACCACAAAACACCCAAAACGTTCAAAACAATCGCATTGCCCTAATAAACGCCCAAAGCCCGTAAATCGTCCAAACACTCCAGCGTTCAGAAAATCCAAATCGCCCAACGTGATACCCCCAGAAAACAACCAAACCGTTCCAAACGCTCTAAACGCTAAAAAAACGCTCAAAACTAAAAAAATGTTCAAAAACGCGAGCATGGCAACGGCCCCTCACCTCTGGTGGCAATGTCTCGAACTCGTTGGTTCCCTCGCTGTCGCAACTTGCACAAAAAGACAAGCTAAAAACACCCAAAACGCTCGAAAAAACGCCCAGCACGCTTAAAAATGCTCAAGAATACGCGCGTGACAACGGCCCCTCACCTCTGGGGGTAGGGTCTCGCACTCATTCATGCCCTCGACGTCGCAACTTGCACAAAAAGACAAAGCTTAACACACCCAAAAACACCCAAAACGCTAAAAAAAACGCCCAGCACGCTGAAAAAATGCTCAAAAATACGCGCGTGACAACGGCCCCTCACCTCTGGGGGTAAGGCGTCGCACTCATTCATGCCCTCGACGTCGCAACATCCAACTTGCAAAAAATGCAAAAAAAAACACCCAAAAAACACCCAAAACGCTAGAAACGCTACACAAACGTCCAGAACGGCTAAAATGCTCAATAACGCGCCCCTCTCACCTCTGGGGGCAAGGCCTCGCACTCGTTCATGCCCTCCACGTCGGACCACAACCCGACGAACTCGTGCTCTCCGTCCCGCTCTATGAAAATCTGAAGCAATATTTCACACCATTCGTTTGTTCTTCCTTGTCAAACATAATACAAGCACATGCCGGCAATGTTCTTGTTTCTCCATTTCTTACACCTAGTATACCGGGAATGGTGTCTGTCAAACTTTAAAGGCCGGGAACGCCCTTGTTTGTCAAAAATGTATATCCAGGGACTGTCCTTGTTCGTCGAACTTCGCAAACCGGGAATGCCCGGAACCATGTTCTGTCCCAGGAATGCACTGCCATACACAGAGACACACACAAAGAGCTTTCGGCTGGACTTCATCCGAAACGTGTGAAAGCCCTTTTTCAATAACTGAAACTGGTGTAGGAAACACCCTGCTTCAAACAAAAGATTTTCAACTGTCTGACCCCATGAAAGAGCTTCTTAGGTGGTGCCATGTCCTTGCTGTTGTTGTTCTTCTCCCGTTATAACCCCTTTGGGACTTGATTATATATTGGTTATAGTATAGCGACCAAAAAAAACGACGAGCGCGAAATTGTCGAGCGTTTACGAGTAACGTCAGCGAGCAGGGACCGTACGAGAGAGTGCTTGCCTTGTTACCGTTCGAACACCGTGTTATATCATCGTCAACCAGCAGTGGCCGACGCCGTAGTCGCCAATTTTCGTCAATTTTTCCCCCTCAAGTCCCAAAGGGGTTACCACCATTTTAGCACCGCACTCCCGACGTCGGGACAAAACATTTGGATTTAGACTAGGATAGTCTTGGGAGTTGGAAATGGGTTAACTCATCGCCACGATCAAGTCATCGCCACGATCATCTCATCGCCACGATCAACTCATCGCCACGATCATCTCATCGCCACGATCAACTCATCGCCACGATCAACTCATCGCCACGATCATCTCATCGCCACGATCAACTCATCGCCACGATCAACTCATCGCCACGACCAACTGATCGCCACGATCAACTGATCGCCACGATCTGGTCCGTGGTCACACGACTGGCTGCAACAACTCTGGAGTCCAAGAATGAATACATCACAGGAAAACACACACCAAAAGAACACACAAAACTAAAGCACATCGTACTCACATCCCAGTCTAGACAAAAAATAAAGAGCAACTAGAAATCAGCGTACGCGCTGGACTGGGACGAGACCCACTCTCTGCTGACTCTCTCGCCTGAGGATACTTGCCGCGGTGACCGCTAACCGAAAACAGGGTATTCCTCAGCTCTCGCGTGGCCCCATCCGACCCATCCACCTGCTCGAAAGGTACGCCTGGGTTTCCAGAAGGGGATACAAGGAGGGAGACGGGAATACAGGGACGGGGTGAAACAGGCACAGGGAGGGACAGGGGTGAAACGGAGATAGGCACGTGATTGTTGCGAGAAGGGAAAGGGTGGACTTGATTTGATGTCTCAGTCCAGGGAGTGCAACTGTACTAATGATGTATATAGATAAACTGTTACTCGCGTAAATATGATATGTGCGTCAGACGCCGTGAGCGTGATCGACCAAAGTATCAGTTCTGCAAGCTGCGTGCTGCTTCGGTTATGCACGCTCTACAAATCCAGAGAGCTACTGTTCGATAGAAGTCTTTGGGCGGGTTAGACGCGAGCAGCGCTCAGTTCCATTTGATCATGTTGACAGCAGCAGCAACAGCAGCAGCAGCAACAGCAGCAGCAGTACCAGCACCAGAGCAATGGCAACAGCAGCAGCAGCTATTAATATGATATATTCGTGTGCAAATCAAGCAAAGAGCGAGGTCACTTACCGTTGCCATAATCCGACATAAGTGCCTACCTTTTCCCTTCATGAGGTCTCTGCACCGCCGCTGGTCCTGGTCTTGAATAGGGTCCATGCAGCACGACGAGTACAGCACGATGCACTGACAAAAAGAAAGCACGGCGTAGGGAGGGGGGGAGGGGAAGGGAGGGAGGGTTAGGGGCAGGGATTGCAAGCAGTACAAAGCGTAGTGCTATGCTGTGCGCGTGTGGTGCAACTCTGTAACAGTGTGGTCGACGCCATGTGTGAAGAAAGGCCTCCGACGCCATGTATGAAGAAGTCCCCCCGACGCCATGCGCGAAAAAGTGCCATCGACGCCATGTCTGAGGAAGCACCGCCGAGCCATTTGCGCAGAACCCTGCCATCGCGAGGACGCAGGGATGTAGGTGCTGGGTAGATACGCTCTGCCCCTTGGATACGTTCAGAGTATGTTTCATTCATGTACCGGCAGCTCAAGGTCAAACACAGTACTGAAAAAGCAGAGCAGCAGTGAGCTGATGTGGATCTTCATTTTTTTTCATAGAGTATCCCCTGTGTTCCCGACCGCCTGTCAGAAGCGCGACCCCACGTATTCTACGGACCCCTCAACATAGCATGCCACCAACATAGATATACCTCTAAATCTCTGTTCTTAGCCTTGCGCTCAGCGTTTCGACCCACACCGCTCGTCGCAGGAACTACTCTATTTTGTCGCGATTTCGTCGGAGGCGTGCTCTCCAACCTCCGGTCCCCCTGGAGGGTCGGCCGTCCTGCCGGCGCCGACCTCGTGGGGATCTGTGCAGGCGGCGGCAAGATCGAGATCTACGACATGCTTCGCCCGCCCGGCACAAACACGCCGTCCATGTTTCGTGACGATGACGTATGCAGTGGTGTCATGATGTATGCTATATATACCTGTGTCAGCAAACATGGGAGACCTCGTTGAGGCTCCTTTTTTTTTTTTTTTTTAACAAGGCGTATAGCCTGCAACTCGCGACAATTCGCACGAGGGCTCGAAGCATGGGCCACTACAGAGGGTAATACGAACGGGGATGCTGAGGCATGGTACATGGCGCCTAAGACCCTGCTAGGCCTCTTCACGGGTTCAAGCTCAACGTCCATTTTCACAACAACTGCTGTGCTGTGTTCCAGACATCAGTCGATCGACAATCGACAATCCAGCGGCCAATCGAGAAAAATGAGGTTTTCACATAAATAATCTTTTTTGTGTGCGGGGTTGTGTTTTGTTGCTATTCGTTGCTGTCTGCTTGGTGGGTGCAGGTGGTCCTTAATGGAGTGGTTCACGCATACGTATCGTGTGTCCTGTCACGCCTCAACATGTGTGCCTGTTGGTGAAAAAAAGCCAGCTGTGCTGCGCTGTGCTTTGCGGTGCGGGACGTAGCGGGCGCCATGTCTCGCTTATACATACATTCGAGAGTACACCATCATATGCCCGAAAGCATTGGAGACCTCGGTGAGGGTCCTTTGTTTGGACGAAGCATATGGACTGCAACCCACGACAACTGTGACGAGCGCTCGGGGCATGGGCCACTACAGCGACTAGTACCAACGGGGATATTAAGCATGATACATGGCGCCTAAGATTCTGCTGAGCATCTGCATGGGGGCAAGCTCAACGTCCCTTTTCACACAACCTCGGTGCTGCTGTGTTTCACTCCGCATCGGTTGATCGACAATCCAGTCAATCGAGCAAAATACAGTGTTTCAACAGAGATAATCGTTTTTTTGAGCGGGGTTGTGTTTTGTAGTTGGTTGCGTGGTGCGTGCCAGGTGGACAGTTTTGTCGTGAATGGGGTGGTTCACGCGTACGTGTCGTGTGTCCTTTCACACCTCAATGCATGTACCTGTTGGTGAAAAAACGTCAGCTGTGCTGCTGTGCTTCGCGGTGCGGGACATGGCGGCGCTTTTGTGCGATGTTGTCGCCCACCAGCTGCCACAACCACCACCATCACACTGCTGCGCACTACAACAACAGCAGTCCTCTCCCACTTTCTCTCATCTTTCAACCACCAAACTTTCCTTATGGGCCCGCTGAGTCGGTCTACGGCCAAGAGATTAAAGACAGCCGAGGTCGTGGAAAACATCAGCTGTGAGCGTAGTTTATTTCCTGAAACTCATATTCGCAAGCTGTGTGTGATACCTCGATCGCGCGTACTACGGACTAACTGTGTACCAGGTAGCTTTTTAGATGGTGATCTACAGTTTCTGGCGGCGGCCGTCCAGGCAGCCCCCTTGTAGTCTCCTATAAACATGTACATCTGCGTATGCCGTATGACACTCCATATCAACTCCTTGCTTGCAGGTCGAATACCACAACCTAAATCCTTTACCCCACCAGCGCTGCGCGCAGTGGTCATTTGTTGTCATCATTTTCTCCGTCTGAAGCACCAAAGGGGTTAATAGGGCACATGCCAGTACCCTCGACGCCGCAAGCTTCAGCGTCGTCCAGACCGCCAGCCAGGCCAGGGGGCAAGGGACGACCGCAAGGTTCGCAGCTGGAAGCGGTCGCGAACGTCCGCCAGAAAGTCCGTCATTGATAAAAAAAGGCTATAGTTGAGACTATGGGGCACGCGAAAAAACGGTTATCCACACCTCCACACATATACGGCTTGACCTACCTGGAGCCCGGGGCTAGCATCGCTGCACACCCGGTTAGAAACGCGGACCCATATCAAAGAAACAGAACACAGAGAAACGCATCATAGACGCAGAGTTATACTATATGGTGACCTTCCCAGACCCGACATGCATGCCTGCATATCAGTAGGAAACCCGCCCATGATGCCGCCCGACTTTGACTTCAAACGTCTCGTTTTAAGAGTAGACAAGGGACCCACGCACGCGGCGCTCTTCACGGTCGCAAGTCGCAAGTCGCTTTATGTTGGAGCCACCACTGCTGTACGATGCAGTATCCTGGTATATTGCAACGTTATGTTCTGTAGGGTTTGTGGATTCCGGGTAAGGGTATGGGAGTCTGACAGAACTTCCAGAACTTTCAGGCACGGGTATGAAAGTGCTACAGAACTTCCAAAAGTTCCGGGTATTGTGGCACGGGCGTGCATAGCTCACAGAAGTTCCGGGCGGATACAAAAGGTGCTGTACCCGTACCCCGGGTATTGTGGTACGGGGTGTACAGAACTCACAGATGTTCCGGGTACCGGTATAAATGTCCTACAGAACCAACAGAAGTTCGGGTACGGGTATGAAAGTCTTACGGAACTTCCAGAAGTTCCGGGTATTGTGGCACGGGCGCACAGAACTTACAGACAGAAGTTCCGGGTACGGGTATGAATGTCCTACAGAACTTACAGAAGTTCTCGGTACGGGTAATGCCCGGGTAAAGCACATCGCCTCGGGGGGGGGGTTCGATTTGAAGTGGAGGATTTAATCCAACTTGTATGGCATGTTCTCACTGGGTCAACGTCCCCGAGGCAATCTGTCGTAGCTTTTTTTGAGGGAATCATGAATTATCGACAAACTTGATACATATTGAATGGATCATACGTACGTAAAAGGAAGTTCTCATGTTTGGAGGGATGAAAGCAACAAAGTAATTTCCAAAACGAGGGAGACGACACGAAACTGGAAACTGGAAACGCCTACCGTACGACTGCTGTCTGCTGCAGGCAACGCTCTCGGAGATCAATCTAAGCAGCTATACGCACGTGTGTTTGTTCTTCACATGAAACTGATATTTCCACCCATCTACATCCAGCACAACCAGTGTCCTTGCCGATATGCGTCCTAGAGAGACGATCTCTGTGGTCCCAAAGTACGAGACAGAGACACATATTGCAAACAAACGCAGCACGGTGAGTTGGACATGCAATGAACCGCAATGAACCGCAACGAACACGCGGGCAAAAAAAATGCAAGCCAGCCCATCAGACTGTAGCAACAAAAAGGGAAAACAAGAAAACAATAATAAAGGAAGAAAAAGAAGAAACCAATAGGAGAAACAATTGGAAACAAAGAGGGAAGCGACGTACGACACGGCGGAATGACACGATACCAAGCATGTTACCTGGTGTGTGTGTGTGTGTTCTTCACATTAAACCGTTCTTCTACTCGTCGACATCCAGCACACCCAGTGTCCGTACTGATTCTTCACCCTAGAAAGATCAGCTCTGTGGTCACAAGCTACGACACAGAGATAATGCATCGTAATGCATTCGACAACGCAATGTCATGCCCCAGTACTGGGTACGACAGGCACAACATACATACGTCAGCAACAGGAATACATTGGAAGAGAGAATACGAAATAAACAAAAACAAAAACAAAAACAAAATAATAATAATAAGAAAACATATAAAAACAAAGATAAAAATAAAACAAAAATGAAACAAACAAAATGAAGGGGAAATCGAAGAAACAACCCAACCGGAAAGGAGAGCCAAAGCTCGGAAAAGAAACATAATAAAAATAAAATAAAGTAAAGTAGAACCAAAATAAGATAATCCGAACACGAGCCAAAAACCTGGACACGCAAGGAGGGAACAAAGGGGAAAAAAATACCCCAGAAAAAGAAGAAAAGTGCTACGTACCTACTAGTCGGCCTGGTACCTTGCTACCCTGTCTGCCATCTCCTTCCTGCCTTCGTCCACCGCGGTCTCCCTTCTATTCCTCCTGTTGCCCCCCCTGCCCCCACTCCCTTGGGCGGCTTTCCTTCTACTCCTCCTGTTTCCCCCCCTCCCCCCTTTGTGTTCTTCTCATTAAACCAAAATACCTTGTAAAAGAGAGAAACAACAAAAGAAACCAAGACAAAACAAACAAATAAATAAATAAATTAAAAGGGGAGCCAAAGCTCGGGAGATAGAAACATACCCCAAGCATGAGCCAAAGTGGACATGCAAGGGGGAAAGAAAAGGAAAAAAAATACCCCGGAAAAAGGAAACATGTAAAAGAAGGAAGACTGGGAGGGCCAAATAAAACAGGCTCGTCACCTACCCACCATGCAAGACTTCCTTCATAAGGATAAGAAGGGGAAAGAAAAAAAAGAAGGAAAATAAATAAATTCACGGGATAATCAAAGTACCAAGACATCACATTCCGAGCAGCCGCAGCAGTTGGCGGTACGAGTGGCATAGATAGAAAGGTTCCACCTACTAGTCGGCCTGGTACCTTGCTACCCTGTCTGCGGTCTCCTTCCTACTTTCATCTACCGCGGTTTCCCTTCTACTCCTCCTGTCCCCCCCCCCTGCCCCCATACCCTTGTGCGGTGTTCCTTCTACCCCTCCTGCTGCCCCCCCTCCCCCCGTTCCCTTCGACACCACCCACGGCGGATGCGCGGCGCTGTCTACTCAGCTTTGCCTCATCCTCGTGCCACCTGCCCATGAACCGTTCAGCTGCTTCGAGGACCCCCCGGTACCACTTGCCCGCCTTTTTTGCTGCAGTGGGCCACAGCGCGGTCCCAACTCCAAAAACTAAGGGGGAGTGTTCCGTTGATCCCTCGTTGGCTTTGAACACCCTAAGGTCCTCAGCTATGGCTCTAGGCCAAGTCTTGAGTTGTCCGCCTGGTTTCGGGTTCTCCCCACCAGCGATCGTCCCGAACATCAACCGACGGGGCAATCGCCCCTTGTGTTGTCGCACCAGGGCCCCGGCAAAGAAGAGCCGCCGTTTACGGATGGTCGTTTCGATGCTCTCGCATCGTGTCATCCTGAGGGCCTTCGCGTACGAGAGGGTGGTGTGGTCGGTGCGTAATCGGCGCTGGAAGCCAATGACTCGCAAAAGGACTTCGTGGTGGGCTGATCGGAGCTTGGCGAAGTGGTCCGCATTGAGGGTCCACGTCACACACCCGTACAGCAGGGTCTCAATGACCTCGGCCTTCAGCATGCGGACTTTCAGACTAAGCGGGGCGGTCGTCCTATCATACAATTCCGGGCCAAACCGTTTGAGGCATGCCCGCATGAGACGGATCCGTCGTTCGATTTCGAGCGAGAGGTCAGCGCTTTCGTGGATAATGCCGCCTAGGTATAAAAACTGGGTCGTCTGTTTATACCTCTGGCCTGATGCTTCGATCGCGAGCGGTGGGGCGAGGGATGTCTGGTCCGGTGTTCGTAGCAGCATCGTCTCTGTCTTTTTTTCCGATACCGTGAGGCCTGCTGCTTCGAAGACAGTCACGATGACTGTCATCATTTTAGCAAGGCCTTCCGCCGACTTCGAAACAATTCCTGCGTCATCTGCGTACAACATGCCCCACACAGCCCTTTGCACGCATGCCAACGGTTCCTATTTTCCGACTACACTGCCCTCTTCGAGGTGAACCAAATCCCTTACGATGCTTTCGTCTTTGCTGAAGCGTACCAGCACGACGTGTATCGCAGCAGCGAAGAACACGTTGAACAGTAACGGTGATAGCACGCAGCCTTGCCGCAGCCCCTGGGTGACATTAAACCAATCCGAGTGCTCGCCGTCATCCGCACGCACGCGAGCCCGCATGCCTTCGTGGAAGTTGCGGATAACTGTGCGCATCTTGGTTGGTACGCCAAGGCGTGTGAGTACCTCCCACAACAGTTCCCGGTCGACAGAGTCGTACGCTTTCTGCAGATCGATGAAGCACATGTACAGTGGGATTTTCCTCTGTCGTCCGAGCTCTTGCAACCGGCGCACGACAAACAGCATGTCGACCGTCGACCGTGCGGGACGGAAGCCGCACTGTTCTTCAGGAAGTATTTCCTCGGCCTCGCAGTAGTTGCTAAGGCGGGACGCAACGATTTTCAACAATATTTTGCCTGCGTGGGCAACAAGCGAGATCCCTCTGTAATTGTTGCAATCAGTTCGATCCTTTTTTTTGTGAAGGGTCTTGATGATAGCATCTTTCCATTGCTGGGGGACTTCGCCCGTTACCCACACGTTGACAAGGATATTGTGAAAACACTGGACGAAAGCGGGGTGGTCAAGTTTTAGTAGTTCGACCGGGAGACCGTCTGGTCCAACGGCTTTCCAATTTGACATGCCCTTAATCGCATCCATCATCTCGTCCATGGATGGTTCATCTCCAAGCGATAGTTTAAGCGGTCGCGGTGGCAAGAGGTCGATGATCGTGGGATCGAGTTTCAGCGATTTCGTGTTCAAGAGTTTGTGGTAGTGCCCCGCCCATCGTTCACGAATTCGCGCTCGATCCCGCAACAACGTGCCGTCCTCGTCCATGATAAACTGCTCGCTCCTCGCTTTTGTACCTTGCAATCCCACCGTACTCTTCAGGTGCTTGTAGAACCCTCGTTGATCGTTACTCGCTAGGAGTCTCTCGGTTTCGGCGAGGTACTCTTCAAAGTACTTAGTACGATATAGCAGAAGCAGTAGCCAATAGAGTACTTGTAGGAGACAGAACGTGCTGTCGGCCGAGGAGAACGTTCATCTTGAACCTGCTCCGTATGATGCATCGTCCTGACGCACGTGTCCCGACTCTTCACTCGGATGGTAATGCTTGTTTGTACCTGTGTGCTGACTGCGTACGTACTGACGCTTTAAATCTGGTTATACCTGAAACGTACCGCTAGCTGCTAGCGGGCAGAATGTCATGAAACGATTTAAAAAAAACGCCTGATCGACCAATCCTTCCATGGGAAAGAGCGCCACGAGAAACTCACGTAGACATTTTCAGGAAAAGTGAGAAATTCGCCGAGCGGTCGTATAATAAATTTAGTGTGGAACACACAGCTTCTTCAATAATAAATCTATCCCGGGGCAGTGTTCCAGTCGGTACACCGCTTCGACCACGTAACGTAAGTTGCAGTTTGCAACTTCTCGAAAAACAGAAAAAGTTGCTGTTAATACAAGAATTCAACTGCTGATCCATTTGATTTTGATTGCTCTGATGAAACGTATGCTAAGGATGTATCACATTTCTTGTTTTTTCCTTCCTTTCCTTTATCTTCTTTTCTTTTCTTTGTTTCTTTTTTCCAGTTGACTTGCGTCTGTCGTGCGTATGCCTAGTGATGGGTATTGCGTGCAATATATTCGTGGTAGTCTTTCTTGGGTGGCCAGCGGTATAGTCGGTTTTTCCACGCGCGAGTAGTGATACGTATGCACCAGTATGGACCTGGCACATCGTAGCCTGACTCCCGATTTCACTTTTACATGTTTCTGGTGGAGGCATGAATTGCGTCAGCTGTGATATATGCGTGTACCACCTTTGGTTTGTTAGTGTGTTTTTTCCCTGGGGTATTCCTCAGCTCCAGAGTGACTGGAGCCTGTCCTGTGACCACGGACTTGATTATGCGAACAACAACAACAACAACAACAACAACAACAACAACAACAACAACAACCAACATGGATGTATATAATTTGTGTCCGCCTGGGCTGCTTCGCCGTGGGCGGGTTTGTCTGGCCCTGTTTGATGGGTTGGTGTCGGGCTCGATTGCATCTCGTGTTGTTTATCACGTTGGGGACTCCTCTGAGTAGTCGAACTGGGATCATCGGGCTGAACGCTTCGACTGCTGAGACATGCAAACAAGCACAGAGTGTGGTGTGCTGTGCTGCGGTGTCTCATCTGTAGAGTAAAAAATGTAACAAGGATCAGTAGATCATCTCAACTATTACCAGATACCAGGTATATGGCAAGCGACTCGTGCTGCCGTGGCTATCCACGAACCAGCGCCGTACCTTTAGCCCATTGCCGTTCGATGTCTCGGCCCCAGTCATGTTTTACCCACGCCTTGATCAACGTCTCCCGTGCGGGTCGCTGGGTATAGTCTGGGTCGCCGCTGCGCGCTGCGCTGCACATTGCGTCGTGCTCAGCCCCAAACAAGAAAAGCCTTCCAAGTCTTCACGAAAAAATGAAGTTGGCTTTTGAAGGCGAGAAAGCAAGACAGCGAGGACAGAGGGCCTCTTTTCAAGGACATCGCTCTGCGGCAACACGGAATCCAGGGCTATCTCCCGTGTGCGACGCAGGTGTGCAGTACAACCGTTGCAGCTTGGTCATAGTAGCCATGGAGTCGTGGTTGGATTTGGCATTCAGCGTGAAACGGGAAAGCTGCCGTCTGTGCAACCAACACGCGCGCAAGACATGGGGAGGGCGTTCGGTTTCTCAATCTATTTCTCAAACGCTCTTGCTTTTTGAGCTGTTTCCAGAGAAACAAAGAAAATTGAAATTTTGGTGAATTGGGCCATAAAACAGGCCAACCACGGCGGAACTTGACTCGCTGGTTTTCTTCCCTCGCCTCAACCCCCCCCCCCCCCCTTCCAAGAACACAAGGGGGCCCATCAGGAATGCCTTTAGCTTCCAGTAGTGGCCTCTCGTGGTGTCTCGCGCGGAGTTTCTAGCGGTTGCATTGTAGACCATACGCCGTTCATCATGCCCCGCGTTTTTTTTGTAGTTTATCGTTACGAACTGGAACCGCGCCGCGTTTATTTTTCGGCGATAAGATTGATTCAAACAGCAGAAGATAAACAACGATTTCGAATTCAAAGCAAACATGTGATACGTACTAATAGCTGGTACATACGTATGATACGGGTACGTATACAGCAGTAAGGGCCCGCCTATATTCAACGGCAGTCTCTTACACCAGCACAGCGGCGTCATATTGTAGCGTCATACCATAGACCTACGATTAATAATAGTAGTTCCCGTAGTCTCCTGATATGATGTGATATCATCAACATGGCGTATCATAGACCTTGACCGTTGGTGAAGATGGTGGAGGTATCAGTGAAAGTGGGAATCACGACCACAGTCGTTTAGATTGACTTACGAGTACAGCACGTGAAGTACAGCAGTGCCTGCCCTCTGATAAGAAATCGAGATATTGGTGTTAGGCTAGATTTCTTAGTTGAGAAAGGGTGAGTCCTGCACGAAATACGGTATAACAGCTGCCGAAGTTCTTATTTCCCGCATGTTTTAGGCTACTAGTATTAGTAAGTTTCTTGTAAGACCCTTTCTTATTGTTGTTGTTCTCACGTTAACTCGCATAGTCAAGTCCGTGGTCACAGGACAGGTTCCAGTCACTCTGGAGCTGAGGAATACCCCAGGGAAAAAACACAAACCAAAGGTGGTAAACGCATACTTCGAAGTTTATCACAGCTGACGCGATTCATGCATCCGCCAGAAACATGTACAAATTGACATCGGGAGTCACCCTACGATGTGCCAGGTCCATGCTGGTGCAAACGTCTCACTACTCGCGCCTGGAAAAACCGACTATACCGCTTGCCACCCAGGAAAGACTACCACGTGCCTGGTATATATAGTATACGTAGTACTTATCACTACGCACACGCGCGTCAGACGCAAGTCAATTGGAAAAAAGAAACAAAGAAAAGATTAGAAGAGAAAGGAAAGGAAAGGAAGGAAAATAAAAGAAAGCAAAAAAGGAAAGGAAATAAAAGAAAAGACAAGAAGAGGAAGCAAGGAAATCAAAAGAGAAAATGTCATACTAGCAGACCCTAGCAACTGACTAAAGACGTCATTGGGCTCATAGAAGGTATCAAGTGCATCAATGGCACTGGGGAGAGAACGCAACAAGGCGAAGAAGTCAGGGCGGCCTTACGCTAACTTGTGACGGCTATTGGAGGGCCCACAAATTTGAAGATGATGATGGCCAGACCCAAACTTTAGTCACTTGGGCAGGACGCCTCCCCTTCCCACCCCCCCCCCCCGTCCCCATTCCCACCCCCCCCCCCCCCCCCCCCCCTGCCGCTTAGAGATGTCGACGGTGTATAAGAAGGGCTGTGTGCGTTGCTCAAAGTTTGGTGTCACGACATGGCTCCAAGCTCAGTTTCAAGCCTCGCATATATGGTATTTCATGGTATCATACGAAGTACATATACAAAGAAAATGTAATTGTAACACACGCACTTTTGCGGGGGGGGGGGGGGGGGGGCATTCTGTTGTCGGGCGGCTAAACGATTTTTCCTCCCGCTTGCTGGGGCAAGCAGGGGGTGCGTCGGTACTTTACGAAGCATGTTTGAATCCCCAAAGAGCTCCGTGGCACGTGCTCTGAGCACTCAGTGTCGCTCATCTGGCTCTTTTGCCAAGAAGTTGCGTTCCACCTCGCTGAGCCGAGTAGGTGCATGGAAAACCCCATATTTTTTTGTTGTTTTTCAATACGTAGTTCTCATTTTTTTGTCCGCTCCGCTCTCCCGCCCGCTGCACACAATATCTGCTGCGGCAGCGAGTCGGACCTCTACCGTTCTACTCTCGCGGATCTATGTGTGACTCACATTCCTTCCTTGAGAGTTCTTACGTAGGACCTGGCAACCCAGCAACACCTTCAATCCTCCGAGATTTCCACCGAGCTCAGCGATGTATTGCCCCAACTTCCACGTTACCGACAACGTGGTTAAGCAGTAGAGTCTCGTAAGCTAGCAGTTGTTTACGCACGGGTGCACGGTGGTTTGCCTTTCCACTTTTCAGTTTTTTCACTTCTTTCACATAGGAAGTGTTTAGCGTTAGCACTAGGTGGTAAGAGGGATACAACTTGCACTACCGGTCCGGCGTTACAATTGAGCGGTGAAACCGCTCTAAATGAAGCGTCCATCCCACACCCACGGAGTTTATTCCTCCGCATACTCTGCGCCTAGGGACTGTAAGTCTACGGCGCACTATATTGTTAGGTGCTCCCACGTCCCCTCCGTAACACCCCCCCAAGTCGGGCATCCTCCAGAGCTGTGAAGAATGTAGCCTCGGTCTATGGAGCCTCCACCCGTCCCAGCCATACCCAGCATTTAATAATTGTTTTGGGCTGAGGTCGCCGATTCCTTTTCCCGATATTGTTCCTGACGATTCACCTCTTTCCAGGCTTCATTCGCCTCCCCACTGGATCTATCTCAGACACCCGGTTCACACTGAACCTGTCGCCAAATCCTTCCCTCCCTTGATTTCTTGACGATCCAGCTCCTCCCAATCACCGTCTGGATACCTCACCCGCCAGTGCGGGTCTCTGAAGTCGTATACTTCTCCCGCGAATACCTTTCTCCGGCCACGGCAATTCCTTCCCTTCCTTGATTTCTTGACGATCCAGCTCCTCCCAATCACCGCCTGGATACCTCACCGTGCGGTTCTCTGAAGTCGTGTACTCTCCCGCGAATACCTTTATCCGGCTACGGATGTCGGCACTCTCCCTCCGGATTTTCGTTCCTAACGGGTACCAGGTATGCCTTACGCGCCTCTTCTCTGGAAGCCGCTTCCTTTTCTCCCTTTGTTGGCATTCGTGGTGGTCGAATCCGGTGATCTGCTTCACGGCACCGCTCCCACAAAGCGTGAACCAAATCCGCCTGTTGTGGCGCAAAGGTTTCTTGTGCTTCTTCCTCGTCCAGCCACTTAGAGTCGACCCCGTCCTGGTGCCGGCCCTTACACTCCCAGATTTACGTGTCTTTCCCGACCCACGAGACTTTTGCGATCGATTAGCGTATGCAACGGTGCTGCCGCAGAAAGCCTGGGCAAGTTCAATGCCTGTCCCCCAGGTGCGACCTCATCCTTGAATGCATGGCGAAGCTCCACCGGGCGCTCTTGAAAGGGTTTAATGTCCATCGCAGACAGTATTTTGCCCTGATACTGCGGCCACTTAGGTGTACCGCATAACTAAGGCCTGGGTGTATAATACGGACTTCCCGCTATAGTCCCGTTCAGTGCTTGTGAGTTAACTTCGAGGAAACCCTTTGCCAGAAATTTAATCCCATTCCCAGGAAGGTGCTCACCCCACGCAGACTGCCTGGATGCTACCACCGAACCTATGGTTATGACACACCCGAGAGCCGCTTCCCTTCAGCGTCCCGCTCAGCGGCGGCTATGGCGCGTGCTCACCTTCAAGCCTGAACCCAATACTGCTGACATATACGATATTAAAAAAAAAACAGAGGGGCGCTCACCACCCTTCCCTATCTATTCAGCGATAGCCCCACACGTGCCTTCCTTCACTGTAGATGCTATCACCGAACATATTTAAACGCCCGCGGGAGCTGTTGACCTCAGCTTCTCGTGCTCGAACGCGATTAGCACGCATTCTCACCTTCACGGTCCAACCGAATACTGCTGAAATGTATTACATATATACGTTAATCTGCATCGTCTACGCGTCAGGCCAGGTTGCTTTTGAAGACCCCCTTTATATTCCACACAATCGACCACGGGCGTAATCGAGTCTAACTGCCTGCGAATCTCGGTCAAACCATAGACGGAATGATGTCTGAAACGAGGGCAAGCTAGAATTTGTGGTGGCGCGCTGGATCCAGCACGCGCAGAGTACATATCGATCCCCGATCCTATGCCGAGAGGTGCAAAGTTCGGACAATACCTCCTGGAGCCACCCCCCCACCCTTTCGACTGCTTCCTGAGCACGGAGGTGACTGCTTGGACTGTCTTCTATCGATACTCTCAGCGAGAGGCACAAATGTTTCACCGCATGCACTGTGATTTCCCCCTCAGCATCGCTCCGAATCGATAGTAGCACCTCGAAGGTCAGGAGGAGTTCCAACCGCTTGCGACTTACGCGATGAGATATTTCGACGGCAATGGGATGCAAACAGGAGCAACCTGGCTCTGTCCACCACAACCAACAAATACCTGTTTCCGTCTTGCGAATTTTGCTTGAGGTCTTGGATGTCCATCTCAAATACTTCCCAAGGCCGCAAAAACCTGGCGGGCAGGATGAGTAAAGTTGCGCGTGCCACACCTGGACGCCCTGTGAACCAGCACCAAGACCCCAAGTATCGTCACCCTCGGTACTGCGAGCTTAGCGTACTTGCATTCAGGGGCAGAATACCTTCGGCATCCAACAGGTACTGTCCTCTCCTCCCGCCTTCCTTGGCGTTGTCTGCCGCGTCCTACGGGATGATCGCTACTTCCGCCACAGCTACTAAAACTCCACTGAAGGCTCGTCTAACTGATCTACGCCAAGCTCCGTGAGGGAAACGCCGTCCAATCAACACTGGCCCCTCTGGTCCCCGATACGTTCGACGACTCGATGTATCGTCCGGGAAAGCCTCGTTACCGTTCTCACCTCAATAGGTTTAGGTGACCTTCCGCTTGTTGGGTTTAGATGATAATGTTATCAAACCAATCCCATACTCCCTTTTCAGCGGACCAAGGGCTCCATCAACGAAGGCTGAGAAGCCTGCTGGTAAAGCCTTGAGTCCAAATCCACATCGGTTCAGGTCCCATGGTGTACCATGGGCATCCGGAAATGCGGTTTTGTGCGTATCCTCTTCGACTGTCTCTAATTGTGTCTGGAGAATATCGCCGTTGTTCAGCCTCATACAGTCTGCAGTCCTCTCTGGTCAGGGGCATTCGCAACTTAGTCTCGTGACACCATCTGGGGTTGGTGGTGAACAGTCCGCGGTCACGATACTCATGCAGCAATTCCAACAAATCCGATTTTCTCCCCTGACTTAGCTGCCCTATGTTTACCTCGGCTGTGTCAACTGCAACCTCCTCGACATCACCTGTTGGCCTCTCCACTCCTGCTTTTCCTCCCTCGACAGCTGAATCTGGCTCTTTGTCCCGTCGACCGGTCCAGTAGTAGCGGCATCCTCTCTGTATCGCTGGGGTTGTTTGCCAATGCTTTGCCACCACAACAAACTGTGTTGTATGTTCATCGATGCTTACGTTCGATTGACCTTACATGGTAGAGTGTTGTCCGGTTACCATTATACTCTCCTGGCTAGTATCCCTAACTCAGCTCACAGCTCCATGTCATATGTTGCGTTTTGCGTCGGTATGACCAGTACTAACTGTCGATCCTAGCGTTGGGGGCTCGTAACGAAGGCTCCCGTTTGTAAGTTATCCTCCTCTTATAACTCGGTCTTGCGGCATCAACTCCAGCGGAAGGTCGCATGGCCCACGATGTTCATGGGGGGGGGAGACTCCACTCCTCCACTCTGGATTGGAGTTGCCGCCCTCAGCAATCCTTTACGATTGGAGCTGATTATGCGCTCCTCCTCTTGTGTCCACTTAGCGAAGGAAAGACGCGGATGCATAGTCCCCCCCCCGCTCCTGTATCTGCCCCCGCTCTATATGATTTTTTAGGCTCATATCCAACCGTTTCTAGAGATGTTCGTGTTTCTTGGTTTCTCACGTAAGGTGCTCTTGCCAGCGATGTTTTCTTTTTTCGATACGAATAACGTCCGTGCTATCATACGGTCTGGAGCCTCGTTTCTTCGTTGTGAACGATGCCAAAAACGGTATTTTCTTGTGCAGACTGTTGCCTGGCGTTTTGCTTCGTGTGAGCAGTGTTCCACCAACTTCGTACCTGGTATAGTTTGTAGAATGTAATATTATGTATCATGCTGTCACTCTGCGAGAATTGTCATATTGGTTTCGGTTTTTGACAAGAAAACGCGACCTCTCGTGAGACATGAAGGCAGTGGGGTATGTGGAAGATTATTCTTTCGGCGTTCCTTTTTCTGTCTAACGGGCCTCTAGTAAAAACAACTGCGATTGCCCCGCCTGGCGTATGTGGCTTGTGCTGGTTTGAGCTTTACCAAAGTATTATTAAGAGTACGTGCATCGTCATACATGTAAGTGAGCACGCCATATCACCTTCACCTTGGCCATGCTCACCATCTTGTATCTCCCGGTTCGCCAGCCTATACCCCCTGAGTTCCTCAGCTTGTATCTCCTGGGTTCATCATGTTACGGCAGCGAGTCGGACCTCTGCGAATTTACTTCCGCGGATCTAATTGTGGCTCACATTTCTGCCTTGAGAGTTCGTACGTAGGGCGTGGCGAGACCCTGCAATACCTTTAGGTCCTCCGATATTTTCGCCCAGTTCGGCCATGGATTGCCCAAACTTCCAGGTCACCAGCAGCGTGGTTAAGTAGTTGAGTCTAATAAGCACGGGGGACGGCGTGTGTGTACGAGCGAGCAGTGTTTATGCACTGATGTACAGTTGTTCTCCTTTTCACTTTTCAATTATTTACACTTTTTATTTCTCACATGGGAAGTGTTTAGAGAGGGATCTAGCTTGCGCTACCCCCTGGATCCGGCTATGCAATTCAGCGAATGAAGCCGATCCAAATGAAATGTCCATCCCACACCCACACAGTTTATTCCTCCGTGTGTGTACGAGCGAGCAGTGTTCATGCACTGATGTACAGCTATTTTCCTTTTCACTTTTCACTCTTCTACACTTTTTCTTTTTCACGTGGGCAGTGTTTATAGAGGGATCCAGCTTGCACTACCCCCTGGATCCGGCGTTACAATTCAGCGATGAAACCGCTCTAAATGGAATGTCCATCCCACACCCATACAGTTTATCCCTCCGCATACTCTGCGCCCAGTGCGTCGTGACTATACGTCTACGGCACACTATATTTTTCCGTGCTCCTACTTCCCCTCTGCAACGCATCAGTCGAATGGTTTTACCTCTCTACTGTCTGCTACGATGCAGCTACATACAGCCAGCAGCAGCTCATCTCTCGAACATCTTACGTATCTATTACACCTACCCCTTACACCTACCCCTGTGACTTCTGTGGTACACTTCGCACTGAACACGTAACACACCTCGCCTGACAAAAACTGCCTCCTCCAACTGTCTACCTGGGAGATTGGCACATACCAGGTAGCTACTGGTTCTCGAGTTGTGCTCCTCGCGCCTGGGAGGTAAGAGTGAGGCCCATACTGCCGCCTGTCTCGTTTCGCTGAGCCGCGCATGGCCCATAGAAACCCGCATGATTTTTTTTTTCCCTCGCTCTGCTTCAGCTGCTGTGCTACATCACGAATGGCCTTCCTGGCTCTGTACTTGTGGCAGTCACGGTACAACAGCAGCCGCGCTGTGAGCTCTCTCCTTGGTGACCGCCACAGATGGCGCTTCTGCTGTGTGTATGTGTATATGTGCGCGCTTCTGTATTAGTGGCGTGTGTGCTGTTACAAAATCAAGGAACAGCAGCAGCACAGCATGTTAATTCTGTCGGGTAGGGCAGACACTACGCCCAAAAGAAAAATGCCTGCCTCCAACCCTCTGGACTCATTGGGTGGTCTGACGCCGAATAGCTCGACCTGTATATCCACCACGGTTCTGAGTGATCCCAGTGGTACCTCTCGATTACAGAAATGAGAACCATTACTCACAGAGGAACTTTGCTGGTAGCGCCAACTCCCAGAATTACAGTAGCTAAGGTTGTCCGTAGACATAGCCTCCTGCACAGCAGTAAGAAGGTGGTATGTTCTCGCCTCCGCTTCACGTTGCACAATCAAGAATAATTGCATTGGTCGAGAGTATAGCTCGTCGTTGGCGTTTAATTGAGACGTGCAGGCATGTCTGAACATGTCGGGTGACAGTGTGTCGAAAAAAAATGCGAGTGAAAAGCTGAGCCGGACCAGGCTTCCACGATCCATTTACATCACCACCAATCATAAAGAAAACTGTCGATCCAGCTTCCGCCACAACATTGCACATGGCGTCAAACGGAGACCAAACGACCAGCAGAGCAAAGCGATCCCTCCGCAGAAATGCCATCCAGCTTGCGCCTACGAAAAGCATAACTATGAAGGAAGCCCAATAGGTCCTCATCGGAAATACGAACAGATGAATCAACGTATCCTGATTCCATGCATGTGCGCTGCCGCACAAAAGATGGAATAAGGTCTCGAATAAAACAATTTCGCAAATCTTCCGTCTCCGCCAAGGAGTTCAGAAATGCTGGGATCTCCTATACCTGGGCGGTCTCGAGCTTGGGAAGTTTCTTCTGTGAAGAAATACCGCTAAGCACAGCTGATGCCAGTTTATCGTAGTTGATATATCTGTTTCGACGGTTAAGTTTCGAAAAGGAACCAATTCCACCGATGTCACCACATCTCGTTGAATCTTCAAAACGGTGAGAATAATAGATATGCGCTTGACGACAATCACACCCTAGCACATCACCGACACCTCCACCATAATCCATAATCCTGACGGCACGACCGACCGACCGACCGACCCACGACAGCGGTCCATGCTCAGCCTTGCCCGTCAATGCTACAGAGAGTATAGCTTCACGTTTCACCTCTTGTTTTGCTACACCCTCGAAGATACAGCGGTATCCTCCTCTGAAAATATCTACATCGAACCAAAATCCTTCGTTCAAATACGGTATCCACCTGTCAAAGCTCAAAATTGAAGGTGAAAATGTTCTTGTGCGCGTACTGGAGTAGTTGCGCCAGAAGAGCTGATCACGCCCACGTCGACCGTCACTTGACACTTGGTATACATATACATGAACCCGACACACGACCTGAAGATATATACCTCTCACCTCTCCTATGATAACTCGAAGAATCTTGTCGATAAAATGTCCCACGTGCAGTAGAACCGCTCGTAGTGCACGAAGATACCAAAACCCGAACCAAAGATACTCAAGATATCGGAATCTGAACCGAAGATACAAGATACACCCGAAGATATAACAAGAAGTTCGTAGATATACCCTTGGCGATGCCCACACGATCGAAGATGCCAAACGCGGTACTCGAAAATTCCCCCGAGTGCCAACACACTAGCACCCACGCGAAATCTGCAGATCTATTAGGTCTGTCGGGCTGTCAATCCCAACTTGTGAGATGATCACCCAAAACAGGAGAGTTGACACCAGAGAAAATTGTAGATTACCTGCCCCTCAGTCCAGGGGGACAGACCCACTGCCTGTGACCCAGACCGAGCGATTGAAGGACCCCGTGACAGACTGACCAAAGACCACGCATAAAAGGATGAAAACACACACCCGCAGACGGGGAGGCCCTTTACCAGACCCACCGCCTGTGGCTGCTGACCGATTGAACAGCTGACAGACCTGCTGTGCGCGATGATGTCAGAGCAAGCAGCGGTATCAATTTTACCATGAAGATGAAAATCAAATATTGGGAAACCCAGGGATTTATCCCGGATGTACCCTGACGACAACAAGCAGCAGTACAACGGCAACCGTGTTTCAAGCTCTTATCTTTTTGCCGGTGTTCACGGTGTATGATATGTATGTGGATGGTACACAACAGGAAATCGAACCACGACAACGTTTCCACGTCCAATGCAACAATCAAACACACATCGAACCTCCTACCTGGTATACGAAGCATGCAGCAGTAGCAAAAGCAGTAGCTCATACGTGTCATTGGGACGCCTGTGTTCCCCTTTTTCGACTTGCGACGCCCCCGGGGTATCAAGTCAGCCCTATCTCGAAGGGGAACGCTCTAGACATACACAAAACCCTTCGTGCTGGCCCAGAGCGAACTGGAAATTCATTAAACTTAGTCTTTCGCCTTGACCTCTGACCCGGATGCGTTGGACCCCGATCTCGGGGCCGAAAACTCGTTTTCTCGCCTGCTCTCTTCGGTCGGGTTCCCCGACCAATCTAATAAGTACAAGTACGATACCCGGGTTATTTTTTCTGACTTACCGGTCCGGTCCGATCCGGTCCGGTCCTCCTGTCAGGTTGTGTCCGGTCCTCGTGTCAGGTTGTGTCCGGTCTTCCTGTCAGGTTGTGTCCGGTCCGGTCTCCTGTACTGTACTGTCCTGTTGTGCCCTGTCTTGCTTGTCTTTCGCCATGTATCACCTATGCATTGTGGTGCCTTGCGTTGCGTTGGGCTGACGGCGACCTTTTCCCTTGCTCCGTCTGTTTTCTGTTCATGCTGCTTGGTCTGTCACCTGACCCCTCCCTTCCTCTTCGTCTCCGTCTGTACCTTGTCGCCTGGTCCCTTGGGTTCGCATTTCCGGGAAACACGTCACGCGCGGCCAACCTTAAAACGACGACGTCTGCACTCGTGGCCGCTGGTACTAGACGGTCCTTTTGAGGCAACAAAGAGGAAAGTACGAAAAGGAGATATAGAGAGGAAAAAACGACGGGTCCATCAGAGAGAGGGAGAAAGACAGAGCGCGAAAGAGGGAGGGAGAAAGATAAAACGGGCGACAGAGACCGAGAGACTGCAAAAATACTTCTGTGAAGCACACTGTAGAGAAAGCCTGCAAAGAAGTACAACGTCCAGCAGCCGGCGTTCGGCCGCCTATAGAAGGAGGAAGAGCGGGAGCAGAAACGGCACGAAAAGTAGAGGGGAGGAGAAACAGAAGGAAGAGGAAGACGGAGGACGAACAGAAGGAAGGGGAAGAAGGACAAGCAGGAGGGGAGGAGAAACAGGAGAGCTCCAGTGATTTTCGGCGTTGCGGAGGCGGAGGCATGTCAGATTCGGGAGGGGAGAGTGGGGGCGGGGGTGTTGGCGGAGGCGGAAACCGTTCAGCGGGAAAGGGCGCCTCTAGCAGCAGTAGCAGCAGCAGCGGCAGCAGCAGCAACGGTGGCGGTGGCGGTGGTAGCGGAGGCGGTGGAGGCGGCAGTGAGCACGATGAGAAGCTGGCTCAGTTTGTGGCCGTCACCGGAGTGTCGGAGGACGTCGCGAACCACTGGCTTGAGGTAAGCAGAGACGTGGACGGGAAGGGGCAGAGGGGGGGGCGAGGGGTTTCTCCTCGTGTTCGCTATCGTTCGTTCCTGTTTGTTGCCGGTTTGCTATCGTCGCATCGTCAGAACCTTCCGGCTCTCGGCTCAGGTTTGTCGTGGACACAGGGGGCGGTGACTCCCCCTTGCCATACCGTTGGGCTAATCCTGTGGACCTCTAATGTATGATGGAGCCGCCCACGACAGTTGATGGCTGACGACGCGGACCGTCTTCGATTTGCCGCAAGACGATGTGAAACGTGAAACGGTGAAGCGTTTTTCTAGTTTGGGCTGCGCGACCTTGTGCAACGCCCCCCACCGATCGCAGCGCACGACACAGTGTTTAACGTTTATCCATTTTACAGGCTCCGCATTCCGCGTACGCAAGGTTATGAAACGGTTCTGCAGGTTTCGCCGCGCAACCGTGTGAAAAGCTTCTCCAGGTCCCGCTGCATGACGGTATGAAACGACGAAAAGGTCCCTTTGGCTCCGCCGCAAGACGATGTGAAACGGTTCTCCAGGTTCCGCCGCATGACGATGTAAACCGGCGAAACGGATGCCCTGCTTACGGCGCCCGACTGTTTGCAACGGCTCTCCAGATCAAGCCGCACCATGATGCGGTAACAGTTACGCCGCACTACGGCGACGATACGAGAACATTCATGACGGTGTAAAACGACTCCCCAGATTCCGCCGTATGATGCTGCGAAAAGGCTGAGCCGATCTTAACATTCTGCTACTGTGTGGCTTCACGACGTGGTCAAGAACCTGCCCTCCCCCCCAATCCCCCCCCCGCCGCCCTTGAAACTTGAACCCTTGCAGGCAAACGCCTACTCCGTGGAAAGCGCGGTGAACATGTTTATGGAGAGCGGGGGGGAAGGCGCTGTGGGAGGCGAGGCAAGGGGGGAAGGCGGCGGGGTCTCTGGGATGGGCGAAGAGGGAACAAGGTGAGCGACGCGGTCGCTTCAGCGGTAATTCGATCGCTTTTGTTAAAATTCGCTCGCTTGAGTGGTAGTCAGGTGGCATCAGCAGCAACACGGTCTCTTTTGGCGGTAATCCGGTCGCTTTACCGCCTTTTTGGTCGATTTAAGCTCTAGGGTCGATGCTAAATTCGGTGGGGGGGGGGGGGGGGGAGGGGGGTTCGCGTGTGTATGAAGGTGTTCGCGTTTTTTTGCGAGTGAATGCGTGCTTGTGTTTTATGTATTTGGCTTCGGTCGATGATATTCCTCGCAACGACGACTGTTGTTCCTTGCGGCGATACGAATGAGAAGTCGCCATCGCCGTCGGCCATTACCGTCCGCCACCGTCTTTTAGTCCCGACGCTTCGTTTCCCACTCTCTCGCCACTCTGGCCACCTTCGGCGGGTGTACATGCCTCACTCGCTGCCTCCTCCCCCCGCTCCCCCTCACCCACCCATACACACAAAAGCTTGTTGACGCCACCCATGCCACGGCAAACCCTTCACGTATCACTCTCTGTCTCCTCCCCGTTTCACCCCTCACCCACACACCCACACCAAACCTTGTTGACGCCGTTCATGCCACTGAAAACTCTCAGTTGGCCTGGAGGGGCTTCGCATGGGATGGGCGGGGACGTCGGATCCGGGTGAGTCGTCGCTACAATACGCGAGTGTTGAGATGCGCTCCGCGAGTGGGGAGGGAAGCATCTGGTGCCTTCGTTTTTCATTTGTTAAGATCTTACCCCACCACCTCGACGCGTGACGTATCCGCACCTCTAAGACCGTACGGACCTAAGGACTACCGTCCCACATTCGTATCCCGAATGCTAGAGGTGTGAGTTGGCTGGACTGCACGGCTAGTCATTAGTTATTCATTGGGTGGTGAAGTAAAAGCCGACTAACTGACGTCATTTGTTAATAAATACCACACGTCAGGCCAGAAACGATCGCGAGTCAGATGCGAAGAAGGCGCAGCACTCCGTAAATTACCGCGCACAACTAACAGCGGTACCTAGCCAACTAACGACTAGTCGGCGACTTACTACAAATATTAGTGTAGTCATCCAATGCACAACCCTGCCGAATACTATTTTGTTTCTCGGCATTGCTGTTCCACATTGACGCTCAGAAGAGTTCCGTCTTCAGCGTTGTTTTTGTCCATGGAGTCTTGTTCCTCGGGACGGCCGTCCCATATCTGTGCCCCGGTTCTTTCATCTTTCTGCCCGTATGGGACCCTGCCCCGACACTACCGTCCCATATTGTGCCCCATGTTTTCCGCGTTTCCTGTTCATACAACCTTCATCTCGGCTCTGGAACCGCTCCGCACATTTGTGCTTTGCCTTGTTTTTTTGTGTGTGTTGGCAAGGCAAGGAACCTGACGTGCCTAAAACCAAGTTTGTGCCCCGCACCTTGTCTTCGGTTTGATTGGATTTGTTTTGTGTTGTCAATTTTTTCGTGTACCTGCGCTCTTCTCTCTTGCGCTTCTTCCAGGCCGTACCCCGGCGATCCTGACTACGTGAGGCCGGCCGACCCGTACAAGAGGCAGCGGCTTGTCGATGACACGCGCTCTCATGGATACGGCGGTTAGTGCTGCCGCGATGTTGATGGCAACTGCGGTATTTACCGATTTACCGATACTGTACACCATGTTCAAAAATCAATTGAAAAAATGGAAAAGGTTTCCACGGCGCGTTGGCCCTGGATTGGTCCGGGTGCGTTTGTTTCGGACGAGCGACTGAAAGTATCGTTCAGGTGTATACCACGTATAAAGGGCAAGCTATGTTGAAAATTCGATAACATGCGCAATCAAGGGTTCGGGGTTTGTGCTGCCGCGATGCGATGTCAATTGCGATATCTACCGTTCCAGTACGCCATGTTACATAATGCGATGGCAATTGCGATAATTAAACCCTTGCCAGGTACAGTACACGAAGGGTGTCTTTAGTAGAGTTTTATACTCTGGGGTACCCGGGTACCCGATCTGATCGTTTAGTTCGTACTCAGGTAGATACTTGAATACCCCGGGAGGATTTACCGTCCTAAAACACACCCTTGCGGTACGCCATGTTACACAATGCGATGTCAATTGCGATACTTACCATTGCAGCACACCATGTTACAAAATGCGATATCAAGTGCGATATTTACGGTTGCTGTACACCATGTTACAAAATGCGATGTCAATTGCGATATTTATCGTTACTGTACATCATATTGCGGTATGTACCGTTGCTGTACGCCATGTTACACAGTGCGATGCCAATTGCGATATTCACCGTTGCTGCACACCATGTTTCAATGTGCGCTGTCAATTACGATTATACGTTACACTAAATTACAAAATGCGATATCGACTGCGATATTTTTACCGTTACGCTGTGTTACAAATTGCGACGTCAAAGGCAACGTTTACCGTTGTTGTACACCATGTTACGAAATGCATTGTTAATTGCGATTTACCGGTACTGGACACCGTGTTACGGAATGCGATGTTGATTACGATATTTGCCGTTGATATACCCCATGTACAAAAGTAATTTTCAATTACGATATTTACCGTTATATACAAAACACCATGTTAAAAAACATAAAAACAAAATTTGACACAACTTCCTCACGTGGACTCTGGATCATTTCCCGAGGGCCCGTGTGTTGGTGTGTTGGTGTGCTTATGTGTTTGTGCCATCCATGTATTCATTTACCAGGTATGCCCTTTTTCGGTGTGTTCATGCGTGCATGTGCTCGTGTGTACGTGTTTGCGGTTGGTCGCGACAGGTATGTCGACCATGAGGCCTTGGGGAGGTGCTCCTACTACGGCGGCAATACCATTTCGCGACTTCGCTCAAGAGTCGAGACAGGTATTATCTTGTATACCCGTTGTAATGTATCACGCATGACGACACACCCCCTGGCATGAAGTCCCCCTGCCATGAGTTGCCGAGCCCATGTCCTCCGAAACGACGGAGGCACACTCAACGAAAACGATCGGTTGGCAAAAATCTCGTCGAGAGCTGTCCCTAAACGCACCGATCGACTCTCCCCGTTTCGAAGAAAATAGGCATGGAAATTCGTTCGAGAAAGGAGGGTTGTCTTGCGTGTGTTGTTATACGGTAGATGCTTTGGCGCGCTTGCGGGCGGTCTTGCGGGCGGGCTTGCTGGCGGGCTTTGTTGATTCAGAATTTTCAGTATGACGGTTACTTATCAGTTTCGTGCCGGTTCGGGATATTGGCATATTTTGGGTACCTAGTAGTACCTGGCTGGCGTTCTTGATGGTACACTGTGGGCTCTCGCGCACGAGCTCGCCTTCTCGGCTTGCCTCTGCCCCGTGTTTGCGAGACGTAATGCAATGACTTGAAACTACCACACTTGGAGCTAACGAGCACTCTAGAGTTTCCATTTCGTTACAGAGCTACTTCGTGTGGAGATTGATATTCAAATTGTAGCTTCGAAAGAGCAGCACGCGGATATTTTGACGAAATCCCTTGCTGCGACCCCTTTCAAATGTCACGGTAAGTTTTGTTGAACCTACCGTTGGAGGATGTGTAAGGGGTGTGAACATTATTCGATGAGTACCAGGTACCATGTTTAAGTCATGCGATGAATAATTTGTCAGGCTGCCACCCCACGCTACTTTGAGAGGCATGAGTGAGTAGGGCGCTACTTGGCATTTTAGTTTCTTGCCATGGTCATGGTTTTGAATGAGGCTATTGTTACACTTGCAATGGTTTGGATTGTGGGAGTTATGCAGGGGTTTTTGACCTGGTGGCCGGGTTTCCACCTGCGAGACTGTCGCTGGCTGTTCTTCGGTTCTAGCTTGTTGTTTTGGATGCCCATTCGGTCTCGTCACTGCTGTGAAGAGCCAGGGAGGGTGTCAGGTTGGATCGTGACAGCACGACGGTTACAAAAGTTGTAGAGGGTTGCGTATATATTCGTAGGCGTTTTTATGCAATTTCAATTTTGTCCTTGGGAGGATGGCTCTAGCACTCCTGTCTGCTTGTTCTCTCCTCTCTGTCCTCTAACACAACGAAGAAAAGAAAAACCGCCAAACCGCGTGGCGGTCAGGGCACCCGGGCTCGGACTCTACGAACACACTAGTGTCTTCTTGAAAGTAGGAGTTCTGGTACCAGGAGCCAAGGGTGTCTGCACAGAAGCAAGACCCCAAAAATGTGTTTCAGCAGCTGAGGAACGAGCTTCAGCTGGTGATAGAGGAGAAGCAAGCATCGATGATGCAGGACATAAGGAAAGGCCGAAACAGTCGAGACGATGGACTCATCTCCAGGGGGCGCGGTGGACGCCTCCTCGGTCCCGACAGGGAGGACCGAAACAGTCGAAACGATGGACTCGTCTCAAGAGGGAGGGCCGAAAGCGACTCGGGCGCATCAGCAGCCTCCGGCACCGACCAAGGGAACGGCGATGATCCCCCCGCGGTCCTGTCGGGGAGGGCAACTCACGAGCTCAGCAGCTGGGGACGGCTACCCCAGACAGTAAGGGGCCGGACCCGGAGTCAGAGACAACACCTGGAGGATGAGTCTACTCAACGCCTGCTAATGATACAACGTGAGGTCGAGGACGCGCTGTATGCGGCAGTGCAAGAGTGGACGGAGTCTGGGAGTATGCTGGAGAGTACATCCTGGACGACGGAGGACGCAATGGCGATGATGGCTGGAGGACCTGCTGCGGAAGAAAACAAAGGGGAGTTGAGCGTGTGCATGCCGAGTGGTTTCCCGGAAGATGTAGAACCGCCCTCGCAGTCCGTAGCAGATGAAAAGCGTTCAAAAATACAAAGCGGCGTGGCGTGAGGCCATAAAGAGTGAATTGGACGGTCACAAAACGACCGGGACGTACGAAGCCGCGACACCGCCGCGAGGGTGGAAACCTGTAGGTGCAAAGTGGATGTTTTCATATACAACTGACGAAGATGGCCTGATAGTAGAGACGAAAGCGAGACCTGTGACTAAGGATTGTAGCCAGGTGCGAGACGTAGATTTCTTCCAAACGTTTGCACCAACCCCATCGTCAGCGTCAAATAAAATTCTGGCGGCTGTTGCAAATGAACACGGTGCGAAGATTTTTCATTTAGACGTAATCTTCAGACCGTGTTCATTTGCAACGGTCTCCAAAATTTCACACCCCGGACGGATCAGCTCACCGTAGCTCGAGCTAGCTCTTTTCGACGGTAGCTCACCGGTGAGCTACGTGAGCTACATGAGCTGCACATGTTTTCCCGACTTGAGCTACGGGAGGGTAGCTCATCTGCACATGTTCTGGAAGGGTGAGCTATAGCGGATAGCTCATCCGCACATGTTTGCCCAGGGTAAGCTATACAAGCTACATGAGCTAGCTCATTCGGCACTGGATGAGCTATATGAGCTACATGAGCTGCACATGTTTTCCCGGCTTGAGTTACAGAAGGTAGCTCATCTGCACATGCTTTCAAAGGGTGAGCTATAGTCGATAGCTCATCTGCACATGTTTTCAAAGCTTAAGCTATAGACGATAGCTCATCTGCGCATGTTTTCAACGCTTGATCTATAGAGGATAGCTCATCTACACATGTTTTGAGGCCGTGAACTATAAACGACGCATGAGCTAGCTCACGAGCTGCTGCCAATCACAGGTATGAGCACATACACACCACCCCATGACAACACGTGCCTAACCGGCATCAACAAAAAACATGCACACATTTCTTATATACGAGATCGGAGATTTTCCTGTCCGTAACATACCAGATAGATAGACAGTACCAGTGGATTTGGTTTTTCGGCACAACCATGCCCATGCACCCGACCAAGTACAACTGAAGTCAATTCAATCGAGGCACCTGCGGGTAAGCACAGCTTTAACGCTGCTTCGGCTGCCCGTAGCCGGCAACAAGCGGGCGACGCAGAGATGGTCACGTTCCTCGACGGAAACCAAGACCATATCCCTATTGAATAGCCAGCCCTGTCAACTGAGCAGGCGCTCTAGGCGGTACCTCGCCGTCTTTCCAACCCTATGGCAGAGGTGGCCGCCCTTTCTGCGGGCAAGGCGGGGTCTGCGGGCGAAGCGGGCGTGGACGCCACCTACAATGAGTACACAGGGGAGGCGGGGTCTGCGGGCGAAGAGGGCGTTAACACCGACTGCGGCGACTCCGCAGGGGAATGCTCGGACTAGAAGCCTTGGGGATGAATGGGGGGCAGCGGCAGATCTTCTGTGCTGTCGTTTTGTATCTGCTTGTTAACCTCTTGTTTGCTTATTTTTTGGGTGATGCAGATGTTTTTTTTCTTCGCAAGTTTTTTTTTTTTTTTGCACCTTGTGGTAGGCTACGCAAAGCTGTGTTGGAGGGATGGGGATGCACGGATTTCAAATGCTGCTGCGTGTCACTATAGCCGCATTGACTACTGCTGCTGCTGTCGTTGTGTGTTCAATGAAGATAAATGCTATGATATGCGTTCGAAATTAATATCAATCGACATACATGAACGACGACAACACCACCACCAACGACAACAGGTTCGCGTTTTATGTACACAGATATACCAGGTATTACAGTAGTATCAGCTACTAACAGTATACGAGGTATACTTTTTTCGACGTTGTAAGGGAGTACGATGCTGTCGCACGTACCGACGTTGAAGTTTCGCCTGGATGATGAGCTGTATAACCGTATGACCTACATTCGACTCGTCCCGGAGGCCAGGTTTGTTTGGCACCTGCATGTTTTTCCCTGAAAGAGCAGCAATGAGCTACGTACATGAGCTAGCTCATTTGTCCCCGGATGAGCTATCTATGGAGGATAGCTCATTTGCACGTGTTCTCATCGCATGAGCTATAGACGATAAATCATCTGCACATGTTTTCCCGACTTGAGCTATAGGCTCATCTGCGCATATTTTCAAAGCTTGAGCTATACAGGATAGCTCATCCGCACATGTTGACCAAGGTGCGCTATAAGAGCTACATGAGCCAGCTCATGTGTCCCGGCATGAGCTATAAGAGCTACATGAGCTGCACATGTTTTCACCGCTTGAGCTATAGACAGTAGATTATCTGCCCATGTTTTGAAAGGGTGAGCTATCATCGATAGCTCATCTACACATGTTTTCAAAACTTGAGCTATACGAGCTACGTGAGCTACCTCATTTGACCCTGAATAAGCGAGTAGAGCTACATGAGCTGCACATGTTTTCAACGCGTGAGCTATACACTATGGATGAGCTTGCTCATGAGCTGTCCAGGGTGTGAACATTTTAACTGACGCTGACGATGGGGTTGGTGCAAACGTTTGGAAGTTATCTACGTCTTGCACCAGGCTACAACCGTTGACCACAAGTCTCTCTTTCGTCTTCACTATCAGGCCATCTTCGTCAGTTGTATCTGAAAACACCCGCTTTGCACCTACAGGTTTCCGCCCTCGCGTCGGTTTCGCGGCTTTTGCAATCTCGTCTACAATTGCAATAGTTATAAGTGGGAGTATGGAAGAGGTTGTCGCTCATGAGAATGGGTTTGCTCGTGCCATTTTTGTTTTAAGTGATGGAATTGAGTCCATTGTTGGTTCATCACTGTCTTGTGAAGGATCCGAGATGGATTTTCAGTATGACAGTTACTTATCAGTTTCGTGCCGGTTCGGAATATTGGCCTATTATTGGGTACCTAGTAGTACTTGGCTGGCGTTCTTGATGGTACACTGTGAGCTCTCACGCACGAGCTCATCTTCTTGGCTTGCCTCTACCCTGTGTTTGGGAGACTAATACTATGACTTGAAACCTTTCCCCCTTGGAGCTAACGAACAGGCTTGCGCGCTGGCCTGCTTGCGTGCTTGCATGCTTGATGGCTTGATGGCTTGCTTGATGGCTTGATGGCTGGCGCGGTTGATAGCTTGCTTAATGGCTGGCTCGCTAGCTCGCTGGTGGGCAGGCGGGCCTGCGGGCGTGCGTGTCGCGTAGCAGGTCAGAGTGTATAGATCAGGGGTGTGTTCGTATGTTTCGTGTTTTTGTATGTGTACCTAGGTATTTGCGCGCGTTTTTCTCTGGCGCTAGGCGACGGACCGGAGATGCCGCCAATTATCAGTCGGTGTTGGTGCTTATTGTGGTGTCAGTTGCAGTTGTTGTGTTGCTGTTGCTATCGTCGTTGTTGATAGTGCTACCTTTGTGGTCTCATTACCGCTGGTTAGTGTCCCTAGGCAGATCCCCTCTCCGTTTTCCATCCAACGATATTGTGCCTGTTGCACATTGGTACGCATTTAGAGGGTTGCGCCAAGTTCCAGAGAGTGGTGCTCCATTGCCGAAGTGGGACACATCACACATCACATCGAAGTGTGCCGAAAGAGCCATTAGCCACGCAAATTTTCCAACAAGATCAAGCGCCGGCCACCCCTCCCCACGAGATTCCCTATCCCCCCGCCCCCCCCCCAAAAATACGGTGACCATTAATAAGCGAGAAGGCAGGCCCACCGACTGCGACATCACGCCACCACCCTTCGAGGGGCACGAGAAAAACGCACGACCGACTTCTGAATCAGCGCTTACAAGAATAGCATCGACCTTTATGTGAAGCTCGCCAGCGGTGTATTCATTAAATCATAGTCTCATGCAAACCTAAAGAGCAACACAAAACTTATCTAGCGGCCTGTGTTGCCCGTAAGATCGAACGTTGTCAGCAACGCCCTTTCGTACCCCGTTCGGACCGGATCTGCGCACCCTGGCAGGCGTCGAACGCTTTCGCTACGAAGGGGAGCGATCGGTCTAGCAACCCCGCGGTGAACGAGAAGCAGAGGAAGCTGGCCAAGATGTTTTCTCCGCCTACGGAACTGATGTTCATGGGAGACTTCCAGGCGGCCCGGCAGGCGAGCGCTTGTTGTTTCCGGTCTTTTTCTATTTGGTTTTACTGTTTTCCTTTTTTGAGCCAGGTGCTGGCTTCGTGCTTTCTTTGTTTGCTTTGGTTTCCTTTTCTTGTCATTATGGGTACGTACGCAGTCGTACCCAGTGTTATTTTTTTTCTTTGATTTTCTGTTTTTTTGTTTCCGTGTTATCAAATCAATTTCCGGTGAGATTTTAACCTGTCTGTTTTGGTCGGCCGCGAAACCGGTGAAAGCAGGCGGCGAAGCAGCAAAAAAAGTGGTTGCTGGTGAACATCCAGGCCGACGGGGAGTTCGACTGCCACCGGCTCAACAGGGATGTTTGGAAGGACGAGATGGTGCAAAACATCATCCAGTGCAACTGCATATTTTGGCAGGTGGGGGTGGTGGTGACGATGTTGTTGTTTTTTGTTGTTCTTTGTTGTTGTTTTTGTTATTTTGTTGGCGCCGCTGCTGCTGTTGTTGATGTTGGTGGTTGGTGGTGTGGCTGTTGCTGCCGCTGCTGCCGCAGGTATTGTTGGTGCCGTTGTATTTGTCGTCACTCTCCCACCGATTGTGCGCGTGTTGTTCTCTTTTATTTTCCCTTTTCCTTGGTGTGTACAGCAGCCGTCGTTGCTTGCCAGAGAAGATATCATAACTTTTTTAATGTTGGTGTTTATGGTTGTGGGTATTTGTGGTGTTGCTGCTGCCGCTGTTGCTGCTTCAATGACGGTCATTGTTGTTGTCCCTGTCGTCGCTCTCCAACCGGCGTTGTTTTTCGTTTTCGTTATTTTGCCTCCCTCCATTTATTCTTGGAAGCAACCGTCCGTGTCAGAGGAGGCCAAGGTATACTGCCGGAGATACAGCGCGACAGGCTATCCACATATGGCGCTCGTCGACCCTCGCACGGGCATGAAGGTCTGGAGCTTTCAGGGCTTTCTCGAATCGCCGGAATTCATTGAGAAGGGTGAGACGTGTTTGCCGTGGAGAGGGGGCATGCCGGACTTGCTCTTGACCTGTAATTTCCTTGACGTTAGAGGTGTTACCCTTTCACCAATTACCCGGGTACTCGCGAGTATTAGCCGGCTTGCTAATGCCCGTCACGGTTACGAGGAGCACTCCATACTCGCGAGTATTTAGGCCCCGGGTACGGGTACTCGTTAGACTACGTTCGAAACCTCGGGCATAGCAACTCATCCCTCCCTAAATCACGTCCCCTGGGTACTGTTTCGTACGATGTTCTCCAGGAAACCCTTTTACTATGTAAGAATGCTGTCTCAAGCCTCACTCCTCGCTGTCAGCTATACGAGTAACGCTTCATACTCGCCGAGCATTAGGGCCCCGGGTACCCGGTATCCGGTTTAAACGGGTACCCGAGCACTCGTTACATGACGTTCGAAATCCCGGGCATGGCAACTTATCATCCCCTAAATCGCGTCCCTTGGGTACTATTTCGTACGATATTCGACAGGGAGCCCTTTTCGTAAGGAAATTTCTGTCTCATGCCTCTCGCCTCTCGCCACACCCGCCTGTGCTTTGAGCCCATGAACACATACATATCTACGATGTTTTTTCATTGCTTAGTCTGTTTTACTGGTGTATGGAAATTATTGCTTGTGGCATGGTTGTTATGCCGAATCCTGTACCCTTTGCGTTACAACTCTCTTGAGATTTTATTTGTATTAGCTAATTCGTAGCAAACTTTAAGGACCGAACTTGATGAGAAATAATGTCTTGGGTACCCGGGTACCCGGCTGTTAGACGGGTACCCGTCTGCTAGCCCGGATGTTATACGAGTACCCGGGTACCCGCCCAAAGTAGCCGTAAATACTCGCGAGTACCCGGGTATTACTTCCCCGAAATTATCGGGTACCCGTTTAAGGCGGGTACTCGTCGGGTAACACCTCTACTTGACGTATACCTAGGATTAATTTCGGGCAAATACAGCCACCGGGATTACGCGCACATGTTTTGTACTGGTGCTGGTGTGGGTCATCATTGTTCATATTTCTGCTGCTACTGTTGCCAAGACTACTGCTACACTGCCACCACTGCCGCCGCTACTATTACTATTGCTACCACTGGTACTAATAACACCACCCCTACAACAACTACTGCTCCTGCTCCTGTTAATGCTGCTACTGCGACAGTGACGGACGTTACCGACAAGATATCCCTTGAAGACGGGGCGCCGGCAAGACTCCCCCCTCCACCCCCAAGGCCTCCTCAGGTAGCGACACAATTAGGCGCTTTCATATAATTGCGAACGCATGCAAGTTCATGATTTTGACGCGCCAAATAAATCGGGACTCCTTCCGAGATCGCCGAAGCATTATTATACGCCGGCACTGACCACTAACGCCTACAAGTTGACCGTTACAAATATCCTGCTACGCGTTTTCCTGACGATGTCTGTGCAATTTTGTTTTATTTTTCTCCCTCCGGCTCGCCTCCCGACCGTCTTGAGCTGTGTCTGCTCGGACGCAGGACGTGCACTGGTTTTGTTCCTTGCCCTGCGTACCCGAAATTGCTGGGGTGGGTTGCAGAGGTTTGGTTTGGTTGTGGTTGCGTCGATGATGAGATGACAGTGGTGCACTGATGAAAGCATGAAGTGTCACATGGCAACCTAGAGTCAAGCACAAACCATTTCAAGGTCAACCCTCACCCCTTCCCCCTTTCCGTTTCCCCTCTCCTCCCCTCACCCTCCCCTCGCCCCCTCTATTCCCCCCACGGCCCTCACATTCGCCCCTCTCCTTCCTCCTCTCCCCCCTCGCCTCCCCCTCCCCCCCCCCCCCCCCCTCCCCCTTCCATTCCCCCTTTAATTCCCCCGTCTCCCCCACCCTTTTGTCCTCCCCGTCCACCCCGTTTTTCGCCCGGTCCTGTTTTCGAAACCGGAATAGTTGCCCCCCTCGACTGGTGGGTCGGAAGACCAGATGCTGGCGGCGGCCATCGCCGCCTCCCTGGATACTAACTCCCGGGACGGGTCACAAGAGTTCCCCTTGGACGCCGTGGATAGTAGCGGCGGCGGTGGTGGTAGCGGCGGTAGCGACCGCCACTCATCGCTATCTGTGTCTTCCGCCGTAGCGGGGGAAGGGGAGGCAGAGGTAGAACGGGGGGCGGGGGTGGGGGCGGTGGTTGAGCGAGGCGCGGCTGCTCGTGTCGGTGGAGGCGGCGGCGGAAGGGAGGGCTCGGGGGGCGTCGGCAATGGGGCGGGGGGGGCTTTGCCAGCTATCACCGTCGATGACAGCGACGAAGAGGATGAGGATTTTGATGGGGACGAGGAGGAAGCCGATGATGACGATGATGATGAGGTTGCCGTTATTGCGTCGGTTGGGCCACCCCCGCGACAACCTGCGGCGGCGTCATCAGCGGCGGCAACAGCGGCGGCGGCGGCGCTTGCTGTGGCGGCGGCGGCAGCAGCAGCTGCCAAGGGGAAGGGGAAAGGGAAGGGGAAGGCGTGGGTTGCGGGGAGGACGGTTGCAGCATATAGCTCCGGTAGCGGTGCTGGTGCTGGTACTAGTGGTGCTGCGAGTGCGAGCAGCGGCAGAGTCGCAATGGATACGGGTTTTATTTCGACGGAGGGCGGCGGGGCTGCTGGCGAAGTTGTAGACGTAACCGAAGAGGTGGGGGAGGAGGGGAGGAGGGCGGTGGATGTCTCCGATGAAAACGGAGCGGGGAGGAGTGACAGTCAAGACCATTCCGTGGAAAGTTCCGCGGGAAATGGTTGTGCCAAGGAGACAGGGGGGGGGGCAGATGTGGGGGAGGTGTTGGAGGACCCGCCAGCGGATGATAGCACCGACCGAACGAGTATCCGCTTCCAGTTCCCGACGGGCGCCAGGGTGAGAGCGTGTGTGCGCCAAAGACAACAAGAGTTCCCGGTGAAAGGGCCTGTGTATGAGCGCAAGTGTGTGTGTGCGCACATAACATGTGTGCGCGTGTGTGCATGCGCATGCAACGTGCATGACCTCGAACCTTTGCGCAAAGCGCTCGTCAATATTTTCACCGATTGTCTCCGGCCGCAAGACTGCGCCGTCGTTGTTGTTGGAACCCATTATTGTTTCGGCAGAGCATATCTCCACTACAGTACATAGTCTTTCCGCGTTGCGTGTTCTCTTGGTTTGTTTGTTCGCGCGGTAGTATCCATGCTTGTGGCAGCTGCTCTCTTGCGTAGCGCCTGGTTCTGCGCGCGAAAAGTTACCTTTTTTATCGTCCTCAAACACGTACGCCATGACAAAACAATACAAAAACAAAGTGGCCGAATGTGTGCGTATCTCCTTGTTATCACGCGCAATAGCTACCACAGTCGTTTGTATGTGCACCGTTCAAACGCCGAACCTACGCTCTGCCATACCAATCAAAATCCCAGTGTCGGCTTCGTTGCTGGATGACAAACATCCTCCTGCGCCCCTTTGCTCGGCCCTCTGCCGGGTGCGGTCTCGAAACCGGAACCCTGCGCACGTCAGATAGATGACGATCTAGACCATTTAGATCCGATATATGTCGTTATCATATGTTGTGCAGGATCTACATGTGCAGTTCAGATTTAACGCAGAAAAACTTTGTTATGATTCATGGATCTGGAATTTTGATTAAATGTTGATCCTTTACTCTACATCCAAATACACTATCGTACTCCAATCTTTCACACTCTTAACATATCAATCCTCCTATTCCTCCCCAAATTACAGGCTGCCACTTCAAGGTAACCCACACCTTTATTGTAAGATCCATTCCCGCGCCACAAACCCCAGATTTCCTACGTTCAAGCTTACACATCATGTCAAAGAACATGCAGATCATGGAGCTCTACAGCCGACAAAAAAGATGTATGCCATGAATACCACCTAAGCCAGGGAGCTGACTTCCTTGAAAGACATAGATCATGAATGAAGATCTGAACTATCCGGTGTGTGCGGCTTTGTGTCCGACCGTCTGTTCGTCCGTTTCTCTGGCCTGTCCACGGCAGGTGTTGAGAAAGTTCCGGAAAAGTTCGGACGTGCGCCAGCTGTTCCTGTTTGTGCGGGAGGAGTTGGATGGGGCGAAGACAAGGGCTTTCGATGTTCGCACCGTGCGGCCACCAATCTCTGTCAGGTACACAGTGGGACACCCGACTTAAGAGCATCTGTTGGACGAAACAGATATGAGAGTTGTCATATCGGCTTGTTATGCCTTGTGACGCGTGCACTGAAGCCTATAGGAGTGGTCGAATCGGCGTGTCACGTCTTGTGACACCTGTACTAAAGCCTATATAAATGATACTGAAGGTGAGATAAGAGCGGCAACACTGGTCTTTTCCGAGGGGCTCTTAAATCGGGTGTCCTCCTGTTTTTAGTTGAACTGGACTCATATATGTTGTTTTGGTGCATAATCGACACCGTGTCAAAACATCACGTCCAAATGCGTACCGTTTGAACGTGACATAGCTAATCAACCGCTCTGGCAGAGCCTTGTCCGGCCCAGCTCGCACCCGTCGGGAGTTACGACGAGCAATGCGATGCCCAACGCGTATGAGTTATACCCGTCGAGCCGTGGGGGTGCGCTTATCTTTGTGCAAGAGTTCCCCTTTCGGATCACATAGCCGCTGCTAGGCCCGTACGGCCAGAGCTTCCACGGCTAACGGTACCATGTCAACCGCGCTCTGTCGCCTAGAGAACCAACGTGCGGGACAGCGCAGGAAGGGTTCTTGTGTTGCTTGTGGCGCGCGAGGAACGGGCGCGAAACGTACGCTCAGGATGCCTAGTTTTTCGTCTATTTTCCTCAGCTCCTCTTAACACATCCCGTTCCTCCTTGTACATTTCATGTTCTCCCACGATGTGAGTGAGTTCTACTCTCTTTTGCTTTGCGACACGGGCACAACCTGTGCGCCTTCTTGCTCTCCACCCGACTACTGCTATACCTCTTCTCTTTATAACCCACTGGTTGGCCTTTCGTGGCCACCCTCTACGCTTTGTTCCTTTGCGTTTTTTTATATTTCGGGCAGGGATAAATACGGGATCTCGATCCACGAAGCGGGGCTATCTAACTCCGCTGTGGTAGTCGTGTGGGAAGATTAATGCCACCGGTGGCATGAACGAGGACGGAGAAAAAGCATGTAGACATTTTTCTGGTCCCATGTTGATGAAAAATCTTGCGCTTTGCTTTGTTTTGCTTTGCGCGGGTTTTTGGCGCAGGGTATTTGCTTTGCTTTGCACAGGGTCTTTGCTTTGCTTTGCTTTGCACAGGGTCTTTGCCTAAGGTAGTCGCTTTACGCTGCTCTGCTCTGCGTTGCTATGCTTTCTTCTGCTCTACTCTGCTTTTTCCGGTTGGTTTTGCTTTTTTGTGTTCCCTTCATCTCGCGGTGGTTGGCTTCGTTGGTGCCTTCAGGAAGACGAGGGCAAAGTAAATAGAGAATACCTCCATCAATTGATCGGTTGTTGGGCTTCGCTGGTGCCTTTAGAAAGACGAGGGCAAAACATGCAGAGCGAACACCGCCATCAATTGATCGGGAACCCAGAGATTATTTTTGCGTGGTGTGCTACTCCGGGCCGCTTCTTGGTCTTCGGTCGCTGACAGAGCGAGGGTGAAAGGGGTGGGAGGCATCTGAGGCCCAATTTTCTGTCTCGTTTATGCCGCTTCAAGGCGACGGCTGTCTTTCAGGTGCCTCCCGCATAAAACGGCTCGTCGTCTACTATAGTGGCTGCAGCAATTGCGGAGTCAGAAGCAAAATGATAGCCAGGCGCTTCGTACCGAGGGGAGAGGGAGACTGAGGGCGGAGACGTTCGCAGGACACGGCAATGCCTTCAAAGTTTTCATCTACGGTATGACATTCGGCGTCCAACGAAGCACGGCAACGCCTTCAGCCGTTCCGTTTACCGCTCGGCGTACGGCCTATTTCATGCAGGAAACGGCAGTGGCCTCAAATATTTCGTCTGCCGGTACGACGTACAATACGACGTCTATCATGTCGCACGACGGCCGGAAACGGCCATGCCCTCAGTGTTTTAGCGTTCCGTACCACATACGGTGTCCATGATGCAGGACACGGCATACCCTCAAAATGTTTCGCGTACTGTACGACGTATTCTACGGCGTCTTATAAGGCCATGTCGCACGACGGCAAAACACGGTAACGTCGTCAAAGTTTTCGTGCTTCGAACGGCGTCTATCATTAGAGGACATGGCCATGCCCTCAAAAATGTCGTCGACCATGCGGCGTATTTTACGGCGCCTATCGTGTCTCACGACGGCAGGACACGGTGATGCCCTCAAGGTTTTCGTGTTCCATACGACATACGGCGTCTATGATGCAGGACACACGGCAACGCCCTTAAAGCTGTTTCCGTCCACCGCACGGCGTCTATAATGTAGGGCACGGCAACGCTCTAAAGGTTTTTGTGTTGTGCCGCACGACTTACGGCGTCTATCATGTCGCACGATGGCAGGACACGGGCTTGCCCTCTAAGTTTTCGTGTTGCGTACGACGTACGACGTCCATCATACAGGGCACGCCACGCCCTTAAATGTTTCGTCGACCGTACACAACGTATTATTCTACGGCGTCTATCATGTTGCATGACGGCAGAAAACGATATTGCCCTCAAAGTTTTCGTGTTCCGTGCGACGTACGAGTACGCCGTGTATCTTGTGTCCCACGACGCCAAGACACGCCAATGCCCTCAAAGCTTTGATGTGCCGTATGATGTACGGCGTCTCATCATGCAGGACACGGCAATGCCCTCAAAGCTTCCGTGTACCGTGCGGCGTCTATCATGACGCACGACGGCAGGTCGCGTAAATGCCCTCAAGCTTTTCGTGTTCTGTACGACGTATACACGGCATCTATAATGCCGCACGGCGGTATACTAGGTTGTTTCCGTTTCTTGTCCCGTACGACGTACGACGTCTGTCATATCGCACGGCGACAGCGTCCGAACGACGCCCACAGTGTCCAACGACGGTTGCTGCTATGGTTTACTAGGTTTTCGTGTTCGTGTCTCGTGCAAGTTACGGCGGCCATCATGTCGCCCAACGGTTGCTCATACGGTTTATTATTAATTAGATTTCCATCGGTGTACGCCGCGCATGCGCTTGTCGGAGTAGCGCGTTCTCCGCAAACCCTCAGCTCCGCACAGCTGCCGCGTGTTTTTGGCGACCTCGTATTGGAACCTGCGCCGAATCAGACGATGACCTTGCACGGCAATGCCCTCCCTCTTATGTTTTCGTGTTCCTTACGACGTACGGCGTCTATCGTGCAGCACGAAGGTTGCTCCTACAGTTTATTATTGTTAGATTTCCGTGTTCACCGCCCGCTCTTGTCGGTATAGCGCGTTCAGCTTAAACCCTTTTCTTGCTAAGCTGTAAAACGCACCCTACACTAAATTGAAGCAGTTTTCTCCGAAAACGTCGAGATGCAGATCGAAAGGGGTTTGACGCCTAAGCTCAGCACGGCTGCGGCGTGTTTTGGTGACCTCGTATCTGCAGTCCTGTGCCGAGTCAGACCGTAACCTTGCAGAGAGCGGAACCCCCTGTACCCCCTCCCAAGGTGTCTCTACCGGAGAGTACAGGAATGACGAGAAAAAACTTTTACCCTCTCCAAAGAAAGGCGTCCCTGCTTGGAGTGGGAACGGTGCTCCGTCTCGAAAGGGTTGTGTGTCGTCAATAATGACCAAAAGACCAAGAGACAAATGCTACTCTAGAGGTGCTCCGTGTTATTCTTGAGGCTCATAACCGCTTGAGGAGCTCCAGTCTACACCTCACCCAAAAACTGGTCAGGGCGCGTGCTGAGATAGAGGTGCACCACTTTTTTTTTGTAATGTTCCTCCTTTTAGGAGGTTAAGACATGTCCTTCTTAACCCAAAAAGTGATTTTGGAGAAGAACAAAACTGCTACCGGATGGAAAATCCCATGGCCTAGGTGTACAACGAGAATCATGAACAAAAATGACCTCTTCCCGACAATTTTTGGTTAACCCCTTCAGAGCCCCCGAACCCCTCCCTACTCTAAATCCGAGTAATTTCGTCCCCAAAACGGGTTTCCAGTTGTAAAGGGGTTAAGGAGCCCCGTCATTTCGGGAACCATTTTCAGGCGAAAAGTGCTACGAACCCGATGCACTGACCCATGGCCTAGGTATACAAAAAACAAAATTGCAAAATAAGAATGACATTCCGCCGGATGTTGGCTCTTCTTGTCGCCCTGCCATTCAGAAAAACAAAATACCAGTACTCGTACAGTAGCTGAAAAGTGGTGCCACCTCTATCGCAGCACGCGTCAAGGAAAGCAACAAATGACTACGCCCCCACCCCCTCCAATGGTGGCTGTCATTAGGTGTAGGAACGGTGTGCACTCCGTCTCGGAAGGGATGCGTGGTCAATCATCAACACGACTAAGGCAAGCAATAAATGAGTGCACGCCCCTCTTCGCCCTCCACGTTGGTTGGGCAGCGCTCGTCGTTGTGTCGTCAATTCGCGTACGGCGCGGTTCCGCCCTTCTTATTGGTGGCGCGTTTCAATTGGCGGTCTCCTAGCAAGGCGGCCCCGCTGCCTAAATCCACCCAAAGGAGGCCCTCTAAGCCGGCGGTCCCGCAACGCATTAGACTACGCCGGTGTTTCCTTGCAGCCCTTGCGGGGAATCTGTCCTGCCTGCCACAAGCAGTTGAGGCGGAAGTGGTAGAAGACCTTCCTTCGACCACCTTCCGCCGTGGGTTGCCAAGCTGGAAAATTCAATGTCGCGCCATGACGCATGCAGATGCTATAAATCTACAAGGTTTCACCCTTCGGGCAGGTTTTGCAAAAAAAGCTTCTCTCTCCAAAAACCCGCGATAGACGGGCAAACGACAACAACAAAAAAGCACTATTTTAAGAAGCAGCCAGCCCCCCCCCCTCCCCCTCCTAGCCATCTATGAATCAACAATTTTTCACACATCGGCCAGATCATCAGAGCCCTGACACGTTATCTCCAGATATGTCGCAAAAGGTATATTATAAAAAATGAAAATACACTCCAGCTGTGAGATACGAAGTAGAAGATTTCGTCGAAACTCATCTTTGCAAGCTGTGTGTGATACTCCGATCGCGCGCATTACGAGTTGTGTGTCCTCATTAAGGATATAGGTCGGCGACAAAAGTTATATGTCTGGTTTTGTTGTCCGCACGGTCTAGATCATAAGTGACGGGTGGGATCTATCATCTGTATGACGCAGCTCATGCGCACATGTTTCCGGGGGCTGGACGTGTACGATACGGTTCTTGCACAGTACATCATACCCACAAGTAATAATATAGATTCTAGTTCCTTCACCATAAAATCGTCGGTTTGTTCGATTTGCAACATGAATGTTTGGTATTCCTAGGTCATGGGTTTCTTCATCTCGGTTTGCGTTTTTGGCTTACTCAAACTCAACCTTTGGGGCGAGGCATGGATAGAGCTCAAGTGAAGAGCCTCAGGAAAAAGAGCCTTAGAAAAAAGAGCCTCAGAAAAAGAGCCTCAGAAAAAGAGCCTCAGAAAAAGAGCCTCAGAAAAAGAGCCTCAGAAAAAGAGCCTCAGAAAAAAGAGCCTCAGAAAAAGAGCCTCAGAAAAAGAGCCTCAGAAAAAACAGCCTCAGAACAAGAGCCTCAGAAAAAACAGCCTCAGAAAAAGAGCCTCAGAAAAAGAGCCTCAGAAAAAACAGCCTCAGAAAAAAGAGCCTCAAAAAAAGAGCCTCAGAAAAAAGAGCCTCAGAAAAAGAGCCTCAGAAAAAGAGTCTCAGAAAAAGAGCCTCAAAAAAAAAGCCTCAGAAAAAGAGCCTCAGAAAAGAAGCCCCAGAAAAAAGAGCCTCAGAACAAGAGCCTCAGAAAAAAGAGCCTCAGAAAAGAGCCTCAGAAAAAGAGCCTCCAAAAAAAGAGCCTCAGAAAAAGAGCCTCAGAAAAAAGAGCCTCAGAAAAAACAGCCTCAAAAAAGAAGCCTCAGAAAAAAAGCCTCAGGAAAAGAGCCTCAGAAAAAGAGCCTCAGAAAAAGAGCCTCAGAAAAGGAGCCTCAGAAAAAGAACCTCAGAAAAACAAGGTGCGCCTCTGCCGTATCATGCGCCAAACATTTGGCCAAAAAGTGCTTCCTCAGCATGACATACATGTGCCAGAAATGCTCGCCCAGACGGGGTTTCCACACGTACTTCAGCATGTTAGCAGCTCCCGGATTTCTTACATTCCTGTAAATTTGAGCCTGCCTTACTTATTACCCCGCTTAATTTTTCTAGCACGAGTCCTGCACTGTTGGGGAACCCCCTGGCAACTTTTTACTATCCAAAAAATTCTCGATCCCGGCCACCGTGCGATGCACCAAGCATCCCATATTCACCAGTGCATTTTACGGATCAGGTCCCTTGCCGCGGGTCGGGTCGGATCAGGGCGTCCCGACCCGACATGACCTGACCTGATCCGTGATATTGGAAAACCTCCTGATCCGACCCGACCCGACCCGTGATGCCTCCTGACCCGACCCGCGAGAGCTTACAAATCTCCTGACCCGGCCCGCGGGTCGGATCATGACCCGTAAAAAGCCTGGTATTAACCAGGGCCGTTCACGGGTCATGATCCGGCCCGCGGATCAGGTCAGGCGGTATTAAAGTAACTCGCGGGTCGAGTCGGCTCGGGTCGGGAGGTGTTCGAATTTCACGGTGTGGGTCGGGTCAGGTCGAGTCGGGGCAGAAGGTTTTCAAATACCACGGGTCGGGCCGGGTCACTCTGACCCGATCCGACCCGCGAGAAATTATCCGACCCGTGAAAAGCCCTGATATTAACAGCTGAAAATCGGGTGCCCATGGACGAGAGCAACTCCCCCCATACTGCCTTCCCGGCTTTAAGCGGAAAGCTCCGGGTGCGGTGGAGGCGGGAGGGACAAGCACAACACCCAACACATTTCCTTCCTGGGCACAGTGGGGGCGGGAGATTTGGGTAAGCACATATCGTCTTCCCTCGAAGGCGGAAACTAATTAGGCGCGTGCTAAAATACTAAGAGTAGTACACTTTGGCTATATTTTTTTCTGAATGACGAGTGGGGGGGGAGGGGGGGGGGTACTCAGTTTGTGCATGGCCGTAGTCGGCTGACCATAGACCCTCGCATCCCTACTATGCCGGGACGAAGCACTTCGGGTTTTCACCAACCACAAGCAGACATTGCTTGCACCAAGCGCGAAGCGCCGTGAGGTGTTCGCCGAGTCGCATGAAGGGTGAACTGCACCCTTTCAAGAACCGCTCGTAAGACGGACTTCCGCACCTCGTGCCTGCCTACTTTCTTGCTTATGGATGACAGCATGACGGGGGGGGGGGGGGGTCCCTTTACCCCAAAATCGTTCTTTTTTTTTTTGTTAATCTGTTTTCTTTTCTTTTCGTACGTCTAGGCCATGGGATTAATTGCACTTTTCAGTTTTTACCCGTCTTTCTTTTTTGTTATATAGAGCTTCTCAAGTGACGAGCATCAGAAAAGAAAATTATGCATCTCTCTCTGCGGTAGCATGTATGTGTCATTGATGGTTTTCACCCCCACACTACTATATCGCCTCCCTCTACCATGAAAGATAATTGATGTTTTGAAACAGTATGAATGAATTAAAGTTCACCCCCGTACTGGTCAAAAGGGGGGAAACAGTAAACCCTTGTCTTTTTCAGCCAAACGGCGTGGGGTAGGGCACACGGTAAAGGGGTCTGCGGGAAGTGCACGTCCGTGTCCCAACCTGGCTTATATCCAATCCTGATTCGCTGACCAGACGCCCGCCGCCCACGCCGAGCACGCACACCTTTTATTTTATTTCCGTCGTTGTAGTCGTCTTCTAAAAAGCAGCCAATAAATCAAGTATCTCACGTCTTTTTAAGAGTGAGTACACGTCATAGTTAGTGGTGTTTAAATTAGGCGTTAATGAGGCCTATTCTTGTCAAGGTTTCCTTCCCCCCATGCCTTCGATATTCGCGGTCGTAGTCTGCCCCCCTCAATTCACAGAACGTCCGATAGAGCTTAGCCTTTCCTGCCGATCCAACCTCTAGTCGTCTGCTGTCTACGCCTCCCCTACATCCCCTATTTTCACGGCAGCTCAACATGAGACTTCTACTGGCGGTGGCCAGTGGCTTGCCCTGTTGCTGTCGCCGCTGCTCCCGCTGCGGTTGTTGTTGTTGGTGGTGGTGATGGTGCTGTTGTTGGTGCAATTGCTGGTGCTGGTGATGTTGAGGGGCATGCCTGTGCCGCTGCTGCTGCTGCTGCTGCTGGTGTTGAGGAGAACGAAGCAGTAACCGCTGCTGCTGTTGATGCGCTGCAGGCGCGGGTGCAGTCAGCCGGAACTCGTTAAGGCCGCCACCGCCGCCGCCACCACCACCGCCGCCGCCGTTCATTGCTTGGCCAACTTCCGACGTGAAGCGCGCTTGTCGTGAGCTTGGAATGGCGGCAGCAGCTGTAGCGCTCCTTCCCCTCCTGCCGGTCACGTTTTCACAAAAGAAAATCCTTAGCTGTAAGACCGAGGGTTCCACCGGAATTCATCGTTGCAAGCTACGTGCGTGTCGTATCATATTCATTCACACGTATCATACTTCGACGTATCATACTTCGACGCATCATACTTCGATCGTTCGCCGAACACAAATGGAACCGGCTCACAAATACGTGAGCTATATTTGTGCAGGGGGGGGGGTGAAAAAAATAACTTACGCGTGTTGCGGTAGAGGACGCAATTTTTGTTCAAACAATATTTTTCTGAATGACAGGGCTCTTAATATTAACACAAAATAATCGGAATTTCTCATTCTTGTTGAGCAAAATGAAACACTTTCATACCTCGGCCATGGGTTTAGTCGAAATTTCTCATTCTTGTTGAGCAAAATGAAACGTTTTTATACCTAGGAAATGGGTTTAGTCGAAATTTCTCATTCTTGAGCAAAATGAAACGTTTTTATACCTAGGCCGTGGATTTTGGTCAGCGGGATGCGCACTTTCATTTTCTCATAATAAGCTTTTGCCTCGGAGGGGTATGGGGCCGGTCGCCCGGTGGCGTACCAGGTTATCCTCGAGCCTGTTATAGGTCAGTTTCGTGAGTTCGAATCCCCCTGATTGAGTGCATACTCGTATAAATTCGTGGGGACTTTTCTTGTGCACAATTGACTTGCGGAAAGCGCGACAGCGTGAGTTAGTAACGCTCAATGAAAAAAATACGAGCAGTGGGATTGCCGAACCCCTATGCGCGATAAAAATTGAAGGCAAGAACCGGGGGGAGAGAAGGGACGACACCTGTGTGACTACGGCTTATCCAGAAGCTGGAAAGTAGAAGTATGAGGACAAAAAAGAGCTCTTCAAGTGAGGAGAGAGCCTCAGAAAAAGAAGAAAAAAATTGTGCATATTTAACGTAGTTATTACACTTCAGTATGTGCCGCCCTTAAAAGACGCTTAAGCCTGTCTCGAGCCAGTCTGCCCCCCGGCTGTGACACAATTTTGTCGGGAGTTTGTATTTCAAAAGCTTAAAAAAACAAAAACAAAAAGAAGGACCTAAAAAAACGCGATATCGAGAATCTCGTCGAAGCTCCGTCTTTGCGCGGTGCGTCTACTCGTGATGCATCGATCTCACGCGCCTCGGGTTGTTCTATGCCGTCATGAAGGCTTTGCGGAGATGGCACAACTAGACGGTAGCAGGGGGAGTCATGTGCCGCGGCGTGCTGGGGGGGGGGGGGGGGAAGGGGCGGAGCAGGGGAATACCTTTCCCTGAACATTTACTGGCTACCATACCATAAGCAAGAGCGCTATTTACCGGGCATCTCAGGACTGTGAGTTGGCTGGATGTACTAATAATCGTGAGTTGCCGACTAGTGACGCGCGCTGCGATAAAAAGGTGGATTTTTGTTTTGTGTTATTTTCGTTTCTGAATCACAGGGCTCCTTAATTAACCCAAAATCGTCGTCGGATTTCTCGCCGTTATTTTGGTGTTTACGAATGTTTGTGGTATATATATACATATATCTAGGCCGTGGGCTCGTTCATCGGATTGCACTTTCAGATTTGAACTCAAAATCAATAAAAAAATATAGTCTATATGTAGAGCTTTTCAAGCGAAGAGCCACAAAAAGAGAAAAAAAAACGCCCCTCTGCGGTAGTAGCCTGTGTAGTCGTTAGTTGGTTGGGTACAATACAGCTATTACTAGTTGTGTGATAGTTGTGTGCGGTGATTCTTTGCGGGGTTCTGCGTGTGTGCGTCTGACCCGACGCGTGTTGCGGCTCGACGTGTTGCGTGTGCGTTACAAGGAGTCATCCAACGCCATTGTATGTGCGGGGCAACAATAAAAAAGAAACTGAGCTCGCTCCTAACATGAGAAAGCTCAGCACCTCACCTCACCCGACACGTGCCTACGCGAAGACAATCGTTCGAGCAACCCGACAAACACTTCTGTGCGCTGGTCCTAAAACAAAACCCACTCGCAACCTATTGTCGTGCTAACAGATAGTTCCGTGCTTGAGGAGCTCAACCGGTCAGGTATACCTTTTGTTGGCCCAAAACAACGCAACCCCTACCGTGGGATGGCTGTACTAATAATAGATACTATAACTAGATACCATTACTAGATACTATTACTATATACTACTAGCAGACGCGTGCTACCATAGCAGGGATACCATTTTTTTTGTCGAAATCATTTTTGTGCATGACGGGGCTGCCTTAAGCCAATATCGTCGGGAACGACGTTCTTGTTTTTTATCTCCCATTTTTTCGTTTTAATGCCTAGGCCATGGGTTTGTTTCGTCGGTGTACAGCACTAGCTGTCATTTTTCTCCCAAGATCAGCTTCTCGGGTGAGATATACTATTAGCAGTATAAAGATCCTCAATAGGTTACGAGCCTCAGAAGAAAAACGTGCACACAACAGGTTAAGAGCCCTCAGAAAACAAACGTGCATCTTTGCCGTAGGATACTGTAGGCCAAGTCAACTATTAAAAGTTGGCTCTGATACAAAACGCGTACGTCAGCTTCCTAGTGCTGGCTCCGTCACCCGACTAATAGCTACAGTAGCCGTGAATTCCAGCCAACTCGATACCCAAAAAACAATCAATGTCCACCTGTCGGACGACGCCAACAGAGAAATTCCTCCGGAGTTCCATCCAGCCGGAGGCTTTCTTGACCTGGCTCCGGGGCTAGGAGCGGTTGGGGCACAAGTTCTCCATCCAGGGAACGGCAACTTGGCAGTAGTACCATGGCCAGCAGGAGGGGACGACGTCGAGGTGGCTTCTTGGCTTGAGCGTGCCCGCGCCCTACTCGCGATCATTTTGCGAGCTTCGGCGCTGAGAACAGGACAAAGACATAAATCCATGTAAAAGAGGCGTTACGACAGGCGGGGGGGGGGGGGGGGGGGGGGGGAAGGGAGGGGTGTACTCAGTATGCGCATGGCCGTAATCGTCTGACCATAGACCCTCGCATCCCTACTATGCCGGGACGGAACACGTCGGGCTTTCACCAACCAGGCAGACATTGCTTGCACCAAGCGCGAAGGGCCGTGAGGTGTTCGGCGAGTCGCATGAAGGGTGAACTGCATCCTTCCAAGAACCGCTCGTAAGACGGACTTCGGCACCTTGTGCCTGCTTGCTTATGGATGACAGCGCCAATGAGTTGCTTTGTTTTCTGGTGTGGCCACTCCAGAGACAGCAATGCGTACTACTATGCAACTGCCTCCTGGGTGCGTTACCATATTCACACAATGTGATGCGATCATTCCTCTTGTGCGGAGTTAGGTGTGTCCACCCCGCACAATATGATCTAACTCGATAATCATCATGGTGACCGCCAAAGAAAAAGAAGAGAAAAAACGGTACCCTGGTTGTCTAGCTCACGCAGTGATTGTGGCGTGTTTTACAGCGCCTTTGCCAACCAACGCCAACCCCAATATACATATAATATTTTACAGCGTCAGTGCCAACCGAGGCCAACGATCATCTACCAGTATACTTTGAGGGGAAGGGGGGGGGGGGAAGAGGAAGCAGGAGGGGGGGAGGGAGGTGTACTCGTTTGTGTCTTGCCTTCGTTATTTGACTATTGACCACACAACCCTTTCGAGACAGAGCACCGTTCCTACTCCTGACAAAGACGCCTCCGACATTTTGGCGCTTACCACATTTTTCCGAGGGGGGCGGGGGGCGGGACGGGGGAGTACTCACTTCGTGCATGGACGTAGTGTATGACTTGGGGAGGGGGTAACTAAGACGCTCCTTCGTCCATCAGTGCCCTTCCCCTCCCCTTCAGTGCTGTAGGGATACGAGGGTCAATGGTCTTAAGATTAAGGGTATGCATGAAATGAGTACACCCCCCCGTAGCCTCGATGTGCGGCATTGCAAGTATCGTCTCGCTGCGCGCGCGTTGCACATCTCCCTGGGCTGCAACTCTAGACACACCCACATCTCCCTTTTACCCTCCCCCAGCATCCGGGGCTTGCTTGTGTCTTGCATGGTCCAAACCCGAAAGCGTCATTTTGTTTTCGTCGTTTACGTTCGTCATTTTCCCCTTAAAGTGCCAAACAAAGCGCTTAATTAATATACATGGCTTTTCGCGGGTCATGACCCGACCCGCGGGTCGGGCCAGAATGGTTTCCAAAACTCGTTGGTCGGATCAGAAAGTGATCGAAATTTCACGGGTGGGGTCGGGTCGGGTCGGGTCGGGTCAGGATGTTTTCGGATCTCACGGGGCGGGTCAGGTCAGTCACTCTGATGTTATCTGATCCGCGAGAAGGGAGCCGACCCGACAAAAGCCCTGCTTCATTAGCTCTTTCAGAACTCCACCTCCCGGGTCATCGCGCGGTAGGAGTTGCACTTTCTGGACCAAGCGTTTCTCACCTCTTACCGGTTGAGATCCTCCAACGAGGAACTACCGGTTGGTAGTCTGATACTTTTACGACTATACTTGGTTTTAGGGCTAGCGCACAGAGGTGTTGGTCTCGGATTGCGCGATCGAAATGCCTTCGAAGCCATGTGTCGGGTGATGAGATATGGAGCTAGCTCCTCATGTTAGGAGCTCAGAATATTCTAAGAAATTTCTGCCGTGGGATGGCCGGCCTAATTGGTTACCTTCGGGGATTCGGGAAGACGTATTTGAGAGTGGTACTGGTCGTGAACAGGGTTTCCCCGGCCCTCTTCGTGTCGCCTGGCCTCGCTCTCTTCGTGCGAATGCTTCTTCCACCCGCATCTTGTGGAACCTTGGCGTAAGAAATCGAACGGAGAAGCAAAAAAACACAGAACAGGGCAGTATAAGTTGTGCAGAAGGACTGATCATGGTTATACATAACTCGTGTTTTTTTTAGAAAATGAGGAAGGCTTTATAGATTGCTTTACCTTCGATTTAGTGTGCAGTTAAGTTGCACACCTCGTGCGAGAGCGACTTGGAGCACCTTAAGCAACAGGGCCCGCGGCATAGGTTTAACTGTGGCGCCGTCGACCATCGCTGAGCCTGTTAGAACGAATGAAGGTCCGCGTCGACGACGGTTGCACGTGTCTTCCTGTGCCCTTCTGAATCCATACTAACTTCAAGACGCCATTTCTGGTGTGTTCCACAGCCGTCAGGTTTTGTCCCCCTCAAAAACAGGCTTTATAGTTTGCGTGCACACATTGATTGACGTCACCCTGTTGACCCTGGTACAAGCTAGTGCTAAGGGAGTCGCCGATCTATATCCTTAACGAGGACACACGCCCAGTAACACGCGCGATCGGAGTATCACACACAGCTTGCAAAGATTAGTTTCGACGAAATCTCTGATCTCACGGCTATAGCGTACTTCGACGTTTTACTATCTAAATAGTGTTGTTTCCATGTTAGAGGTAGACGACATGCTGTACGGGGGGGGGGGTGAAATTGAATGAAGCGGTGCTGTTAATATTTCAACACATTAGTTGTAACTTCCATTTTTGAATGAGGTAATAAACTATACATAGGGGATGGTGGAATTAAACCAGCTCATGCAGCCGGTCACCTCGGCGGTCTAGTGGTTACCCTCGAATGCTACTAGCGTTGGTCCTTGATTTCGATGCCCACCGTGGTGAGATTTTGAATTTATTTGCAAAAATGCAAAAAAAAAAAAAGAAAGGATCAACTGTCGAGAGCCCCTAGCAGCGTGGGTAGGTAATAATACAATTCGACGCGAATCGACGAGGGAAAAAAATGCCGAGTTCTTCTCGTCATAAAAAATGAAGGCGTTATTATACTACTACTGCTACTACTACTACTACTACTACTACTACTGTTGTGGTGGGGAGGGGAGAGGAGGGCCCACTATATGGCCCCGGATCCGAGCTACTACTGGGAGGGAGGGAGGGAGGGAGCGCCAGAGTAGTGCGAGGATAATAAATGGGATGAAGAAACAATATATATGTACATATGTACTATTAATAATTCAATATATGAAGTGTTTTCGGGATTCGGAGAGACGATCTGTGACCCGTGCGTGCGGCTCGGACTTGACGAGAACAACAGGAGCAATAAGGTTTCAGGGAGGTGGCCGATTCCGATTCCGATCATGAACGTACCACTAGCTGCTGCTGTTCGTTTGCATTGATGCACCACCGCGCCTATGTAGCGCCGGCTTAATCTTAGCGCAAGTCCTCCCCCCACCCCCCGTCCCCCATGCTCCCCCCCCCAGTCCCCCCCTTCCCCCCCCTCCTACCTCACGCCCCCTGCCCCCCCCCCGTCCCCCGTCCCCCCCCCACCCCCGTGCATGATCGTTCTGAACTCGCCACTCTTCTTTGGGTGGTGAAGTAGAGTCAACTAATAGACTCCGCCTGTAACGTTTTCAAATACCAAATGTCGATCCACACACGCGACAATCGGATGCAGAGACGCAAAGATATATATATATATATATATATTCAGTCAACTCACAGTCCTATTGAAATTTTTACCTCTCCATCGGACCCCCCGCGCTGCAGCCTCCCCTCTACCCTCGTCATCGTAAGTTGACCGGGAACCGGCTCACGCAGCCTCCCGCGCGACGGTGGCGTCGTAGCCGGTAGTAGGTTCGGTGCAATGTCCAGGAAGGATTGGGGCGACGGCGAGGACGGCCTCCCCGCCGTTCCGCGGGCCTCCTTCTCCTCTTCTTCTTCGCCGATTTCCTTGTCGCGCTGCGCCGAAGTGAAAGGGCCCTCGTAGTAAAATCGCGGAATGAACTTCGCCACAACTTCCTAAAGTGGTTTCGGGGTTCGCGGAAACGAATCACAACATGCGGCCACAGAACGGTCCGGAGAACGATCGCAGGAGCGTAATTTTTTCTGAGGCTACTACTCACTTGAGGAGCTCTACGTCTCACCGAAAAACAGATTTTTTTTTGTATACTGAAAGTGCAATCCGAGGACCAAGCCCATCGTCTAGGTGTTGTATAGAAACATTTCATAGTCTAAATAGTCATCAGGGGGGGTGCAGCAGAAGTTTCTAAGAATTTTCTGAGTTCCTAACATGAGGAGCTAGCTCAATATCTCACCCGATACTGCACGACTTCGAAGGCATTCGTTCGTGCCACCCGACCAACCTCGCTATATACGCCAGTCCTAAAACCAGAATAACATTCGTAAAACGACCATGCTAACCGATAGATTACACTTGAGGTGGAGGTCAACCGTACTATAGAGGTAAGAAGCCTTTGGCGCTCAAAAAGTGCAACCCCTTTCCGTGGGATCACTCCAAAACAAACACGACGTCCTGACGATTCCGGGCTAAGAAACGCTGATATTTTAGAAAGAAGAAGAAGATGCCAAAAAAATGCCAAGACGTGCTACCTTTTTCGTAACCGGTGTTCCTTTCACACTCCGCGGTCACCGAGTGAGAAGCACCGTTCTTTGTGAACAAGCGACCAAGAGGATGGGGATCTACGAAATTTGCGACACTGGGATTACGGTGTGGTTGCGTCACAGAGTCAGAAAGCAAGCACCGTTCATTTGCGTGATCAATCAACTGGATTCCGTTTGAGGAAAAGGCGAGGGCAAACATCGTGCGCCCTCAAATCGGGGGGCGGGGGCGGGGGGGGTACGCAAGGGCGGGCCCATCTTGCATCAAAGGCACGGAATGAACATCGCGAACAACTTTCTGAAATGTTGAAGCTCATGCTTGAAGTTCAACTCGCTTTCTGTACCAATTTCCGACTTAGCATCGATCTAATCCACCTGCTTCCCTTGCTGCACTCTTCCTTCTCGTTACAGTGGGGTCCCTCTGTAGTACCGGTACGTGCACTACAGAGGGAAATGCCGGCATTTTATCGGCAACCGGCACTACTCCGCATACTGCCACTACTCTGCTTGTTCTCATCTGTGCCAAGCGATGTTACAGGCGATATAGCGGGCAACCGGCACTGCTTAACCGGCACTATAGAGGGACACAGGCGACATAGCGGCCAACCGGCACTACTCAACTGGCACTGCAGAGGGATCACTACGGTACATACACGCGTAATCACCTCGTGCAGCGAGGCAAGCAGTTCCTTCCCTTCGTAGCCGCCTTGCTCCAGAAAAGGGTAGCAGGTGCAGAGCACTTTTTCTACCCCGTTGCGGACGGTAGCCACCGCGATCGGCAGCAGCACCAGCCTTGCCCGGAGAGATACTCCCAGGGAAGACCTAACATTTCGAAAACAAATGTTGCATGTGATGATCGTTTAAGGCCTCCAAATAAACGATGTGGTAAGCCTCCAAATAAACGATGGGGTTGGTTGACTGTCGTAATAGAAAGCCTCCAAATAATGTACGGAGTATTTAGTTGGATAAGTGTTACGATTAGCTGCGTGCGGTAATTGGCGGACTTCTGCGTGTTTGCGTCCTTTACTGTTGCGTTTGTCGCTCGACGTTTGGTGACAGTTAACTAGAGTCATCCCTCTATAGTGCGGTAGGGATTGCACTTTTTGGGGGGGAAATTTATTTCTGACTTCTATAGTGCGGTTGAGCGCCGCAGGCGTGAAACTATCGCTTAGTATGATATGTTTTCGAACGAAACCACAGAAATGATGGTCGGGTTGCGCGAACGAACGCCTTCGAAGCCATGTCAATTTTCGGGTGAGATGTTAAATTGAGCTCCTCATGTTAGCAGGTCAGAAACTTCTTAGAATCTGCTGCACCCCTAGCCTGGGATGAGTCATTAATACCAGGTATAGACCAGGTCAGCTGGTTGGCTTTTACTCCGCTATCCTCCTAATAACTAGCGGTGAAGTCCGGCCGAACTTGCAGCCCTATTAGCGGGGCTTGTAACGACGTAGCATGCCTCATGCTTGACCTAGCCCCCAAACCACCGCGACCGCGACCGCCTCTGTTTCGAACGGCGCTAACCCCACACGATAACGATGATCCTCCTCCTCCTCCTCCTCCTCCTCCTCCTCCTCCTCCTCTTCCTCTTCCTCCTTCTCCTCCTCCTCCTCCTCGGACAATATCTTCGGTTGTGGCGCACCTCGTATCGTACTCAACTAGCCGTAATACCCATAATTTTGTACTATACAAGTAACCAGCTACTAAAATAGTTGGGGACTTATTGCCGAGTCCGGTGAAAAACCGACGAAAATAAAAAGCTGAAAATGAATGGGAAAGCTGACTCTCCCCAATGTGCGATAAAAATGGAAGGGGTGCACTGAGGGGGGGGGGGGGCAGGGGGAGGGAAGACACCTGTGACCATGGCTTGTCCCAAAAGCTCGCAAAGAGGATGAAAGTATCGCTCTTACGGGTTGAGCTGGAGAGTAAAAGTGGTGATAAAAACACAAACAAAAACTCATCCAACTCACAGTCATTCATACCGCGACGTACCTCATGCTTGACCACGCTTCAACCACTGCGACTACGAGAGCTTCCGTCTCGTTAGGCGTCAACCCCACCCGGGAACGACTCTCCTCCTCCTTCTCCTCCTCCTCCTCCTCGGGCGATGCCTCCGGTGACGTCTCCGACTGCGACGCACTCGCACCCCCCCCCGTCCCACCTTCCCGTCGCTGCCCCTGCTCCTGCCTCTTCTCGTCCCGTCCACATTCTCCCTCTTCCTCCGGTCGAGTGGATAAGCGCCCACGTGCTCCCTCTTCTCCTTCACCCCGCCGAGAAGATGATCGCGGAGTGGTTTCTCCTTCCCAGTGCTGTCTATGGGAGGAGGGGACATAACTTCGTGGGCTCCGAGATTTTTGCCCGGCTTCTCTACGATGGGAGGAGGAGGCACAACTTTGCGGACTCTGAGCTTCTTGGCCGGGACGTCCGCTATGGGAAGAGGTATAACTTGGCGGGATCTGGGATTCTTGCCCGAGTTTCCCATGGGAGGAGGCATAACTTTGCGGGCTCTGTTTTTTTTCGTGCCCGCATTGTCGATGAAAGCAGGAGGCATAGCTTTGTGGGCTGCGGGACTGCGGTCCCGCGTTGTCGAGCCCTCCCGCCGGCCACGCTCTTTGTGCTGTCGACGACGGTGACGCTGATGAGGTGGGTGGTTGCGGTAGTGACATGCTGTCCCTCGGATTGGCCTGTAGGGAAATTCCGGGGGGAAAATCAGAGATACGTTGCGGGAAAATCCGGGAAAAATCGAGAGAGACGTTGCGGAAAAAATCGGGAAAAATCAAGAGAGACGTCGCGGAAAAATCCGAAAAAAAAAGCAAAGGTTGACACATGCACGATAGGGGGTACGAGCGATTTTTGGGTACAACACAACTGGTCGATATCGGAAGCTCCTCGATTACAGTGGGGGTCCCCCGACAAGGCGGTCTGAATAAGACGATATCCCTATGTAAGGCGGTCACCATGTCAACATCGCTTGGCGCGACTGGGAAAATTGCACTCATAGCCTGGAATGAAATAAGGCGGCTTCCCCCCACAAGGCGGCCATATTGCTCTGGCATTTCACTCCACCGCCTTAATGTTGTGGGACCCACCCCTACTGCATACTAAAAACAAAACAGCTGTCCAATATATCCACGGAATCCCTTCCATTTCATTTGTATTTTTTTTTTCACGTGTTTTTTTTTGTTTCTGTCGTTCTGCGCGTGGAGACCACGGGAGTAGAGTCTTCGCCGTGTTTAACCGTACAATTGTTTTGTTTTTGTTTGTTTGCTTTTTTTGTCTCTACTAATTTCGTTTTTGGTTTGGGTGAGGTGTAGAAAAGAGGTCGTCAAACTAGGACCCTCCTCGAGAAAATGTTAGATGAGCCCTCGCTGCAACGTGTGCCGTGAGGGCGGGCAGGCGAGAGAGTACATCACCGCTTAGCCTACGAAAACACCGTTCGTTGCCACGACGCACCGTGCGGTCGGTGTATTCCTGCCCACCAGTTCCTAGGCGGAACATGGTCTGCCACCTACCAGTAGTTCAGGCTGGAGCTAACGGTAGGCGACAAACACAAGCCAATGAACAGGTGACGCGGGGAAAAAAAAAGTGGAGCCAAATCAGCTAATCAGCGAAAGTCTAGTACGTTTATCCTCAACCACAAAAGCGGCCTCGCTAACAACGCATCCCACACTTTTTCCATGGGTGTCCCGCAAAACACGCTTTTTTTTTAAGGCCTTCCAAAAGTAGGAACTCGTTTTCAAGGTCGAAAGCCGCGAGTCCAATCGTGAGCCCAATCTTGTTAGCTGTGCAGCATTGTCCGCTAGACATCTTAAAACACAGTAATTGCGTGGCCTAGTGGATATTGCTGCATAGTGATTGGTGCATAGCTAACGAGCCATCCCACGGTAGAGTGGGGGTACAGCATATTCTAAGAAATTTCTGAGCTCCTAACATGAGGAGCTAGCTCAATGTCAACATCATCCATCATCACCCGACACATACTTCGAAGGCATTCGCTCGCGCAATCCGACTGGAACTTCTACGCACTAGTCCGAAAACAAATATGCTGGTAGAGGCATTCGGCTAAAAAAACTGTAGTTACTCACTCGAGGAGCTCAGCCGGCCGGAGACATTGGTTAACCCGAAAATTCCAACCCATACCGCACTATAGAACCGCACTATAGAGGGATGACTCGAACAAGAAAAAAAAAATCTTTGGAGCTCGCAGTTTTGGCCCGATTAGTGCAACCGCAACCGATACCGCACTATAGAGGGACTAGTCTTGACAAAATAAATACTTTGGAGCTCGCAGAACCATTCTCGCCAGCACTGATCTCCGGGGCCTTCCCCTCTCCATTGCACAACTGGTCTAGCGAATATTGCTGCATAACTAACACGGCTTCAGGGCTCGAGAGGATAAGACGCTGTACACTTGGCATGTACCCCTCAACATACCCCTTCCGCTACGGTGTAATTAACCCCCCCCCCCCCGAAGCCGTATTTCCTTCCTCATCAGTGCGGTGCCTTGCCAGACGACAGTAACCGCACTAAATTGGAACCCTGCACTATCCAGGGATAGAGATAACCGCACTAAATTGGAGCCCCGCACTATCCAGGGATGGGGATAATCGCACTAAAGTGGGAACCCGCACTATCTCGGGATGGAGATAACCGCACTGAAGTGGACCCCCGCACTAGCGCGGGGTGGTGTAGTACAGTAGCACTCTATGGGACGAGCAGGTCGTGACATGTGAGTATGATCGCACTGTAAAGAGTACTGCACTGCTGCGGAACCACGAACTGTACCCCCCCCCCACCTTTCGCGAGGCGTCGTTTGACGCGCCGCTGTCGATGTGGCCCTTCAGCAACGAAGCGTCTTGCTCCTCGTGTTTCCGCGCGAAAGGCAGCAAAACAATCCAAAACAGATAGTGGGATAGCAACCTTCTCCCCGTCCCCCGCCCCCATCGTCGGAAGAAAGCAAGCGAGAGAGCGGTATCATAGCGGAAAGAATGGAAGAGGCGCGTAGGCAACGGTTAGCCTACAGGTGGGGGCAGGGTAGTCCGAGTAACTACATCAAGCCAGAGGGGAAAGAAAATCCGTACCAACATGGATGGGGCACGGGGCCGATACCGTACGCGGAGAAACCCGTTTTTTATTCGTAACGCACAAAGCGGAGAAAAATACGAGCGCCACAACAGAGGTATACCTTTTTTTGGCTGAAATAGTTTCTGTATGACGGGGCTCTCTTAACCCCTTTACAACTGGAAACCCGTTTTTGGGGACAAAATTACTTGGATTTAGTATAGGGAGGGGTTCGGGGGCTCTAAAGGGGTTAAACCAAAATCGTCGGAATTGTGCTTTTTTTTGTTTTTTTTTGCAAAACGTTTTGTTGTGCTTGTACACCACAGGAATATGTGCCTATTAATAGTAACCCCCTTAGAGCTCCCAAAATCCCTCCCTATACTAAATTCAAGTAAGTTTTTCCCCGAAACGGGTTCCCGCCGTAAAGGCGTTAATAGGACATGGGATTGTTCTTCGGATAGTTCTTTCAATTTTTCTCGAAAGTCAATTTTTTGGCCGGGGGCATAGCACCCTCCCTCGATAGGTTAGGAGCGCCTCATAAAACAATCGGTGTGTCCCTCTACCCGTAGCTTGCGTGATCACAAGCATGCCGCAAAACAAATGCCGGGGAAAACGAGTACCCGGCACGAACACGCAATTAGAGTTGGGCTGGATGTAATACGGATGAGATGGTGGGCTTTTTTTTTTTGTCTAGACCACTTTAGCCTGTTTCAAACGTCGCGGGCGCGGCAGCTGGGGTGTATGATTCAGCTGATGATACTATTAATACCAGCAAAGTCGCCGACTATGTAATATTTTTACGGGGTATCCTAGTGTTAAGATACGGCCTCGAAAGGCCTGTAGGTATCCGAATTTGAGATCATTTGGATGGGTTTCGTATGATAAGGTTGGCGGTTTATATTCGGGGAAGTTAGGAATTAGATCGGAGGCACGCGCCTCCGATCTCAGAAGCTATCCCGGGCTCTGGTGGAAACGAACAAAGCTACATCTCTACGAAGGAACGAAAGTGAGTACTCTCCGAGGACCTGCTCAATTGGCAGACCTGCAGGGGGCACTCTGTGTCCCCCACCTTCAATTTCACACTAGTAATCAGGGCCTACGATATAGACAAAAAACCTGCATGCTGACGAATTTTTGCTAACCATATTTGGTCCTGAATACTACGTACGTTCCCCAGTAGTAACTGTCCGCGTGTTTACGGTCAGTTGCGTGCGGTAACTTTGGAGAACTCTGCGTGTTTGCGTCTGATTTGACACATTTTTTGTTTTGCTCGATGTGTGGTGTTTATGAACGCGTTTGGGGCTCCCAATAGAGTGCCGGTATGTGCCAGCCCAATATACCGACATTATACAGGGCACCGGCACTATTGGGAGTAGGGTTTTGGCATGGAATTCCAATGGTTCTAACCGATTTCACTGGCACTATAGAGGGCAGCGGCACTATTCAACCGGCACTATTTGGGAGCCCCCGCCGGCTGTACTTCTACCCAACGACAGCGACAGCACACCCAGACTATTTTTTCATTCTATATTAATTTCACTCTTTTACTTTCCAGCTTGTGGACAAGCCGTGGTCACAGGTATCGTCGCTTCTCCCACCCGCTTCTTGCCTTCAATTTTTATAGCGCGTAGGGTCCAGCAATCCCACTGCCTGTCGACTCTTCATCGCATAGCTATAAAATCCTTTAGGGGCTTGATTATATCTCGACTATAGCATAGGGAAAACTTGACGATTATAACCGACGATTGCAGCATCCTTCACACGAAGCAACCCACGCGGGGCTGCTAGGTTAGGCGACGACGATTTTTCATGTCGAACTCCGAAGCAAGAACCTGCAAGACACGCGCACAGCTTGCACTGCCGCGTACTGCACTGCATGCTCACACCATGGTGATAAGAACGCGTTATACCTTTTTTAGTCGCTGCACGCAGACAGATCACAAAAATGACGCTTGGTACGATAGAGGAATACCTTTTTTTGGCGAAAATGGTTTCTGAATGACGGGGCGCTCCTTGACCAAAAAATACTATCGTCGAAAATGGGCCATTTTTTTTTCCCATGATTTTCGTCGTGTACCCTCGGCCATGGGTTTTTTTTAAACGGTGTTTTGGCAGTTTATTTTTCCCCAGACCAGTTTCTGGGAGACGTATGTCTTAAGCTCCCAAATTGAGGAAACCTCAGGAAGAAAAGCGGTGGACCTCTATTGTAGCACGCGCCCCTGATGAGTATGATCTGCTTGACCTATAGATCAGGTAGCCGCGTGAGACTCGGATGATCTGCCGCAAAAGGGGTGATGAAGACGAGGTCGGATAGTTGGCTTTTACTCCGCCACCGAGCTAATAACGAGCCGTGGTACCCAGCCAACTCACTCGCAGCCCTCCTCGCGAGATAACTCTCGTCCAGGCTATTATCTTTATGCCTGGTACAGTGGAGGTCCCCCAAGAAGGCGGTCTGAATAAGACGGTATCTCCATACAAGGCGGTCACCATGTCAACATCGCTTGGCGCGACTGAGGAATTGCACTCATAACCTGGAATGAGTAAGGCGGCTTTCCCTTATAAGGCGGTCGTGTTGCTCTGGCACACCACACCGCCTTACCGGGGGACCCCTGCTGTGACTTATCATAACTTTTGGCCTTATCATAACTGTTGGCCTTATCGTAACTTCTGGCCTTATCGTAACCTTTAACCTTATCGTAACTTTTGGCCTTATCATAACTTTTGGCATTATCGTAACTTTTGGCCTTATCATAATTTTTGGCCTTATCACAACTTTTGGCCTTACATAACTTTTGCCCTTATCATAACTTTTGGCCTTATCGCAACTTTTGGCCTTATCGTAACTTTTGGCCTTATCATAAATTCTGGCCTTATCGTAACTTTTTTGGCCTTACATAACTTTTGGCCTTATCATAACTTTTGGCCTTATCGTAACTTTTGGCCTTATCATGAATTTAGGGATTATGATAACTTTTGGCCTTATCATAACTTTTGGCCTTGTGAAGGAAGAGTGACACCTCGAGCGTTGAGTCAGGTAGTTGACTTTTACTCCGCCACCCGAACTTCAGTATTAGTATTAACTGCGCTACTAATGCAGCCGTAAAGTCAAGCCCAAGTCACAGCCCTAGCGAAAATCACCGCACGCATCTAGTAGTGGCGGTAACACCCAGCCAACTGTCGGCGACCCACGGCAAAATTCCGACGAAACGCGACGAGCAGTGGGGAAAACGCTGAAGCCTGTGCTTGCGGGAACAAAACTGAAGGAACGCACCGGGGGGGGGGGGGGGGGGGGGGGGGGGGAAGGCACCTGTGACCACGACGTGTCCAGATGTTCGCGCTGAGGATAAAAAACCTCTTACGAATACGAGTGGAGGTGGAAAGAATAAGGAACGATTAAAACCAAAAACACAAACACAAACAACGTGAGCCAACCGACAGCCCTGGTTAAGTACCGCGAGCGAGTCGCGCCACGGTGGGGGTCTCACTTTGGGGACCAAAACGTAATGAGCGGTTGGGATCCTCAAGTGTGGACCTATCGGTTGCCATGATAATTTTCCCGGAACATTATTTTAAGGACTACTCGCAAGCGCGTAGAAACGCTGGTCGGGTTGGGCGAACGAAACGCCTTCGAAGCCATCTTTCGGGTAAGATATTGAGCTAGCTCCTCATGTCAGGAGCTCAGAAAAATCTTAGAATCTGTTGCACCCCTAGCGTGGAGTGACTCTCGCGGGTAACCCCATTAGTCCTCCCCCTTTAGTCTTCCCCCTTTAGTCCTCCCTCTTTAGTCCTCCCTCTTTAGTCCTCCCTCTTTAGTCCTCCCTCTTTAGTCCTCCCTCTTTAGTCCTCTCCCTTTAGTCTTCCCCCTCTTGTCCTCCCCCTTTTGTCCTCCCTCTCTTTTCTCACCCGATGAGCCTGGCCGGACCGTCAGACACCATGAGGTCCTTGAGCGAAGACCGCACAGAAGTTTCCGTGAACTTTTTTCCGTGCTTCTGGAACGGAAAGCCGCGCGCGAAGGCGGTTTGGATCGCGGAGATCGCCGCCATGTCCACCTGTTTTGAACGTTGTACGTTTGCGCGCGCGAGAGAGAGGTCGAAACAAAATTCACACCCTTGAACGCACCCCCTACAAAAAAATATCATTCTTTGTTGTGTTGTGTGTGGGGGGGGGAGAGAGAGAGAGTTGGGCGTCAGGTACCGGTGTTTACCAAAATATTTTCGTCGTTTTGTGTAGTTAATTATCAGGTATTCGCTGCCAACATATCAAGGATTATCTGCCAAGACCAGCACACTAGCGTCACTTGCAATGGGAAATACTAATAAACATGTACACTGTTTGGTTGACAACATGATTTGAAGGGCCATTTTCGTCGAAGTGGCTTAACGGCCGCGAATCGTCGGTTCCAAAAGCCTTCACAAAAAACGCGTCGTCGATAGCGGTATAACTAGCGGTATAAACAGCGGCGAACGTCGTATCTCCCAGAAGCCCGACCAACTCACGAACAAAGTCAGGGTCAGAAAGAAAGAAAAAAAAAATGGTATGAGGGGTAGGAAAATATTTTTCAAACGTAATTTTTCGCCGCTTTTTTTCGTGCGTTGGCTTCGCTTCGTAGGTTGTGACTGACGTTCGACGGTTTCTAGACTCTATACCATAAATATTACTATGTCACGGTATCCCCTCTACCCCGTTGGGACGTTGAAATTTGTAACAGCTGTCCCATTTAGAGCTGGCAGGCGTTGCTGTCGCCTGCCCGAACGAACCGCTCCCCCCCCCCTTCTGTCAGACGGTATCCGGCGGACAGCAAGCAACTCACTATTAAATAATTACCAGAGGACGCGTGCTACGATGGACGTGCACTGGTCACTTCTTTTTTCTGAGGTTCCTCGCTTTAGGAGGAGGTTAAGACATGTCCTTCTTAACCCAAAAACCGATTTGATCCCGGATGAAAAATAAACCTGCTTTATCGCGGATGAAAAATGTCATGGCTTAGGTATACTTCGATAAGGTATACTTCGATAGAGGTGCACACATTTCTTTTTTATCTGACGTTCCTCAATTTGGGGGCTTAAGAAGACCTCTCGGAAAAACGGACTTGGAAAAGAAAAAAAAATGCTATATATTATACATTCAGAATGAAAAATCCCATGGGCCTATTATTATGCATAATATGATATACAGCGAGAATTATGCAAAAACAAAATGGCCTATTATTCTTTTTTTTTTCCGACGAGTTTCGGTTAAGGAGCCCCATCATTCCGAAAACCATTTCATTTTCACACGAAAAAGCATCTGCCTTTAACGTAGCACGCGTCGTGGCTTGGGTACAAAACGAAAATTCTGTTTTAAAAACATGTGGCCTTTTCCCGACGATTTTGGGTTAACCCCTTTAGAACCCTAAGTTCCCTCCCTATACTAATTCCAAGTAATTTTGTCCCCAAAACGGATTTCCAGCCGTAAAGGCGTTAAGGAGCCCCGCCATTCAGAAATCGTTTCAGACGAAAACTACTTACTACCGCTATCGAAGGACGCGTTTGTTTCGATACACGACACATGTAACATCCAACCAAGCCTTGTGTGAGTGACCAGTACAGGACCAGAGGTACCCCAGCGTCAGCAGTAGTCCGTCCCCAGGCCCGTGTTGCCCCAACACTACCACAATTACGTGTTCTATCCCTACCCAACTCTCCTAGTGAACCAACCAAAGTTGGTATCTCGCAAACACCCCGATGGCAACGTTGGACTGGCGTTTCTTTGAAACAAGGCCTAGGCAGAGGAAACGCCTGCTCGAAAGTGTCACCAGCAGAGGCTGACGTCTGCTGAGCCCGAGTTGAGTTCTCCATACGACTCATCTTTGACGCGGGAAGTCGGCGCGCCGATAGGCCGGTGTTATCGCTGAATAACATTGAAAACGCTGGGACTTGGACGTGTTTGAAAATACGCCGCGGAAGTGTGGTAAGCTTAAGCTTTGTTTTCCCCATTCGCCGGAGGATGAAAAAAAACAATTTTTGAGCTGGTTAGCGGTAAGTCGCCGACTGCTTATTAGTTGGCCAGGTGTTTTCAGTTATTTGTAGTTGCGTGCGGTAATATGTAGAGTTTAGCGTCGTTGGCATCTGATTGGAGCCTTCGTGGCTCGACGCGAGGTGCTTGTCAATACAGTAATGGTCTCGGAATAAGGCGGTAACAATGAGGCGGCAACCCTAAGCAAGGCACGAATGACACCCTCCCGTATTAGACTCATTCCACGGGAGGGTTTGCATTTTTGGGGGTAAAAAAAGGAGGCGTTTCTGTCCGATTGAGCTGGGACCTCATTCAAGTGAGGAGCTACCTGGGTTAGCCCAATGATTTTGACGACTGTATAGTTTGTTGTAGGACTGCTGTATTGTAGCGCATGGAAAGCGTCGGTCGGGTTGCTCGAACGAATGCCTTCGAAGTAAGTCATGTGTCGGGTGATGTTGACTTTGACCTAGCTCATGTTAGGAGTGCTCAGAAAAATGTTAGAAACTTCTGCTGCACCCCGTAGCATCGGATGGCTTCTTACGGCATTGGACCACCTCGTTCACGGGCTGATCCCTCGACGGAGAGCCGTCTACCGCCCTGTTGAGGGCGCAGTTGAGGCCTCCGTATCTGTGCAGCAGGCACCCCCAGCGTGCAACAGCCAGCCACCGTGAGCCTGTACCTGGCAAACCCAACACCGTAACCCACGATCCGCCGTACTAAGGAGTAAAGGCGGCTGTCCCCGATAAGGCGGTACTAGGGGTCTCACGGTCTCGCACGCACCACCGCCTGGTTCGGGGACAGCTGTTGTAAAGGTTCCAAGCCAGTTGAGCGTAAAGGTGTAACAGGGTGTAACAAGGTGTAACAAGGTGTAACAATGTGTAACAAGAGGTGTGTAACAAGGTGTGTAACAAAAGGTGTGTAACAAGGTGTAGCAAGGCGTAAAGGGGTAAAGGTGTAACAAGGTGTGTAACAAGGTGTGTAACAAGGTGTAACAAGGTGTAACAAGGTGTGACAAGGTGTAACAAGGTGTAACAAGGTGTCACAATGTGTAACAAGATGTAACAAGGTGTAACAAGGTGTAGCAAGGTGGAACAAGGTGTAACAAGGTGTAACAAGGTGTAACGAGGTGTAGCAAGGCGTAAAGGGGTAAAGGTGTCACAAGGTGTAGCAAGGTGTAACAAGGTGTGTAACAGGGTGTGAAGGCCAAGTGCTATGATGATAGAGGTAGCAATTTTCGACATTTCTTTTCTTTTCTGAATGACGGGTGTCCTTAACCCACATTCGTCAGAAACACGCCATTTTTTTTGCTGTGATTTCTCGTTGTGTTGTGTACCTTAGGCCATTTTTTTTTTCATCCGGTAACACTTGTGCTTTTTTTTTTTCTCCAAAGCGGTGTTTGGGTTAACAAGGACGTGTCTTAAGCTCCCAAATTGAGGAAGACCTCGGAGAAAATAACAATGGTTGGTGCACCTCTCTATCGTAGCACGCGTCACAAAAAAAAAAATGTGCAACTGTACGGTATGGGAGGCGGTCCCCCTTTTATGGGCCTCTTTTTTGCAGTGGCTCGAGGTCACTCGCACGAGCGACCCCCCCCCCCCCCCGCTGTCCCTTTTTGCGGTCTTAGTTAAACTTTTCGTGTTGCTTCTTGATTTCGCGGCAAGAATCCGCGATGGAATGGTAAGCTACACGCTTCGAAGACAAACATAATGACCTATTGCGGAGATCCGTTGTTACCAGGATGGAATATCACACACGAAAAGGGGAAAGTGCTCACCGCCACCTTTTTTTTTTAGGGGAGCTCTCCTGCGCTACGACTGTATTCGACTGAGGCTCCGTGCGCCTGGTGAAACCAGCCAACACACTCAAACTTGAGTCAAAAAATGTTGAACAAAACGTGGGTGTTTTTTTCGACTCTCTTTTTTTTGTTGACAACCCATCCTGCTAACCGGGGACCTCCGTAAATAACAAAGTACTTTTGGTCCGTCCGTGCGGTAGAGAGTCACTCGAGTGCGAGTGGCTCAAGTCCAGCAGTCGTGAAAACGGGTGTGCCCCCAGTACCATAGCCTGCGGCAGAGGTGTGCCGTTATTTTTTTTTTCCTACCCGATGGTCCCCACTTGAGGAGCAAAATAGCAATGAAAATGCAACCCAATGAGACAAACAAACCCCATGATGTCCTACTCCTGTAGGTATCCAATGTATATTATATATATTGGCATACAAAGGGCAACCTTCCAACGATTTTTTTGGGGTTATATCGTCTTTTCGAGCCCAAAAAGTTCCCTCTATTCAAATTCCAAGTGGGTTTTTTTCAAAGGGGTTTCCAGTTGTAAAGCCGTCATTCTTGAAAAAGAAAATAGGCCTTCAGCTGAAACAAATGTGCTACATTGTACCTCTATCGCGGCACGCATCCCCCCTACACTACACAGAGTCAAGAGTATGAGAGGAGCAAGCCGGGGGAAAAGCCTACGTAAACCTGGCAAGCAATGGGAACAGCTCCATCTACAAAGCAGGACAAGGCTACAGTCGAGGGGAGAGGGGGGGGGGGGGTCACTCGGTTTGTGCATGGTCGTAGTTGTATGGCCATAGACCCCTTGTATCCCTACGGTTTCAGCAATGGTTGACGTTGGTTGTAGTTACCGCATTTTTCGTTTTGTGGGCGATCAATACAAGGTGTGCAACGTGGTTCATTGTCGGCAAACAGACGAGCCAGGGGGCCTTCAACGTCCCTCGGCGGCAGATACTTGACCGTTAAATCACCAGAAGGTGCCGCTGGCACTCCAGTTACCATCTCTTCGCGTCCAGGAGTGGTTGGTGTCTCGGTAACATGCCGGGACGGGGGGACGGGGGGACGGTGGGGGGGGGGGTAACCCCACTGTCGCCACCAGGTTAGGGCCACTTGTAGCGCGAGTGACTCATGCACTCAACGGACGAGAATGCCTTCATTTAGGCGATTTTTTGTTGTCGCGGCTTGGCTTACCACCCCATCGCGGACGCAAATCGCATAACAATAATCATCAAAACAGAACGAAAGCGCAATTCAAACCCCGAAGGAATAGAGGGGCGTCACTCGCGCGAGTGATTCCGAAGGAATAGGGTGGTAAAGTGACGCTCCTATTGTTAGCTTTCGTCGCTGATTTATGCTGACGTCACGCACATGTGGGGGGTCCAGTAGTTGCCTCCTAGCTTCTGCCAGCGCAAGTTCGGCCTCGTCCTCGACCCTAAACTGATCCCAGTAGTCCTCTTCTTCTTCTTCTTCTTCTTCTTCTTCTTCGCCGTTGTCGCTGCCATCGAAATCTTCCCCGGAGACAGGATGATACGGGAAGGGGACAAGATAAGAAAGGGGCCGGTAGGGAACGCTCGCGCTGTCGGTGCCACGGGAACTGAAGGATACGCCAGCTGGCGCTGGATCTTTTGCGAATAAAATAAAGTTACATTGACGCGCTGCCACGTGTATGAAATTACGTGGAAGTGTGGTGAGTTTAGGCTGCAATTTTTCCCCACCCACCCGCTGGAGGATAAAAAAAAAGTAAAAAGATGAGAAATAGTACTGATCCAAGCTGGGAATCTCAATTTGGGAGGGGTTATGTTCTACACGAACTTCAGCACAACGGCTCCTGGATCTCTCATATTCCCGTGACTGTCGTCCTGCCTTTTTCGTGCTAGCCTGTTTCTTCTTGTAATACAGATGTCGTCTACTGCCCTTATTTTCCATTTTTTTTTCTGTTTTAATAGTCTGGTGTGCTGGCTCTTGCATCTTTTGTTTTTCGCCCGCGCGTGTTCACTGCGATTCCTTGCAAAGCCAAATCCCTCACATAGTATATTACAAGTACCAACAACGCAGCTTGCAAAGATTATGAGTATTGACCCGAAATTCGTCGAACTCACGGCTGACGTCCTTAAAATGTTTTTATAAAATCACCTTGCTGTATTTCGCATTGTGTGTATCTCTGTCTCTCGCAGTTTGTGACCACACAGAGAGAGAGAGGGAGCTCGTCTGCTCTATGAGGCACCGGCACGGACGCGGGTTGACCTGGAGACTCATCCCACGGTAGAGGTTGCCCTATTTCGGGCCAAAAAAGGAGGCGTTTCTGTCCGGGGTTGGGCTCTTCAAGTGAAATTCCTATTAATACCACCGGTTATCATCTATTATTCGGAATACCCTTACGAGTACCTTTGGTTTAGGACTAGCGCACAGAACTGTTGGTCGAGGTTGCGCGAACAAACATGTCTTCGAGGTCATGTTTCGGGTGAGATTTTGAGCTAGCTTCTCATGGCAAGATTGTTGATGTACCTTGTACCTTTTTTTTGCTGACGCGCGCTACGATAGAGGTATATGGTATACCTTTTTTTGGCGGAAATGGTATCTGAATGGCGGGGGTCCTACTCAACCCAACGATCGTCGGAAATAAGCCATTTTTTTTTACAGATTTTTCGTTTTGTACCTAAGATAGATAGGATATTTAATGTCCGGTACCAGTTTTTTTCCCCTCGAAATTAGTTTTTTTTGGCGTTAAGAAGGACGTGTCTTAACCTCCTTCCGAAAGCGAGGAGCCTCAGAAAAAAAAGTGACCAGTGCTCCTCTATCGTAGAACGCGTCCGCTGCACTGCACTGCACCGCACCGCTAGGCGTGGGATGAGACGACTCTGGGTGTAGAAGGGTGGAAGTATCAGCATCTCAATTTGAAGAACAAACACACACTGCAAAGTACGAAGGTGGGGATAAGATAGGCCATTTCTATATATATATATTCGTTGTACACATGAAAACAACAGAGAAAAAACATGGGGCTGCTCAATCGGGTACACAGCAGCTCTTGTTTTTTTTTTCCAAATCTGTGTTTTTTTGGGAGTGCTCTTTAAAGTGAAACCCTCCAGGGGGCGGGGGGGTCTTCACCACTACCGCAAAATTCCTCAAAAATATACCAGTACATTTTTTCAAAACTCAGCTTTTTGTAAAATCGAGAATTTTGTCGAAACCCCAGCCGTTGCAAGCTGCGTGTTGGGGACAAGATAAGCAAAACCGTTTTTTTAACGCAAAATTCAACGAACAAGGCGCTTTCTCAGCAATGTGAGTTTTTTTTCCTTTTTCTATCGAAATTCACCTCTTCAAGCCGCGTGTTTTTTTTTGGTGAAATAGATGGAAAACAACATAGGCTCTGGAAAGACTAGTTTTTCTTTCCTCTCACCGCGTTGTTGTTCAGGGCCGTGAGCGACTTTTTCTTTCAACTTCACGGCCAGGTTTGTTAGTTTTGGTAGCGGAGAAAAAGACAACCAACTAACTGGCTTACCCTTCACAGTAGCGGTCCTCGAACAAGGCGATCAATAAGGCGGTGGTGCGCGAGACGACTTTTACCTCCTCATTGGGGGGCAGCATGCAAAAAATAAATTAGGCAGCGCCCAAAACTTGGAGGTGTCTCTTGTCCAGAGTAGGGACAGGTGCTTTTTCCGTCTCGCAAGAGGCGTGTGGTCAATGTTCAAATGACGAAGGTAAGTAACAAATGAGTGCGCCCTCGACGCCCCCCCCCCCCCGTCGAACCAATTCTGCCTGGTCGGTGAAACCCGACGTGCTCCGTCCCGGCATTGTAGGGATGTGAAGGTCAATGGTCAAACGGCCCCGGCGAGTAACAAACGAGTACGCCCCGCCCCCCCCCGCCCCCAAGGAACAGGACGCTTCTTACCTGCCCTGTTGGCTCTATCTCCCCTGCTGCCGCTTGGAGTGGTGTAAGCTCTACCCCCTCCGTCACGACCACCGCCGACCCTTGCCCGAACGCCACCACCACCGTTGAAAACCCTGTTACCGTTGTTCCCCCTGCTATCACCGCCGGCCTTCGTCCCAACGCCATCAGCACCGGGAGTGGAAGCCCTGTTGCCTCTACCCCCCTTGCTACCGACCGAGCCGACGACCTTCGTCCTAACGCCGTCACGGCCACGACCAGGGGTGCATCCCGTCGCGGTTGCTCGTTGGGAGGGCGACGCCTGGCCTCGACTCCCCCTCAAGGACGGGCCTATCGACGCCGAGACGGTGTCCACGAAAACACTGACCTGGGCGGAACGTGATGATGGCGTTAGTCGAGGGGGAGACGGAAGCAGTAGTCGTGGCGGTGGATTTTCGATTTTGCTTTGTGTTGGAACTAGATGTGTATGACCGATGGATATTCGATCAGGTGTAGGAGTGGGGTCTGTTGTAATCCCAATGGAATCTGAAACGTAACGCCAAGCATGTTTACACGATACGGTACGAGTTACGCCGCTCGATCTGCAGGTGGACACGGCATCGGAGACGGTGGTAACGGTGGCGGTGGATTTTTCAGTTGCCTTAGTATGTCCTACAGTGTCACTCAGGAAAACTATCATTAGTATAAGAGGGAGAGCCCAGCCTTTGGGCGCGAGGCTCTGACAAAAGCCCTCTGTTACTTAAACTTGATTCAGGGGGGTAGCGCGCTGCTCTCTCAGGCGCCATTCATAAGATATCTATGTTTATAGTAGGCAGGAACGAATATTAAAACGGCCATCCGCGTGGTGTTCGACCCCGTTGGCGTACCTTGTGTGGGTCCGCCTTTCCCATCCTCGAGGCTGGCTGGGTCGACGAAGTGCGGATCGCGGGGGGGCACGTTCCAGCCCTCCTTTTCTCCGTGAAGGCAACATCGAAGCCTGCTGGGTCGAGCTGCTTGCGGCATGAACCAACCACCGTTGGCGGGGTGTGTGCAAAACAAAAGTTGGTCTTCAGAGAGGTGGTTGGTAAGGGGTAGGGGTACGAGTTGGCCTGACTTTACATCTACCGGAGGTAGTTGTTGGTTGGCTCGTGAAACAAAATACAATAATAAGTAACCGGCTTTTGTGGCCACAATTCGACGCGACTCGACGAGGGAAGAAATAGCTGGTGCCTTCTCGCGATAAAAATGAACGCGCGTACCGCAGTGAGGAGGGGCGGGAGAAGAGATTGCTTGGTGACCCGGATCTGAGTTGCGTTTGGGGAGGGGGAAGGGGAAAGAAAAGGTGCGAAACTAATTGATGGGATGAGCGAGAAACAAATGCGCTTTACTATTACTGAGAACTGTTTGTAGTTAACAATACAAAACTAGATGCACCAATAGATAAAAAAGCATCTCCACCTTTCGGTCGACCTCTCCGTTGTTTACGACTGTGATCGTATGAGTCTCTGCTACCGTGTGTAAACCAGCCAGGCAACATCTATATATATGTTCTGTCGAAACGTAAGCTGAAGAAACTAGGGCTTTCCACGGGTCAGGTCGAGCCAAATCATGGTAAAACTCGTCCCGACCCGCGATATTTCAAAACCTCCTGACCCGGCCCGACCCCGTCCCGTGAGGTTTCTCACAACCTCCTGTCCCGACCCCGCTCGACCCGCGAACTTTTTTCGAGAACCTCCTGAGACGATCGGCGGGTCGGTTCACGACTCGTGGAAAGCCCCGGACAAAACAAAACGAGGGCGTGTTGTGGTTCCCCTTTCGACGCGTGCTAGAACGGCTTGCTTGCGAATGACGGGGCTCCTTGACTCCAAAATCGTCGGGAAAAAAAAAAATAATGGGCCATTTTTTTTCTGCACGGTTCTGCCGTTGTACGCCTACGTAAGCGATGGGATTTTTGTTTCACGTCCGGTGTGCACAGCAGTTTTGGTTCTCTCCAATCGCTTTTTCGGGTTAAGACGGCCAACATGACAACGTGTCTTAAGCTCCTCGAGTGAGGGCTTCTCCGAAACAAAAAAAGAAAAAAAAAAGTGTCAACTCTTCCGTGTGTGGTGTGTGTGTGTCTTTCTCGCAGTCAGTTGTGTTCCACTTCGAGGTGAAGACTCTACGACAGGAGGGACCAAGGCTAGTGTAGTAGTGCGGGCTTCTTCTATAGTGCCGGCTGGAACACTAGCCTTCATATAGTAGTGGAAGGCTACCCCGCATATAGTGCCACTCCTGGTTATAGCCGGTCGCCTCGGTGGCGTATCAGGTTATCCTCAAGCCTGGTATAGGTCAGTTTCGTGAGTTCGAGTCCCGCCGAGTGCATAATACTCGTATACATTCGTGGGGACTTTTTTCTTGCGTACAAATTGACTTGCGGAAAGCGCGAGAGCGTGAGTAAGCAACACTCGATGAAAAATCGACGAGCAGTGGGATTGCTGAACCCTATGATATGCGCGATGAAAAATTATAGGCAAGAACCGGGGGGGAGAAGGGACGACACCTGTGACCACGGCTTGTCCAGAAGCTGGAAAGTACATGTGTGTGAAAAAAACAAGAAGTATATACCGCCTTTTTTTCACCACGTACTGGGTTCGTGTCACTCGCACCAGTCACTCTGTGTCTCATTCTGTGACGACAACATTTTCGGTGACTTGTTTGGCGCTGCTCTTGGCCAAGTATTGCTTAAATTAGCGGATTCATATCGCAACGTTACAACAACACGAAAAAAAAAATCAAGACCGGCAAAATAACACGGGGTGGTGGTGGGGGGGGAACCCTCGCGCGAGTGATCCCGAGCCACACAGCAAAAAGAAAAAAAAAGGCCCAACAACACGAAAAGTTAAAGCCGCAAAATAGCAAGGGGGGGGGTCACTCGCGCGTTTGAGGAGCCATGTGATTCTGGAAATATTAATTTTGGCCAAAAAACTGCCACCGCTATATCGTATGACTCTTTCCTTTGAGACCAAAGCTACGGTAAGGAGGGCAACTGCTGGGGCCTGGTTTTGCAGTGCCTTGGCTCGGGGGCCCCTCGCGCGCGAGCGACCCTCCCGCCTGTTCCTTCGCGGTCTTTGGGTTTCCGCGTTGTTTTTTTTTTTTTTTGTGGTATGAATCCGCAAGGGACTGATTCTACGATAGCCCCCCCCCCCCGAAAAAAAAATCCACGATTTTTTTTTTTTTTCTTCTTGAACGAACAAACGTTTCACGGCTGCTCGACACAAGGAAGGATAAAAAATTGTGTCAATAAATTTTCCGGTAATGCAAGGGTCTATCGATCGATGACGTCGGGGAGGGTATCGAGGGACACCGTATTTTAGGAGATACGACCGGGAGGCGGTTTTCGAAACGGGCGATTTCGTTAGAGAAAAGATTGATGGGACTATAACCGTTGAACGAGCGAAGGAAATGTTACGCTAAGCTGCGTCTAAAAAATGCCTGAATATGAAGGGCTTCTGTCAGCGAGGTACACAACAGAGTGACTCGTGCGAGTGGTGAAAATCCTGTACCAGGCACTTCCTAGAGAAAGTGTGGAGGGGGTACCCGTAGCCTTGATCCTCACCTGATCACCTGATCACCTGATCGAGGGAAAAGGCCCGTAATAATACATATTTGGGCTCGAAAGCGCAACTCCTCCTCCTCCTCCTCCTCCTCCTGCGACTTCTTCTTTTTTTTTTTTTTTATCCTCCGGCGGATGGGGAAAAATAAAGCTTTAGCTCACCACACTTCCACATATTTTCATACGCGTCGTGTGTCGATTTCACTCAGTTGCTTTCGCAGCCCAACGCTAGCTGGCGCACCCTTCGGGTCCCATTGTAGGTATAGCGTAAGCTGTCCCTATCAGCCTGCTGCGACTATTAATACCATGGCACGAACTCGCAGTGCCGTTCTGCTATTTATTGCCGTCTTTGTTTTGTTTCACCTCTGACACGTCCGCACCGTCTTCTCTCGGGCAGGAATACACATGTGGAGTAGTCCCATGGGGCTTAGGGTATCGAACCATCCCACACGATTTTCTTTCCTTTCCTTTCTCTTCTCATCAAGAATTTTCTGAGCTCCTAACACGAGGAGGAGCTAGCTCGACATCATCATCACCATCACCATCACCACCACCACCCGAAACATGACTCCGACAACAGCCGTTCGCACATCCCGACCTCAACCTCTTTTTGCTTTTGTTTTGTTTTTCACACACACACATATACTTTCTTCCAGCTTCTGGACAAGCCGTGGTCACAGGTGTCTTCCCTTATCCCCCCCCCCCCGGTTCTTGCCTTCAATTTTTCTCGCGCATAGGGTTCAGCAATCCCACTGCTCGTCGATTTTTCATCGAGTGTCTCTATGTGACGCCGGTCCACAAACATGGATGCTCGGTGAAATAACAATGCTGACCGATGGTTCCACACTTGAGGTGGAGGTCAACAGCTCAGACACAATAAAAGTTAATCCAACAACTGCAACACCTACCGCGGGATGACTCAACAAAGATAGGTATCGTAACGAAAACTACTGTGTTTAAAAAAACAAAAAAAATACGTAGGATTCACCACGGACGCTAGGGAATACTTCTGCAGCAAGCTTCTGTCAGGAGCTTCGGAAGAAAAAAAACTATATTTTTTTTACCAAGAAATACTAAACCTCTATTTTATCGAAGCTCGCGTCTCCGTATGTGTGTTTTTTTCAGCCCCGGCACGTCCGCACCGTCCACCGCCGGGCAGTACACAATCTCCTGGGGCTGCAGTAGGTATATCCAACGAAAAATATTGTTCGCACAGAATAGTACACACCAGACCCACCGGTCCTGGGAGGAGTATTATCACAGTTGACGGGTTCCGTTTTCGCAAATTGATGCGTACATCGAGGCTCTTCCTCTGTGACAAGAGCTGCAGAGGTGGCAACGAAGGGTCTTGTGAAGATTACTTGTGATGAGAAGAAAAAACGGTAGTGACCACGAATCAGCTAGATACTAGTGGACCGCAAGAGTCCACGCTCCAATACCCTTGAAAAAACACAATATTTTAGCAAAAACAAATGCTAACCCTACCGTAGAAGACGCCTCCGTATCTCTTTCACCTCTGGCACGTCCGCACCGTCCTCCGCGGAGGAGTGCCTCGTTGGCGACTCAGCGGTAGGGGGGGGAGGAGCCTCTTCGATGCGGTACGCCCTGCGACCACCCACGCCTCCCTTCCCCCCTCCGCCCCTCCCTCCACCCGCTCCACCACACCGTCGCCCCGTCTCCCTCCCCGCCGCGGTACTCCACGTCTCGCCCGGTTGAATGATGACGGCGTCGGATAGGTGTCCCCTGCATCGCCAGGCCGCGGTGACGGAGCAGGACTCTAGCGGTATTTGTTTCAACATCGCTCTGCAGTTTTCGACCGAGGGCGTGGCTCCGATCTGCACATAGAGAGTAAACGTGCCGAAAACGGGGGGTGGGGGGGGAAATGGAGAACGGGGAGGAAGAGGGGTGTGGGTTGGCTGACTGCAGTCCCTTGCTACGATAGCAGGTGCACCACTTTTTTTCTGAGGTGTTCCTCAGTTTGGGAGCTTAAGACATGTCCCGTCTTCACCCAAAAACTGATCTGGAGAAAACCAAAACTGCTACCGGACGAAAAATGCCACATGTGGCCTAGGTATACTTCGAAGTAGAAGGAGAATCGTGCAAAAAAATTGGCCTGTTATTTTTTTTTTTTCCGACGATTTTGGGTCAAGGGGCCCCGTCGTTCAGAAACCATTATCGCCAAAAAAAGGTATACCTCTATCGTAGCACGCGTCCATACTAATAGTAAATCACCGAGGCCAAGGCTATCGTAGGGGGGGGTTCCTTATGGATAAAAATTTGTGCAGTGAGTGGGGACCACACTCGCACGAGTCACCCACCCGCTCCCTGTTCCTTGGCGACGTTAACGTTTTCATGATTCAAGGCTACGGGAGGGTAGCGGCGGTACCTCCAATTGTTCCCTACCTTGTCTTCACCACTCGCGCGAGTGACTCTGCACACATCGCTGACAAGAACACGTTCGGCAAGTGTTTTTGGTGCAGCGCGCAGCTAACCGTATCCATTTCCGTGTTAACATAGAGAATGTTTGAACAGCACGAAAGAAACCTTGTGGCCGCAAGGAACACGGGGGTGGGTCACTCGCGCGAGTGGCACCGAGCTACTGAAAACAAAAGTGCCCACAAGGGGTTAACCCCCCCTGTGTCGTACCGTTGGCCTCATACGGTTTGATTTGGCGATCACGAAGCCGCAGAGGGGGGAGTGGTTAGCCACCCCGCGCCAAACAGACAACGCAGCTTGCAAAGATGAATATTGACCCGAAATTCGTCGAATTCACGGCTGACGCGTCCTTCAAATATTTTTTATAATAATACGTTTTCGTTGCTGAGGTACAGAGCCATGTTGTGGTATTTTGCCCTGGGCGCCTGACAAGGCGTAAGAGATACGGGATACGGCTGGATGTAAAAGGGTTTCAACATGCCTTCGAAGGCGTGTGCGTATAGGAAGAAGGGGATGATGCGAGTGGCTCGAAACCCGGTAATGAAAAAAGAGAGGGGTATGGCAGAGTATGATACTGCAATACACGGTAGCATTGTTCACGACTCTAGTTATGATAGATGGCGAGGTACCGACGATATTCAAACTAAAATACCGACGATATAGCGTGTTTTTGTGATGTAAAACTTTTCGTTGGGAACTAATTCGGTAGGGAAAAATAACATAATTAATCCTGCAAGCGGGAAGTGGGCGTAGAAGGGAGTTCGACTTTGAGGACTCGTCATCCCACACCAGGGGTGCAACAGAAGCTTCTGAGGTCCTATGCCGACGCGTGCTACGATAGAGGGTATACCTTTTTTGCTTCCAAGTACCTTTTTGGGGGGCCAATGGTACGGCAGAGGGGGGGTATGTTGTTGTTATTACCCCCTTTTGGGCACTTTTTTTTTCCAGTGGCTCGGTGTCACCCTCGCGCGAGTGACCCATCCCCCTTTTTCCTTGCGGGCACAGGGTTTCTTTCTTTCGTGACCACTGTTTTAACATTCTCGATATTCATGCGGAAAGGGGGATGGTTATGTCGCTACGCGCTGCACCATAAAGCATTTGACGAACGTGTTTTTTATCTGTGAGGTACAGAGTCACTCGCGCGACTGGTCAACACCCGATCGATGGTGAACATTCGGGGTAGCCCCCTACCGCATAGCCTTGATTTTCGTCTGCAATGGTTTCTGAATGGCGGGGCTTCTTAACCCAAAATCGTCGGAAAAAAAATAAATAATAGACCAATTTTTTTCTTTTTGCACGATTTTCGTTGTGTGTCTAGGCCGTGGGTTTTTTCATCCGGAATCGTGCAAAAAAAAAAACGCTCTACGAACGAAATAGAAGGGGAGAAGGGAACTGAGGAACTTAATGGAGAGCTGGTGTGCGCGGTGTTTAATCAGTCGTTTTGCTGGAACGCTGGTGGCATGGGAGGCCAACGAGCACTCACTCTGTAACCGAGTGTTTCGTCAGCGGAAAAGGCCGGCAGAGCAAGAGGCAGGTGGTCACAATTAGCAAAAACACAGAGCTGTGAACTGGCTGACATGCGACAAGTCGCCGACTAGTTATTACGATCTGTCGGCGACTGGTCAGCAATAATATTAGAGATGCATCATGATCACTGAGCTATGCGCTCAGCGCTGACTGCATAGCTCAGATACACCATAATCACTGCGCGACGCGCTCAGCGCCGACTGCATAGCTCAGTGGTTACGGTGTATCTCTAATAAAAGCACGATCCGGGTCCATTTGGCGGTTAAGCCTGGACCTCGGATCTACTCGAGGGATTGCAAACCCTTTACGAGCCAGCGCCACCCCTAACAGACAAGATCATGGCGCTTCTTCCTTGGATTCGCGCGCCATGAAATTCAGGCTGTCTCTAATACGTTGTTTATATTTGGCTAGATACCGAGATCTGCTAAAGAAAGCATACCCAGAACGTAACGGAAGAGGTGAAATGAGTGGGGCTGTGAGTTGTTTAAATAATCTTGGAGCCAAAAGGCGGGGACACATGTACAGCGCGTCCCCGAAATCGAAGCTGAACTCACTAGAACCCCGAATATGTAGGTTTGGGCATAATAAGATAACAAGGACGAAAAGCAACCAGGCGAGTAGCAATAATATATGAAAACACGCCACGGCATCGAGAGAAAGGAGAATGACCCAACACGTCTGGGTTTGGTATCATGCGGCAGCAGAGAGACATCCTTGATCCCAAAATATACAAGAACCAAGGCGACGGCAGAATGTAACAACAGTCCTTGTCACCGATTAGATATTAGTTGGCGAGGTGTTGCAGCCGAGTTATTTTACATAAGGCTGTTAGCTAGCTAATTATAAGTCCCCGGCAAACGTTTATTCGTGTTGGCTCCGTCGCAGTGTTCTCTCGGTGGTTCTTCAACACTTACGGTGCTGACCGTAGTATCTTACCTACTAGGCCATCGGGGACGTCGACACCTGCACTGCTTACACAACCAACAGGATATGCATTTACTGTTGGGTACGATCATTCTCACAGGCTCGCAGTTATCTCCGTGGCTCTCCCACGCCCCTCGCCTCGTTTTGTATTGCTTTCACTCTCAGCGGGTACGCACGTAGATCAAGACCCTCCGAGCGTTTACGTATACATCACACAGGAAAACAGATGATATTGAGAATTCAGTGATACAGTGCAGTAGCATACAACCAAAACCAACAACTTCTGAGTCTAATCTGCACGGGCGCGTACGCAGTCACTCTCAGTCGCCCCCGAGGCCGCACAATTCACACGTCGCAGAGGTAGCACACGGCGAACTCGAGGGCGATGTGTTTCTGGAAGTGGGCGGCAAATGCCACCGGACACGCGACATGGTCTTCAAGGGGAAATACACCACAGACACCGCCACTTATTTCGTACTGTACGAGGCAGTTCAGTAGTCATGGTGTATCATTAATCTCCAACAAAAGCACCGCAGTTTGGAGAGCGGTGAGTCGGCACGACCTTTATCACCAACTAGAGCTATTAGTCGGACTAGTAGTTACTAGTCGTTTTCCGGAGGAGTCGACTATCCGACTTGTTGGGATTCCGTACTCGCAGGAAGGATTGTTTAATGCGGAGCGCATTTTTCTCTTTTTGGGGGGGGGACCCCCCGGCCGGGGGAATCTGATGTGGCTCGCTTCGCTCTCCTGGCTTCACGCCTTTACAACTGGGAACCCTCTTTTGGGGACAAATTTACTTGAAGCTAGTGTAGGGAGGGATTTTGGGGCTCTAGTCTAAAGGCGTCAAGTCGGACAGTCGGCTGAACATCAACTGGTTTCGCCAGCCAAGTTGCCGACTAAAGTCACTCAGTTGGCTAAAGGCATCTACCGAATAGCTTTTAATCGTGAAATCATGCCAGCTCGCAGAGCTCTACCAGGTAATAATTTGGGGTCCGTCTGCCTCTACGGCCACCGAATCACTCTCACTCGAGGCCGTACGTACCTCGCAAAGATAGCGCATGGCGAACTCGAGGGCGATGTGTTTCCGGAAGTCGGCAGGAAACACCACCGGCTTTGACACGGTTTTCAAGGGGATACAGAAAGACATTGGGCTGGCTGCCGTATCTGCTGCGACAGCGGTCACAGCAGCAGTCGGCCTCCTCCCTCCGCCTCCAGCCTGCTGCATGACTGACATGGTAGTGGGCTCGTCTCGTCAAGGCGAGTTTAAAGCTCTGCCAGTCTACGCCCGACGATCCCGGCTATCAGTCACCGCTCATAGCCTAGCACAGCGCTCATGGGTGGTGTCGAGCGGTGTCTGAGAGGCCGTCGAGGCATCGAGGTACGTATAACACGAGGTTGAAAAGTACGAGAGAGAACATGTGTTTTGTGCTGTGATAAAAAAAACGAAACCGCTACCAAATGCGGTGCGATATATACCGTTTCGTCTCATACGTAACTTTGAGGAAGTGAGTGCTGCGCGGAGTGTCAAGAGACGTCTAAAAGTTGTCGAGGCATCGAGAGAGACGCCGAGACAACATTTAGCATGTTTTGTACGTGCACATTGTATGCATGCATGTCTATTTTTCCCTAATGTTGCTCGTAGTGAAGTAAATTAAATTGCTCTAAAGTGCGGTGCAATATGTGCCGTTTCGTCGCACGTTTGTGTTTTGAGCTTTCGGTCGTCGTAGCGTCCTATGATAGCTACGAGCACGAGCAGAGTAGCTTTGAGGCTGTGGGGCCATGCGCATGAGGTGATTATTTTGTTACTGTGATCTGGGTTGCTGCACTGCAGTATAGATCTATATAGTCAGTGAGCTGTGCGACGTCAGCAGGAGTACATATAAGGCGTAGAGGCTGGGCTTTGCTATTCACGTTGTTGTCATTTTTATGAATACTGGTAACGATGGCACCAGCCGTCCATGCATCATGGTCAACTGCAGATCGTAACTGGTGGTTTATTTTGTGTTGCTGGTGTCGTGCGCTCTTCGTACTACAGCAACCTAAACGACGTCCAGAGTGTGCTTGCGCTTGTACGCCGAGTACAACAGCAGTGCCGGTATACCGTGAAGCTCAACGATTAGGAAGAACCTCATATGGGTAGACACGTACAGACCCAAACTGTGCCGAGTTGACGTTGCTGCATTGGTGCTGATAACAATAAGGCTCATATGTACATGGTACTGCTTTTGTATTATTTTTCGCCTACACCGGTCTCATTTTTAGTAAGTATTGGATTAGATGAGGTGCACCCCAGCAGGATGGCCTCGCCCGGGATACACCCCGCGTTGGGTGCGCTCTCAGCGCGGCGCCAATCCGAAAAAGGTGTAAACGAAGGAGTTACTTTATGCTAAGCTGGCTGGGTGGGATGGTCAGCATTTCTCCCAAAATCTATTTTCTCTGGCTTTGGGTCGGTTGGGAACGCACAATGATCGTCGTTGCTATCATATCCATACGTACGCGAAAGTCATGTTGGGCTGGGCAACTCATCTAGGAGCCATCTCCGTAACCTTCGTTGGCTGCAAATTCGTGGCTCCCAATCTCCCGATTCTACTTATTATGTTGAGCCTCTTCGTTATGAGCTCATTCTTTCTTTCGGATAAGAGAAGAAGGCTACATATATCTAGCCGATGGCAGTTCAAGGTGCTCTCAGTTCTATTCGGTTAGCGTAATTGTCTGCGCGCGCGTCCTTCATTATGGTCGCGAAATAAACACGCGATCGGCTTTTCAGAGCTCTTCCTCCGCGCGTACTTATATTGCTGGTGTGGACGCTAACGTCGAGGAGACGTGTACTCGGCAAAACGGTTTGGGAACTTTTCCATCGTGCGGCACCTCGGGAAAAGATCACCTGATGATACTACTACACTACAGCCAGCAGTTTAGTTTAGGAGAGCCATCCAACGGTAAGGGTGATCTAAGAAGCAGAAAGTTTATGTGAGCTGCCTGAACACGAGCTCAGCAATATACCACCCGAAAACAAACCTGACTTTTTGCAAGGCATCCGTTCGCGCAACCCGGCCAAACTTACATGCCCTCCTAGAATCCTTAAAACAAATGATAGTAATACTCTCAGATTTTAGAGATTCTCAGAGCCCCCTGTTGTTGTTTAATGTTGGATTGTTTAACAGGTAGTTTCTTTGAGGAGATGAACCGGGGGGCCAGATTTCTTTTGAAGGATTTGTTTTCGAGGCGTGCTACGATAGGGGTAGCACTTTCTGTTCGTCAGAAGAGAAATGGTTTCTGGATTATGACGGGGGGGCTCTCCTTAACCCAAAATCGTCGCGGAAACAGACAATTTTTTTTGCATGATGATTCTCTCGCGTTGAATATCTAGGCCAGGGATGGGGATTTTTCATCCGGTATATAGTCTAGCAGTTTAGTTTTTTTGGGAGAGATCTTAAGCTCCCAAATTGGGGAGAACCTCAGAAAAAAAGTGGAGTGCACATCTCTATCTTAAGACATGCGTCAGACGTGTTTCGATCAAAAAGGGCAACCCCCACCCCGTCGGATGACTCGTCAGAGATACACCCTGCATCTGCCGTTCTGGGATGTAGCGCAGCAGGATGTGTGTTTGTATAGAATTTACGGATCCAAACCCTGGAAAAAAAATGCTAGTATATAGGCCATGCAGATCGCACGGCTCTTACCCCGTCAACTTGAGCTAGACTATGACGCGTGCTACGATAGCGAGGTGCACCACTTTTTTTCTAATACTACCCCTCGATTTGCGAGCTTAAGACCTCAACTCCCAAAAACCGTTCTTTTGGAGAGAGACAAAACTACCACCCGGATTGAAAATCCCATGGCCTAGGGTACACAACGAGAACCAGGCCAAAAAAATGGCGCTTTTCCGACGAGTCTGGGTTAAGGATCCCCGTCATGGTTCAGAAAGCATGGTATTCACGCCAAAACTGCTACTATACCCCTATCGTAGAACGCCTCCTAGTAATATACACAATACACAGCTCTTCCCTGGATTGAATCACCTGTGGTATCCTGCGGGCTATAGTATTACCGTAAGAACTTTTCTTACTGTAAGACCGAGCTTGGTATAACGGTAAGATTTTTTCATGTGATGTACTGTGTGTGTTTTGTCTCCCTCGTACCGTGCGGATCATTGAGTGTAAGTATTGGATTTTTGTGCGAGGCCTCCCGCGCCGGCAAGAGGTCCCCGCCTGGTATGCCCCCCCGCGTTGAGTGGACCCCTGGTCGGCGCATGTTCAGCTCGCGGTTCGTACCAGTAAAGGATCTGGCTACTGGGTAGATAATAACCGGATGGATACTGCACTGCCGGCAGGGGTGGGATGATCTCTAGAATTTCGTGACCAAAGCTGCTCACGAGGTTTCGGGAAGGAGGAGCGCAGAAGTGACCACTCTGCCATACACAAACTGAGACATTTCGATACAGGCTTTGGTTCCATGATTAATACCAAATGAGAGGGTACTCTAATTGAATCGCCATTTACTGCTGTATTCTGTCTCCCTACACCGTGGATAATCTATTGCAAGAGTATTGGGTTTTTGTGAGACCTCCTGCGCCGGCCCGTGGTCCCGCCTATGCTTCCTTGGTGCGCCGTTGGATTGTCTTCGTAGTTGACCACACTGGAGTCAGGCGCGGGGCTATCTCACCCAAACTTTATTAGAGCATCAACCCTTTTTTCGTAAAAAACTGGTATAGGGAGAAAAATCAATAGCCCTCCTCGCGATGACCAACCGCATAGCTAAAGCTTTATTTTTCCCCATCCGCCGGAGGATAAAAAAAAACAAAAACAAAAAACAACCGCATGCAATGGCCTACGAGCCATCCCACGGCAGGGTTGCAGCATCATCAGATCAGTCCCTGAGCTCCTCACATGAGGAACTCAATATCTCACCCGAAAAAAGACTTGGAAGGCATTCGTTCGCACAACCCGACCAAGCTTCTATGCCTTAGTCCGGAAAACAAATATACTCGTGAAATTTCTCCGTTGACCGGCAGTTCCTCACATGAGGAACTCAATCGACTAGGGACGTTTTGGCGCAATCCTACAACTGCAACCCCTACCGTGGGATGACTCCTACGTACGATACACAAAGAAACACGTTTGGAAAAAAAAAAATGAAATCCCGACGGTTTTGGGTTAAAGAGCCCCGTCATTCTCAAACCGTTTCAGCCAAAAAAAGGTATACCTTTGTCTTAGCATGCGTCTCAAGCAGGAGGATTTTTTTTTTGCAACATTTTTTTCGTCGAATACCTAGGTCGTGGTATGGTACAATGAGTAGCCCTCTCTCATGCCCCTTTATCTTCTTTTCCCCCAATATTGTTTCCAGGTGCTACAGGGGTAGGGAAAAAGAAGGGTGAAGGGTGCACCTCGATACCGGAGCATGCTGCGTCTAGACGACACGATCAGTGCTAACGCCGCCATTGTCGATGACATGTTCCCGTCGCCCAAGGCGCACGCAATGCCCGCCTGGTTCTGATGGAAATTCGGTGCGCTCCGTTCCGGCATCATCGCAGGCACGCGAGGGTCTATGGTCTGGGTCGACTACGACTACGCTTAGATCAATGATTAACACTCCAACACTCCCCACCACCCGTCCTCTAACGCATGGAACGGCAGAGTTGCACGACGTGTGTGTGTTCCGGGGCTCGGAACCACTTCAAGAGCTCTATACCTCACCCAAAAACTGATTTTTGAAGAAACTGATAAAGCGCAACCTAATGGCAAAACCCATGGCCTATGTAGGCGACGAAACGCTCTAATATTGCAAAAACAACGACTGAAATTTTCCACGGTTTTGGGTGAAGGAATCCCGTCATTCAGAAAAAAAAAAATATATATATATATAGCCAAAAAGCGGTATACCTTAGTACATATATATCGTAGCACGCGTCTCCGGCAGATTGCGGCCATGCATGACAAATTATTACCCCCCCCCACCCCCGGTGCTTGCTCCTTATTTTTGACGGCACATTTTCCTAACCCCGCTGCCCTCCTTGCCGCGCCCAGTGCCGTTATAAGAGTTAGGATCAGACTCTCGCTGCCGCAGTGGGCTCCCCCCAACTTTCACTTGCTGGTTTTGAGCCACTCGCCTGAGTAACTCTGCACCTCAACGAAAAAAAATGCTTTTTGACTGATTCTTAATACAATAGCCCCCCCCCCCCCCAAATCAGCGGTTCTTTTAATGAACGAACGTTCCATGGCTGCTCGACACGAGGAAGGATGCCATGAAAAACACGCAGCTTCATATATTTTCTTGTATTGAAAAGGGATATCAAACGATAGCGTCGGGGTGGCAAAGGGCGCCGAATTTCGGGAGATTATACGACCGGGAGCTGGTTTCAAAACCGGCGATTTCGTTAAAGAAAAGTTCCGGGGGGGGCTACCGTGTAGAACGACTCTTATATGTAGGCAGCATTTGACCTAGGTGTAGTGTCGGCGTGTTGGGCGACCTTTCACTGTTCTACCCCCCTACACTACACCTACTTTAAATGCTGTCTGTTTTGGTACGATGAGAGCGTCGGCGTGTTGGGCGAATCTTTATTGTGCTACCCCCTACGCTACACCTCGGTTAAATGCTGCCTGTTTTGGTGCGACGAGTGCCGGCGTGTTGGGCGACCTTTCACTGTGCTACCCCCCTACACTACGCCTAGGTTGAATGCTGCCTGTTTTGGTAGGATGAGCGTCGGCGTGTTGGGCGAACTGTTTTTGTGCTACCCCCTACACTGCACTTAGGTTAAATGCTGCCTGCTGTGGTGCGATGGGCGTGGGCTTCTTGTGCAACCATTCACTGTGCTACCCCCCCCTACACTGCACCTAGGTTAGATGCTGCCTGTTTTGGTGCGATGGGCGTGGGCGTTTTGGGCGACGCTTCCCTGTGCTGCTCCCCCCCGCCTAGGTTAAATGATGCATGTTTAAGTGCGATGGGTGCAGACGTGCCTTGACTGTGTTTCACCCCCTGCACTGCGGTTAGGGTCAGTGCTGCCCATTTTTGGCTGCTTTTACTGCGGTTCGTGCGGGCGTTACCCGTATACCCTGCGGTCAGACTGGGCGCTGCTCTTATGTTGCGGGTTTGGTGGATGGTACCCTTCTTACCGCTGTCTTCCTTTAATACGGCTGGTTGGCATGGCTGCTGCCATCACTGATGCTGGACGGAGTCGAGGCCCATATGTTGCTGTTTGCTGAAACACAGATATACCGCTACTTACAGCAAGGGCACCACAACAATAGATCTGCCTCCATAGTATATTTACGTGTCGTTCCCATCCCGCCACCTCCCCCCACACCCCCTCCTTCCGCTGCCCTCCCTACAGACAACAAGCAACAACATGTCTACTAGTAGGGAAGCGGGCTACTCGGGGCAGGCTGAGGTCTTCCACGTGCCCCAACCTGGATGCCCACGAGACAGGGAGAGCTCGCTCGAGATCCCGCGACTCGAAACGGGGGGAACCACCGGAGGCGGGTTCCTGTGACGAGACAGAAGACGGAGCACTATACCTCCACCCGGACCCACCAACCAAGAGGGTCGACTCGCCGGTTCGCGCAGAGAAGAAGACGGACCAACCTACACCGGACTCGGGGGCGTCTCGACGCCAGCTCTCGCCAGCCCCGGGGGAGCGCCACCAGCTGCCCCCCCCCGCGCTCGACAGGGCACCACCCCCGCCACCTGGGCTCTCCGCGCTCGACAGAGCGCCACTCCCAGAGCTCCCGGGACCGGGGTGCCCATGCCGGCCCCTTGGACTTGGCATATGCGGCGGCGCGGGCCCAGCGGGCGCTAGACGACGCCAACCAGAAGATTCTCCGGCGTGAAGCACGCCGACGTCGGTTTGACGGAGACATCGAGCAGGCGAAGACCGCTGCGCGGGAGGCGTCTCTGGTAGAGGAGAGGGAGCAACAAGCCCTCGCCCAATTAGCTGCGTCGGCTGCGGCGGAAGCTACCACGGCCCCTTCGCCTTCGTCGCGCCCGCAGGGTGTCGCATCCCAGCGACCACGACCCGGGAACGACGCCTTCTTCAAGGACATCGTCGCGTGCATGGCGTCTGCACCGAGGGTAGACTTCTCCTCGGCGTTGGCGACCGCGGTGGTGGAAACGGCCTGCGCCCTCCTCACGTCAGAGAGGCCGGCGTCGTGGCAAGTGGACGCCCTTTCAGTGGAAGCGGCCTGAACTATTGTACGCCCTATGCCGGACAGAGGAGAGCCGCCCCGACCCTTGCCCACGACGAGGCCCCCGACCCCGTCTTCTGGCCGAACCCGAAGAGTTGGCGGAACGCAACCGGGGGAAACAGCCACGCAGCGACAGTCGCGACCGCGGGGACGGCAACCGTGGGGGTGGCAGCAAAAATGGTGGTGGTGGGGGAGGCGCATCGGGTGCTGGTGTGGCTGAGGGCGCCGCCGAGGGGGCAACTTTGGTCCAACAACCGGGGCAGTTGACCGCAGCTCTGGCGGAGGCAACGGAGGGCGGAGGAATGGCGCGAGAGGGCGTTCAGCGTGGGACGGCTCGTTAACCTCCTCCAGCTCGTCTTCGTCCTCGAGCACGGACCACAGCGAGGTGGCCGTGGTAGCAGGCAAGAGGTGTCAAGAGCCATGGCAGGAGGAGCACTTGGGCCTGAGGCTTTCACCCTCCTGTTGCGTCTGCTGATGACGCACTTCGACGGGGCTGACACGGAGGAGGGCTACACTAAGTTGCATACTTTTGGAATGTGTAACGGCATGCCTTTTTCTGATTTCAGTCGGGAGTTTCGCGTACTTGTGCCGACCGCTACGGGGAGTGAGCGTGTTTTGTCTCCGAGGACGGATGTGGTGTTGGAGGTGGTTCGGGTGGCGGCGAATGAGTAATTTCCGGCTCTCCTGCCTGCGTTGTACCCTGGTCCGAAGGCAACGGACCCGCGGCCATACGCCTCGTTGGATGCTATGTGGCGGGCTTTTAGTGACTAAGCGCATAATAAGGCACCTGCCGCCAACGGCGAAACATCTTTTTCTCCCCCTGTTTATTCGACGGGAGCGCGGTCATCCGCCCCGTCGGGGCCCTGGCCCGCCGATCATGGGCGCGGCCAGGACCGAGTGCCGTCCCAGTCGCTTTCGTGGCAGACGGGATCGAGCCATCATTCTACTTTCATGCTCATCGATGATTCATCTGACCCTTGGATTGACTACACATCCAACTGCTGGCTACTAAAAGAGCATCATTATGCAGAAGTTTTCGCCGTTATTGCCTCGTTTAAGACAGACGACCCTCCCCTTTGAAGCGGCCTCCTTTCACCTCGCGCTGATGCCCTCCGAGAAAACCGGGGGCTTTGCCTCAACTGCCACGAAGACAACCATTCCTTCAAGCATTGTAGGCATCCTTTCATTAATGCGAGTGGCTGCTTGAGCCCTGAACTTGGCCAACTTGGCGACGATGACGCACACCGACGTTGACAAACACGCATGGTCTGCTACCACCGAACGATAAATATTTTCGCCTGAACAATAAAAATCGTCGCCATCTTTCAGGTCAATCGCGAGGGTACCACCAGGACCAGGACAAGGTAAAAACTGTAACGATACCACATACACGTCGGATCATGATGGTGGTATCCCGCGCTCGTCCGCCTCTTCTGCCCCCGCTCCTGCTCCTCGAATGCGCTTTGGAGCCGCCCACAACCCAGGCGAGAATACACTCGCGCGCCAACCTGGCACATTCCGTAACGGCAATCGACAGCTCGACGGCGGTACGGCACCGTCGACAACACTGTCGGGGGGCACCTATTTTGGTTTCAGAAGATGCTCGTGTTCTGTTGCTAGCCTGTCCAGTAACGCAGAACAGATTGCGTGTCAAGAGCCCACGGGCGCCTACCCCGTCTGCGGACGATTCTCACGGCGTAGTACCGGCGGCGGGGACTAGCGCTTCGAGCGTGGTTCCCTCCAGCCAGGTAATTTGTTTCTTCTTTTTTTTTTTCGACGGCGAGAACGCGCGCATCCAGCGACGTTCCCCTCGGTCATGGTCTGAGTTCGGCGACGGGAACCGCACTTCCAGCGCCGTTTCCCTCAGCCGCGGCATAAACTCAGCAATGGGGGTACGCGCTCCAAACGCCGCCCCCATCAACCATGGCACGAGAGCCTGCGCTTTGCGCGCTTCCCCCCCATGCACGCGTCGCGCAACAATATAGCTGCGGTGACGGCGCGTCGCCTTTTTACGCGTGCGTGTTCATCCCCCCCTCTCCCTGACCAGGCGGTGGCGGTCGGTTAGAGTTGTGAGACGGTCGACCCTCAAACACTTTTTCTGACCACGAGGTGGCGGTCGATTTGAGGTGTGGGAAGGTCAACAATAAAACACCGAGATATTTTGCGAGGCTCGATCCGGTGTTTGCTCGCGATAACAGCGGGCGCTCCGTCCTTTTTTCCATGAAGGAAGAGTCGACAAGATTAGATACCTCGTCTCCCTTCTCCAAGAGGCATAACGGAAAAGAGCCTCCTCGGGTAAAAATATTATTGCCACTTCCCCGAGCCCCGCTCCAGAAGACGTCCACAGGGTCTACGGACCCTGCTTCGTCTTTTAAAACGCTAACCCACGTGTTTCAGGCTACGTCTGCCCCAGTGGCACAGAAAGAAGATCCGACACTGCGCGACGGGCCAGTGGTGACGCCACGGCCTCCAGCCTGATCAGCTGGACGCTATTCCCGTAAATTTACGGAAGAATCGCGCCTCTCGTCAAGCAGAAACAGCTCAGAGCTCCTGCTCCTTCGGGCGCAGTTAGAGCAGTTGTCTTGCGATTATACGCAAAGAGCGAAGAGGCCACGACGCGAGAAACCGTGGGTTCGGACTCGCGTCGTGCTCCCGAGGCCTGGTGTTCCTGAGGGGGAAACTACAGACCCAAAGAGCGGAGGACTGGTGTCCCCAGAGGGGGAAATTGCAGACCCAAATGTCCAACGAGGCTACCGACGGGTTGGCACCGTCGGTGTTGGACTCTTTTTTGGGTGCAGCGAGTGCGGCTTCTTACGAGTTTCCGCCAGCGAGTGAGGATGACCCGAGGCGAGAAGCCCCGGGTTCGGACTTGCATCTTGCTCCCGAGGCCTGGTGCTCCCGCAAGGGGACACTACAGGCCCAAAGAGTCGAGGACTGGTGTTCCCAGAAGGGAACATTGCAGACCCACAAATGTCCAACGAGGCTACAGACGGGTTGGCACCGTTGGTTTTTGCCTTTTTTTGGGCGCAGTTAGAGCGGATTCTCGCGCTTTTCCGCCGACGAGCGAAGAAAGACCCGAGGCGAGATACCACGGGTTCGGATTCGCGTCGTACTCCCGAGGCCTGGTGTTCCCGGACGGGGACATTGCAGGCCCAAATTCCAACACGGCTTTTGACTCTTCCCTCGAACACTCCACAGACAAAGTGGTGTTATTCGGGCAGCCCCATCCTCTTTTCCACCGTGGTCCCCTTCGTCGTTTGCCGTGGACGACGTGCCATATTCTTGCGCGGAGCAGTACATGATGGCCGAAAAGACCAGGCTTTTCCAAGATCATCGAGCAGTGGGGCTCATCATGTCGTCGCCTAGTCCAAGCACACGCAAACGCATCGGTCGAGGCGTGCGCAACTTTGACTCCGGTGTTGGGGACAGGGAGAAGCAAAACGCCGTGTTATCTGGCACCTACGCCAAGTTCACGTAGAATACAGCCATAAAAAAATCACCTCTTGAGCTCTGACAACAAAATTCTGGCTGAATCCAGCCCTTTGGACCCAGTGTGGGGCATTGGTCTCCGGGCGGATGGTCCCAGGGCCGCCAGGGGAGAGGAAAAACGTGCTCGATGAGGCACTTTCTGCCGTTAGCGAAGCTATTCGCGACAATGAGACCGGGTCGGCGCACCCGGCCTCCCCTAGTCGGTTCTGCACCTGCACTGCGAATGCAAGAACCAAGAAAATTCGTCCGGGCCGGGGCCGGGCCGTTAACAGCGACCAGCCCTCGCAAAGCTTCCCCTTCGGTGTTTCCGACCTATTTCTCGGGCGCGTTGGTCGATTAAAAGCCGTGGAGTTTTGGATATAGCTTCTGGCGTCGGCCCTGACCTTTCGCTGTCAGAACACGGCCCCTGTTTTGTCGAGGGTACTGTGACGCTGGACGACGTTCTGTTTACTATGAAAATCGCAAATACCAGTCGAGCAACGCCCGACTCGGAGAGGCACTGGACTCCTCTAGATTTGGGGACCGGCAGCATTGTTTGGGCTCCCAAACGCCTCCGAGGGTATTGTGGGGAGCAAAGTTCCGCATATCCTCCGGCCACAAGACACAGGAGAGCATTGGCAAAGTTGGGACCCTCAATGCACGAGTCCAGCGGTAGCTTGAGTTCGTCACCGCGTTCGATTGCACACTCGAGTACCACAAAGGCAGCGCCAACGGCATCGCCGATTCTTCTGGCCCGTTTTTCAGAGCCTGCTGCGGAGTACAACCGCAGTGACTTGACAAACTTCAACCCCGTGGGGTTGACAAGCCCCAACCTCGTGGTAGATCGCGGTATCTACCTCCTACGGACCCGCGGGCTGCGCGCTCCCTCCTCGCCGATCTCAGGGGTCGGTTTGGGTGGACTCGCACCCTCGCCCAAAGCACTGTTTGGGTGGGCTCGTGCCTCACACCGAAAGCACTGCTTTGGGTGGGCTCGAACCCCTCGCCGAAAGCACTGTCTTGGGTGGGCTCGTGCCCCGCACTAAACATGCTGCCTTGGGTGGGCTCCCTCTCACCTCTACCGCATTTCACAATTTTCGCACACACGAGCCACGTATAAGAATTGACGGCCTTCCTGCTTCCCCGGGGAGATTCGTCGCTCGTGTTTTTGCCTCTGTCGCCACTACCGGAGGCTGTACCGGCCGCGGGTCGATTTCGCCTGCCGCTGACACCGTTTTCGCTTCGGTTTTTGCCATACCCACCGAGGGCGGCACGGGCTCCACAGAAGCCCTGGCTGCAGCGACGCCCATCGCACAGCCAACTCCTCTATCCCGAAGTTCTACACAGGAGACGGTCCCCGCCGCGACCACCGGTTCGACTGTGTCCGTCTCCGCCTTGTTTGGCACTCCAGCCCCTCCGTCGCCGACGACGCGCCGACGAACAGCGACAGCAACGGGTAATGCACCCCCGCTGTGGATTATGGATTCGGGCCCGGCGGGGCCCCTCGACCATCTTCCAGACGAGGCACAGCCCCGCCGCGAGTCCCACGGCCGCGGCATCTGCTCTTGCCGACTCGCTGGTGCGCACGGTGCCACTTCCGTCCGACCGCGACCACGCAGAGCCTATATGGGCACTCCTCTCTTACAGCTCACGCCTTCTCCTGGTGACACGCCGACTGCACATACAAGGTCAGACGCCCTCGGCGACGCTGCTGAATTGCGGTTCGCTGATTCCGTCGCGCGGTATTCACATGCCGATTGGAAGCGAGAGCAGCACGCTGAGCCGACGTGCCACGCCGTGATGCGTTACGTCTCTATCGGCCGGCCATAGGCCCTTCCACCCGACTTCTTGGCATGCTACCCCTCGCACAAGCGTCCCTCCCTCTCAGACATCCAGGAGCTGGCGGGTAAGGGTCGACTGCATACAACCGACGACGGTATCGTCCTACTCGTCCGTAACCCGACACTGCTGCCAACAAGGTCTGACAAACTCAACTCTGTTGGGCAAGTTGCTTGCCTGCTAAACGACGAGCCAGTTCGCATCTACGTCCCCCTGCTCATGCGCCCTTGGATCATGCAAGCTCGTCACTCGATGGCCTCATGTCACCTTCCTTGGCACCACGCGCACGTTGCGCATGCTGTAGCGTTTTTATTGGTGGATTGGCACTAACGTGTGCACCCGGTGGTGGCTTCGACACTGCTTGAAGTGCCAAGCGCGGAAAACCCCACGGCTGACTGTCCGCTGGCCCATCATCACCATGCCTCTACCGGAAGGTCCAGGTGTCGCCGTCAGAGTTGACTACTTTGGCCCCCTTTCGGTCACACCACGAGGCAACACCTACATCCTGCTGTTCACCGATCGCTCCAGTCGTCGGGCAGACATGTTCCCCGTCACTGCCGCTGAGTTCACCGCGGAGGGTACAGCCAATATCCTGGTGGACCAATACATCCCCTTGTGGGGGTGCCCGCGCACCATACTCTCGGACAACGGACTGCAGTTCTGCTCCAAGCTTTCACAAGCTCTATATCAGCTGTTGGGTGTGCACAAGCTTGCTACAAGCTCCTATCATCCCAAATGTAACGGGAGCGTTGAGCGGATAAACCACACTATGGCCCAAATGCTGGCTATGGCCGTCAACGAGCGACAAGGCGATTGGGACTTGCATCTGCCCTACGTAGAATTCGCTTCCAACAATTCCGTCAGCTCGGCGAAGGGTCTGGCGCCCAACGAGGTCCACATGGGCAGACTCCCACGGCTCCCCCTGACGGTTTTCGACCGCGCTGGTGTTGTGGGACACCAGAGTCTGGCCCGTGACCACCTGGTCTATTGCGACTTGGCCACCGACCGGCAAAAGCGCGAACGACATTGTCCGCGCACACCACGCCCTCATCGTTTCCCGTGTTACCCGCAGAAACTCCGCCCTCGCCGACGCGCTGCGTTCAGCACCTAACTTCGCCGTGGGTGGTTGGGCATGGGTGTACAATTCTGCCTCTACCATCCGCCAGGGTGTGAAGGCGAACACCGACGCCAAGGTACTCAAGGCCAAACTCGCGCTTAATTGGACGGGCCCGTACAAGATCCTGGCCGTCGGTCCCTGCTCCACCGCCGAAACCCCGGACGGTTCGCCGCTCGGGAGCAACCTCCTCTATCTGGATCTCCCTTCCGACCTTCCCGGTTCGGACGCTCGTCGGCGTGTGGCCATCGAGCGCTGCAAACCCTGTGCCAACCCCCACGACAGCGGGGACATGCCCAAATACCTACCGGCGGGGTTGACGCAGAACGTGCGCAACAATTTTTCCAAGAAGTCCCCGCCGTACCACGTCACTCAAGACGACGTTTCGACTCCCCTCCAACGGCTGGAGGTGGAGCAGATCACTGGTCATCAGTCGGTACGGAGGCGAGGTGGCGTCATCGCGGTGCTATACAAGACGCATTGAGCGGGACTCTCCGAACCTTCCTGGGAGCGGGAAATGGACCTCCATCTCTCCCGCTCCCACATATTGCGTTATTGGGGCGGAACTCCGCACCAGCACCGCCAAACCAACTGCCTGTACCGCCGAATGCGGATCGGGGCGGCACAGCGCGAGCTCTCCCGCAACAACGGAGAACGTTTCCTAGCGCCGGGCTACGCCTGTGTTCCCTGTGCCGATTGGCCCCGTCGCTACCGCGACACAGTACTTCCTAAGGGAGCCCACTTTTGGTACAAGGGAGACGATGGGTTGTGGTGGCTTGGAAAAATCAGCGCGAGCACTACCGAGGACAAGGTATACCTGGTCCGCTTTTCTGAACGACCCGGGACCGATTAAACTTCCTCTTCCCCCGGCGCGCTACACGACTTGGACGGGAGCCGCACGAGGCTCTTGGTGCTTGCAAGTTCACATCGCCAGTGCGCTTTTTCGGGGAATCCAACGTAACGTAGACGAATCTCGAGGCGCGGCCGTGGCCAGTTGACTTCCGAGCCGCCACCGCTCCTCGATAATTCTTCAATTTTTGGGGTTATGAGGTTTGAGTATTTGCCTTTGGGTTGTTCGTAGTGTCCTGAGGATCTTCGTCCGGTTTGGGGGCGGTTCTTTCCATTATTTTATTCTTCCTGTCCTGCCGAACCCCCTGCTCAGTGCCGGGCCAGGGTTCGGGTAAAACGCCGCTATCTGAGGCGCAAGGCTGTCGCTTTTTCGTCGTTGTTCAATTTCGCCCTGCCGACGCCCTCCTCAGCCCAAAGCCGGGGGGCGATCAGGGTACCCTGTTCGCGCGTAACGTGGTACAGGGTTATGTACGAGTCTGAGTGTCATCTTTTTTCTTTTGTGTGTTGTATCTGTTCTAATTTGTTTTTCGACTGAACACTTCCCCCGCTAGCGGGGCTGTAGGTGTTGCCACCTTCCATCCCGGGTATTTGTCTTTTCCTCGTCTAACCCCCGCCATGCCAATGGCCCGCGGGAGGTTTTTCGCATGACTTCTCCCTTGTGTTAGCGCCTGTGTTCCCCTCCATATCGACGAGGGCTCGCCGCGCCATAATAACTTTTCTGTGGTTGGTTTGCCGTAGAGCCTTTCCTGCCCCCCCTCGCCACTCGCCACACCGGCAGCATGCGGCAGGTTCTAGAGCCTTTTCTGCCACCCCCCCGCCACACCGGCGGCACGCGGCAGGGTTTTGATGGGTGACTTTTGTCTTGTGGCAGGGTCTGCGTTTCTTCCAACTGCTTTTCTTCGCGTGTTCCTGGCCTCATAGCCAGTCCGTTAGAGGTGTGGGAGTGGGTTTTGAGGAGCCGCATCTTCGACTCATGGTCTAGTTCGTAGAACCGGAGTTTCCCCGAATCTCCCATATTTCTGCATATGCGACTCATCAGGGTGGGCTAGTGTTAAGATACGGCCTCGAAAGGCCTGTAATTATCCGAATTCGAGATCACTCGGATGGGTTTCGTATGATAAGGTTGGCGTTTTATATTCGGGAAAGTTAGGAAATAGATGGGATGCACGTTCCTCCGACCTCAGAAGCTATCCGGGGCTCTGGTGGAATCATATAAAGCTACGTCTCTACGAAGGCAAAGAAAGTGAGTGCTCTCCGAGGACCTGCTCAATTGGCAAACCTGCAGGGGGCACTCTGTGTCCCCACCTATAACCTTACACCTGCCCTACCCGATGCATGGGTGCCAGCGAATGCCAACACCCATGCGAAGCCCTTGTAACGTTGTACCAGGTAACATTATAACAACTAACTGCTGTTCCCAGGGAGCCCCTATTTGCAGGACGGGCCTGCAACGAATTCTTGCTGGACGTTTTGGCACACTTTTGTCCCAGGTACCTGCACAGACCCCACCCAACCCCAACCCTAACCCTGACCCTAACCCCAACCCCAACCCGACCCCTGACCGTTTGACCGGTACGTGGGGCTAAAAGTGCCCTCGCGCGGCTTCGCCGCGCGTTCGGCAGGCGTTCGCCATAAAAAAAACGCGGGCAATAAAAAGCGGCAGGTGGCCAATCAGAGGCACGTCCTGCAAGAATTCGTTGCAGGCCCGTCCTGCAAATAGGGTTTCTCCTGTTCCTCCCCGTTTCCCTTCCATCCCCTTCTTCCCTTTCTTCGTCCCTGTACGTATTTCATAAAAAATATTTCAAGGACGTTAGCCGTTAGTTCGACGAATTTCAGGTCAATAGTCATCTTTGCAAGCTGCGTTGTTGGTACTTGTAACATACTATACGAATGGGTGAGTTTTTATTGATTGGGAGGGGTCCTATTCTTTGTCCACTATATAATGGTAAGTGTTGGTATTTTTACTTTAGGTGGGGAACTTTGAGCTAGATCAATCATCACCTCTATTTCATAAATTTATTACTGTAGTTTCCACTATACTGCTCTATCATATGTATGGTAGGCGGTTTATTTTGTTTTTTCTCCCCCCGGAGGGCTTTAATATCGGGAAGAGTACGAATACAAAATATTATTAGTTATCTTATATGTTACTCTTAACACCTGGTACAGCGTTCGAGAATAATTAAAGTCAGCTACTCCCCCCCACCCCCCCCCCGCAAAAAAAAAGAAAGAAAAAAAAACTCTGTGGGACACGAACCCACGGTTCCAAATTGATACGCTGTCACTCTTTAACATTTTATGAAGAAATATTTGTCTTCCTTAAAAAAATATTTCAAGGACGTCAGCCGTGAGTTCGGCGAATTTCAGGCCAATACTCATCTTAGCTGAGCTGTTGGTACTTGTAATATACTACAAGGTTCCCCTCCGGGAAGTGCCTAAGGGAGTGGCGCAAGAACGAAACCCAAACATCCAACATCTGACTGTCTGTGGGCAAATAAGATGTACCTGGTGGTAGTAAAAACTATGCTCTTGTCCGCAGCTCGAGAAGCGGAGTGTGGGGAGGCGCCCTCCCGGGTACGGTTCGCTCTCTCGCCGTCGTCGTGGAGAACCGAAAATAAGTGATAATCCCATCAGTTCGTACGTGTCCAGCGCCAGTACTCGTACGATGGGGACTTTTTATACGGGCGACTCTTATGCAGTAAAATTTGCGTGGTAAAAACAAAAGGACGAAAAGGTGGATTTTCAACCGGCAAAAAAACAAATCAGCAGCCAGTTGTTCCGTGCGCCGTCTTTCTATCGTGGTTTTGATGTTTTTTCTTTGTTTCCTGTTGTTTCGTATGGAAATCAGCAACTAATTTCAGAATATAGGTACTCTTCGTGTCTTGTTGAGCCAGATATTGAACTTAACGACGAGTGATACACGCCAGGATGGGCAATCATCCCCCTTCACCGCCAGTTCGTCGCAGAGAGTGCGCGGAATGAGGAACTGTAGGGCTTCTATTATTGTCGCTGAGACAGAGAAGCCCTTTCTCATGGAGCATCAGCGCCTATATCTACTGCTGTTTGCTTCTTAAATTCAAGAAAAAATACGCTAGATTGTTTTGATCGTCGTCCGATTCAAAGTCGTCCCCTCGTGGAGACGAAAGCAACTCGCCTCAGCATATAGCGAGGACTCGCCACGCGCACATACATGATGTATCCTACTACTGCTGCTGTGCGGCAAGGTTGTACACGTAGCGTTGTGCTGTCCTTATGTTGTCTGGTCCCTGTCATCTGTGGTGTGAGCAAAATCTCCGACCCATAACATGATTACCCCTCTGTTGGAGACGTAAAAACACTCTGTCTATTTGGACGTAAATGTAAGGATGGGTTGGTATATAAATTATAATCAAAAAGGTTACTATATTACCGTCCAAATTGGCGCGATCTATGGACATGCAATGGAGATGCGCACGAAGTGGCAGCACAGGGGTATGGTGGGGTGACAAATGGCACGCTCTGATCAAAGAATCAGCTTCTACAACAGCAGCCACACGCGCATAAAGTTGCAGGCTGCTGATGCTAGGAGGCTGGACCGTTGCTGGGCGGCAGGATCGTAGCGTGGTGCCATCAGCGCCTATATCCACTGCTGTTTGCTTTTTATAGTCAAGCAAAATGACGCTGGATTGTTTTGATCGTCGTCCGATTCAAAATCGTCCCCTCGCGGAGACGAAAGCAACTCGCCTCAGCATAGCGAGAACTCGCTACGCGCATGCACATGATGTATCCCACTACTGCTGCTGTGCGGTAGGGTTGTACACGTAGCGTTGTGCCGTCCTCATGTTTGGTACCTGTCATCTGTGGCGTGAGCAAAATCTCCGACACAAAACAACACCCCTTTAGTATGTATTGATAGTACGAAAAAATACCTTCTCTTTGGACGTAAATGTAAGTATGGGTTAGTTTATCAATTATTATTATAAAGTTTCCTATATTACCGACGAAATGCATCCGAAGCGGCAGCACACCAGGAAGATGGGGTATGATGGGGTGACAAATGCCACGCTCCGATCAAAGAATCAGCTACTACAACAGCAGCCACACGCGCATACAATTGCAGGCTGCTGCTGCTAGGGGGCTGGACTGCTGCTGGGCGGCAGGATCGTAGCGTGGTGCTCTGTGCAAAAAGAGGGAAAGAAACGTGTACCCTCTACGAGAGCAGAAAAGCCGGGTTTGCATCCAAATTTTACGCGCGTACGCGGGGATAAGGGATGCAGAAACCCAATCCTCGCCGGGATGTTGCGGAAACCCGGGGATTTTCCTCAAGTGTGCCCAAGGCCAAAACAGTTTAAAAGGCTTGCCACGCGCGACACACAGCACGGATCGCGCCCAAACCTCCGGCAACGTGAGCCCGACGGTCGAATTGTGCCCACCCCACCCGACGTTTGGGACAAAGGTGCGAGCACGAAGAGATGTGCCCGAAGGAAAAAAACAAATCACAATTATACATATACCCCCCCCCATGATAAAGTGGTGCATTTTTTTTTTTTTTCCCAAAACGGTCAGATTTATCCCCTTGGAAAGATTTATAGCTTACATGCACAAATTGCCCGCCCGTCCCCCCCCCCCCCCCCCCCTCCAACCCCGTTCGCTTTTGATCAAAACCAGGCCCCCACGTCCTTCAAAACTCCGCCCCCCCCCTCACCGGTTATTCGACTTACAGGATCCACTTGATAAGAGGATACATTTCACTCCACAGCTGTCAGATTTTGTCCCCCTCAGAAACGGGTTTTATAGTTTCTGCGCACAGACTGACTAAAATCACCCTGTTGACCCTGACAGCTACACTGTAGTTGTAAGGGGGGTCGCCGACCTATATCCTTAATGAGGACACACAACTCGTAATACGCGCGATCGGAGTATCGCACACAGCTTGCAAACATGAGTTTCGACTTGCCACGCGCGACACACAGCACGGATCGCGCCCAAACCTCCGGCAACGTGAGCCCGACGGTCGAATTGTGCCCACCCCACCCGACGTTTGGGACAAAGGTGCGAGCACGAAGAGATGTGCCCGAAGGAAAAAAACAAATCACAATTATACATATACCCCCCCCCATGATAAAGTGGTGCATTTTTTTTTTTTTTCCCAAAACGGTCAGATTTATCCCCTTGAAAAGATTTATAGCTTACACGCACAAATTGCCCGCCCGTCCCCCCCCCCCCCCCCCCCTTCCCCCCCCCCCCCCCCTCCAACCCCGTTCGCTTTTGATCAAAACCAGGCCCCCACGTCCTTCAAAACTCCGCCCCCCCCGTCACCGGTTATTCGACTTACAGGATCCACTTGATAAAAGGATACATTTCACTCCACAGCTGTCAGATTTTGTCCCCCTCAGAAACGGGTTTTATAGTTTCTGCGCACAGACTGACTAAAATCACCCTGTTGACCCTGATAGCTAAACTAACTGTATGTAGTTGTAAGGGGGGTCGCCGACCTATATCCTTAATGAGGGCACACAACTCGTAATACGCGCGATCGGAGTATCGCACACAGCTTGCAAAGATGAGTTTCGGAGAAATCTTCTATCTCACAGCTGGAGTGTATTTTCATTTTTTATAATATACTCCGGAGTACATAATATATATGCGGGTGAGTTTTTTTTGGGAGGGGTCCTATTTTTTGTCCACTATAATGGTAAGTGTTGGTATTTTTGCTTCAGGTGGGAATTTTGAGCTAGATCTAACATCGTAGACTATACCAGGTAGACTATATCTAGACTACATATATATTCCTTTTTTTGTTTTTTCCCCATGTTGTGTATTCCTTCTGAGTCCCCTTGGGGGCTATTGAGGAGATGGTGTCGGCATGGACGCCGCCGTCGAAGATACAGCAGTAGTAGTAGTATAGGTCGACGACAGACCAGGCAAGCAATGCTTTTAACCTCTACCTGGTATTCTGTACGATAGTTGTTCAAGCTTCGTTTTTGTATTCGACAGAGGAGCGAGGATGACGGCATCGGAACCACTCTGTCGTCAGCAACAGCAATGCGCAGGTTGGAAAATTCTATGGGTGGTGCGTGCTTCCAAGGCACTCTGCATCCACGACCAGAGCAATCTAATCTACGACGGCCAAACTTCGCACCCACATGTCCAAGACGGTCGCACTTCACAAGCCACAGCATCTAAGCCCGGGTCACTCCATAACGGTACGAGGGTTAGAGGGGCTAGGGTCGGGCTTAGCGTTTGCCTCCCCTCCGACCACCACCCTGCGCATTATTATTGTGTGCGTACTTTAGCCTCTCTGCACAGCCAGTAGTACGGACCCAAAGAATTTTCCTGGAACCAGGTTGGTCTAAAATCCGTCAGAGTACAGCCTTGCTGCTGTGCGGCTGCTGCTGCAGCTGCTGCTGACACTGCTGCTGCTGCTTCTTTATGGTACTGCTGTCGCCATGACACTAACCGCTACCAGGTACTACTCTGCTCTATTTGCTTCGCTTTCATCACTTTCGCTTTCGAGCTCAAATCATATGAGGCCTCCCCCATCCCCACCACCGACCTTGTAGACAAGCCGTGGTCACAGGTGTCATCCCTTCTTCCCCCCCGGTACGTGCCTTCGTTTTCGTCGCGCATAGGTTCAGCATGCCCACTGCTTGTTTGTCGAGCTGCGTGTTGTGCCTACTCTGTACTTTTCTACTGTATTTGTTTTCTTATTTTGTTTTTTGTTTTTTGTTTTTTGTTTTTGTTTTTGTTTTTGTTTTTGTTTATTTCGTATTTCTCTCTTCCAATGTATTTCTGTTGCTGACGTATGTATGTTGTGCCTGTCGTACCCAGTACTAGGGCATGACATTGCGTTGTCGAATGCATTACGATGCATTATCTCTGTGTCGTGGCTTGTGACCACAGAGCTGATCTTTCTAGGGTGAAGAATCAGTACGGACACTGGGTGTGCTGGATGTCGACGAGTAGAAGAACGGTTTAATGTGAAGAACACACACACACACACACACACTGTCGTGTGGTGTCTCAGACCTGACCTCAGAATTCAGTCGTGATTTGGGAACCCAAAAATGGTTCTAATCGAGAACCAAAATTCCCATTTTTCCCAAAATAATTTTCTCTTCGAAGAAAAACAATTCTCGGCAACGTTCGCCTGTTTTCGTTTCTGGCGCTCGGGGAGATAGATACTACACTACGGTTGAATATAAATTTCATTTTTATCCCGCCTTCTATTCGTACAAACTGCTGTCGTATTTACTCACCTTCACCTACAAACAATCAAGAACGGAGAGGATAGCAAAGGAGAGCTCTTGGAGTGCTGTGTGGAAGTGCTTGCCAACATCATGGACCCTAAGGACGGTAGGTGGAGACTGCTGTAGGCTTGGTTGTTGCCGTCAAGAGCTTCTTTTGTTGAGGACTTTTTCTGCGCGGTTGTATCTGGTGCGCGAGCGCGCGCTCGGAATCAGACAGTTTTCCCCCGTCCTTATATGTATGAACTCTGTCTACCACTTACACAAGCACAGGTTCACTCCCTTTGTTAGTATTCGAGGCGCGTGCAGCACAGCGGGCTGGCGCAGCACAGCGCGGGTAGCACGCTTTTCAAGCTTGGTGCCCGTCGAGGCCCGAGAGAAGGCTACACCAGTAAGGAAGCTGTGCTTCCTGCTCTCCCGGCACTCTTTGCATGTGCGGTAGGTCTTCGACGCTGGCTGTGCACCTGTCCTTTTACCGCTCTTCTTTGCTCGCTTTTTTTTTAGTGCAAAAGAACGGATCCTTCTATTCTCTTTTTTCGTTCATATTTTCTCTCCAACTCAACTTGTAAGATGTTCTACTTATATTAATATACTAATAATAATAGCTACCCTCACGACCTCCTGGACAGGCCATGGCGGTGGTCACAGGTGTCTTCCCTTCTTCCCCCCGGTACTCGCCTCCATTTTTATCGAGCGTAGATAGGGTTCAGCGTTCCCACTTTTCGCATTTTTATGCACGTCGATTTGCATCGAATTGCGCCAACTCACGCTCTCCCCGCGCTGTCGATTTGTAAGAAGGACTCTTTTGTGAGATTCGAACCTACGACCTCAACCGCAATACGAGTAGACTGAACGCGACTTGCTACTCGTACTCGTATACGTACTCGTACTCGTAGTGCACCACCGGGGATGCACTCTAATTTCAAGTAATTTGCAGGGCCTTTTCACGGGTCATGACCCGACCCGCGCGTTGCGTCAGGAGGTTTTCAACACCTCACGGGTCGGGTCGGATCGGGTCGGATCGGGTTAAGAGGCTTTGAAATGTCACGGGTCGGGTCGGATCGGGTTTGGTCTGGTCGGGTCAAGAGGTTTTGAAACTTACGAGTCGGGTCGGATCGGTTCACGAGGTTTGGAAATCTCGCGGGTCGGATCGGGCGATGACCCGCGAGATACGGGTCATGTAACGGGTCGGGCCATTTTGACACGTGGGTTGTTTTCTTGTGGTCCGCGCGGACGAACCATCGATATGACCCCCGGATCCAACACATTAAAACCGTACTATTAATATTACTTGTGTCGCAGGGTATTTGTGGCACTGACAACTGATATCGTACAGGGTACTCCTTTTTCATCATACTTGTATTCGTACGTGAAAAAGCCGCCAATCATATACACAAGGTTTCTGCGCTGACGCGCGGACTACTATTTCGTGCGGCGCAGGGTATTTATGGTACTGATTACTGATACCAGGTAGACCTTTTTCATCATATTTGTATGCGAAAAAGCCGTCAATCATATATACAAGGTTTCTGCGCTGACGCGCAACGCTAAGTCAACGCGGTCTCAAGACCATCGGACAATGGAAGGGTCGGTCGCAGCTAACTTGTTGCTTGATCGTGATGTTAGCCCTAAACCAATACTAGGTACCTGGTACCTGATATCTACGTACGTACCGAACAGGGCTGACGGCTGACGCCGGAACGCAAACCAGAATGCGACGTCAACACTTGTTCAACAGCAGCGTGTTTCACGGAGTATCTGGAACAGAGATAGGAACGATCCCAGTGAAGTCTCCCTGTGACATACAACAGGCACGATCGTGGACTGGCCGCCCCTCCGGAGTCCACAGCTATTTAGCCCAAGCTTCCCCAACAAAAACAGATACCAGGTAGAAGCTTGATCTCGACCAAAGTCAGCTCAGTAGCCGGAAAAAAGCCGCCGCTGCCACGCCGGCCTATATCCAACCACTTCGACCCATGGCTCTCAGCCAACCCCCCATCATCGACCTCAACTCGGTGGTGGCGTTCACCACTTTCGAGGCCGCCCAAGCCGCGGTGACGGGGTGCATGCGTCTAATGGAGGTAGCCTCCCCAGGCGCGGAGGGAGTTGCCATGGTCGAAGGCGTTTCAGATAACTATCTGAGCGAGCAAAGTAGGTCATGGGCAGCCTTCGGGAACAACCCGATGCTGTGAGCAGGACTATAAAGGGAGGGGTAGTAAAGGAAAACGAGGAAATTGGATTTCAGCGTTACAGCAGTGAGTACTCGTGTTGGAGAAACAATGAAGACGTTCGTTCCCCAGACTGAGGCCTAACTGCGCAATGAAGGCCTCTCGTCCGGGAAAGACCGCTGAGAGTAATGACGGGTTGACAGCGCCGGCCGTGGGAGGTGATGCCCTTGTTTTGACCCACTCTTTACGGAAAGAAGAGCAGGCACAAAGATGCCGCTGGATTATCCGGGAACAAAGATAGGAACGATCCCAGGAGTGACGTCACCCTGTGGCACGAAACAGGCGTGGTCGTGGACTGGCCGCCCCTCCGGAGTCCACAACTATGATATTTAGCCCAAGCTTCTCCAACAAAAGCAGATAGAAGCTTGATCTTGACCAAAGTTACCACCCACCCATCCACCCACCCAATCACGAAGCACCAGGCTACTGCCTTATTCCCCCAGTTCCCCCAGTACGTTTGCTCCGACCAAACGTCTGATCTGTCTCGTCATCTGTTCACACGGTATTTATCCAACCATGTACCGGTAACGGTAAGCCAGCGAGTCAGCCGCCTGCTATTAAAGGCAAATGAGAAAACACAAACATCGATTATCAATTACTACCAGGTATCAATTTACCCGAATACGATTCACCCTGGGTGATATTTTTTTGGGGTCTACCAAACGTCAAGTACCCTTATACAACGGTGTTCCAGGTGTTTTTTTTTTTCCTCACACTTTTACTCTCCAGCTTCTAGACAACCCGTGGTCACAGGTGTCGTCCCTTCTCCCCCCCGGTTCTTGCCTTCAATTTTTATCGCGCATAGGGTTCAGCAGTCCCACTGCTCGTCGATTTTCATCGAGTGTTGCTAACTGTGTATCACACCCCCGCTGATAAAAATTTGGGCTCTATAAAACTAGTTACCTGGAGTGGTGTACTCCAGGGTGATAGCAGTGCTGTGAAGAGGGGTTGTTCTGCCACACATCAAGCAGGTGGGGCGTGCAAATGCTGGACTGCTGAACCCAAATGCAGCACGCGCAGTGCGAAGCGTTTCCTGCCGGTCGTTGTTGTTTGTGGTTGTCGTTGTTGTTGTTGTTGTTGTTGTTGTTGTTGTTGTTGTTGTTGTTATTGTTGTTTTCCTTCTTCATAGTCAAGTCCGCGGCACAGGATAGGCTCCAGTCACTCTGGTGGAAGAATACTCGTGGAAAAAATGAAACAAACCAAAAGTGTGGGGTTACATCGTAGCTGAACGCGTAGAGCAAGTCTCACACAGACAGTCTTACACCCACAAAACATACACCAGGTACAAGTGAAGTCGGAAGTCGGTATACGTAACAGGCCCATACGTACGTTTCAAGACTCGCAGCTGAAACCGAGTATTATACACCGAATCCCACGCAGGAAAAGAGACCAATGTTCAAATCCGAGGAGAAAAAAACAGGCTAATAATAAGGGCCGTTCTTATCGAAGATGTGGATTTCCTTCCTCTTCTCATTCCAGGATTTCCATGACAAGCGCCTGCATTATTATCTAGCGCGGGGTTGTTGGTTGGTTGTCTTTTATTTCCTGATTTTTGAAAGCCGAGCCATAAAGCAAGAACGCCATCACCCACACCAGCAGTCACGCTCGTCGTCACATACAGCAGTAGCAAGCATGAGCGAACATCCCGGAAGACCACAGAGGAAAGCACCCATGCTAAGTAGATTTGTGCAATCCGGCGACAGCAGCCCCTCCCTGGTGTCAGGAACATGCCGAGCACGACGACGACACCAGCGATAGCCTTCTTCATGTTTCTGCACCTCGTGTCTGGATAATTGGGAAGGCTGAATCGTTGTCTCGTCTGACTCGAGGATGAGTCCTCCGGAGGCCCAGGCCGCTTCCTTCCATCGGCGATAATGTTGGACCACCCTCGTCAACGTTTACAGCTACCCGATCGTGTCAGCGTTGAGCCACGGCGCTTGTCGGAACACTGCCTTCGAAATATGGAAATCGACGACAGCATTTCCTAATTTGTGATTGTAACCTTTTCCGTATTTTGTCGGGCTGAAGAATTTCACAAATTGTGACTGAACGCCTCCGTATTTTAAGTCACAAACCACTAATATGGATATTTACGAAATTTAGGAAATTTGAGACAAAAGAAGGTCTCCGATTAGAACGGCCCTAATAATGGAAGAAGATAAAAACGAGAAAAATGTTAAACGAAGCAAGGAAAGCAATACGTACGTAATAAGTTACGTAGACTCACCAGCGGGGGGGGGGGTTAGCGAGGTGTGTAATCTTGCCGGAAACAAGAATAAATTCCCGGAGAAAAAAAAAGACACTCGCAATGCAAGGCTGGGTTTTTCTTGTGGCTGGTAAGGAAGGGTCCCTTCAGAATAAACAAGAAGGAAAACGCGCATTAGCCCGCGCTGCGAAAAAAAATATGGTTCCCTATTTCCTAGCAATTTGTTGCCAATACTGTTGCGGGGCGAAGTTGTTGTGATTTAGTGCTGCAACAAATGATCCCACTCTATTGCTAAGTAAGCTATTTCCAAGGATTTTCACTGGTCACATCGCTTCTCGCGGGTCGGATGATGTCAAGGGTGGCCCGACTATGATCCGTGAGATTTATAAGCCTCCTGACCGGACGGGATCCGACCCATGATATTTCCGACACGCTCTGACCCGACCCGACTCGACCCGCGAGGTTTTGAAAACCTTCTAATCCGACCCGTGGGCCGGATCATGACCCGTGACATTTGTCTTATTATTGCCGAATACGTGGGCACAGCAGGTAGCTACCGAGGGTACCTCGCCACTTACTTTGAATATTCACTCTGGCAACATCCATAAGAGTCATGTATTATTCAGTTGTTTAACCCTCGTTCAAGCTAGTTCTAAGGGGAGTCGCCGACCTACCAGGTATGTCCTTAATGAGGACACACGTCCTTAACGAGCTGATGAGGACACACGCCAGTATTACGCGCGATCGGAGCATCACACATCACACAACTTGCAAAGATGAGTTACGACGAGATCTTCTATTTGACAGCTGGAGTATGCGTGTGTTGTCTTCACATTAAACCGTTCTTTCTACCCAACGACATCAGTACACCCATAGTCCGATCTCATTCATCCTAGAGAGGTACAAATTCTGTGGTCACAGACGACAGCAGAAACAGAGTAAACCAAACAGTCCCAATTCATCAAGGTAAAGCTAGCGTGTCGGGTACGATAAATATTGTTAATGTATGTCCGTGCACGACAATTTGTCCACTAATTTCACAGCACAAATGTGCACTTTTCTCCGGCTGGGGTGGCTGTTTCAAAAACCGAAGACGTTGGCAAACGCACCGTCTCCAGGCGCAGCTCACTGCTGTGGAGAGCTTTTTCAAACGTGCTCTTTTGTCCGACCTCTAGCTCCGAAAAACTGAAGAAGTTTGTTTCCTTTCTAAAAGAAAATACAGCCATAGGATTTTCGAAAAAAGTGCGGCAAACGACTGCTCTCACAAATCCCTATGAGCTTATTTTTCGTTTGGCCGGAAAAACTCTCCAGCTGAAATATCGAAAAATCCTCGATTTGAAGCCCCACTTGTTTCCTTTTCAAAAGAAAATCCAGCCATACGATTTCAATGAAAAGTGCGGCAAAACGATTCAATCCCTCTGAGCGTTTTTTTTTGTTTCCCAAGAAAAACTCATTCTTTGAAAATCCGAGATATTCTTCCAGTCTTGAACATTTTCGTCTCCACAACTAGTTGAAATTAGTGTCGACCAATTTTTTTTTGTCGAAAGCTTTTTTCTCGCCTTGATGTGGGGACAACGGCGGTGGCAAAATTCCCTTCTGATTCGAAGTACTTCCAGAGTTATCGCCTGGAACGCAATTGAACAAATTGTCGTGCACGGGCTATACGGCCTTGAAAGGCCTGCAATTATCTGATTTGATAGGTAATTGGCCGTTTTCGTATGATATGTTGGCGTTATCTATTCGGGGTCGTCAGGAAATGCAACCGAGGCATGCGCCTCGCGTTGTCAGTTGCTATCCGGGCTGCAAATAATAAAGATGATTCTATACTACGGCTAAGAAAGTGAGTACTCACCGAGGACCGAAGACCTGCTCAATAGGCAGACCTGCAGGGGACACTCTGTGTCCCCACCCAATAACTTGAGAATAACAAAACAAAACGAGCCAGACCATGAAAAAGAGAAAGAAAAAAGAAAAAGAAGAAAGAAAAAAGAAAAAGAACAAAAACAAGAAAACAAAGCAAAACAAAGCAAAACAAACGACAGGTGCTCTGAAGAATGTGATGCAAGAATCGGAAAGGAAAGGAAAGGCTGCAAGTGCCAGAGGAACACCATACGTGCTAAAGAGGAGCAGATACCTGTTGCACGGGCAAAACAACACGGAGAAGATAACTGCTGTTGCACGGACCAAACAGCACGAAGAAGATACTGCTGCTTTACGTACAAAAACAACACGAAGGAGAGGAAAAATAAACCGGCATAAGACCGATGGGGAGGGAAATAAGAGAGAAACAAAAAGAAGAAAAAAAAAGGAAAGGACGACAGCAAGTCATGACTGTCGCTTTCGCGCTCCCCCCATTGAACTCTACGACAACAAACAAAACAGAAACTACCACTCGCTGTAGAGGTTTCAGAATTAGTCGAACTGGTACCTTGCCGCACGATCTGCCACTTCGTTTCTGCATTCATGTACAGTAGTTGTATCAGTACGGCTGCTTCCCCCCCCCCCCCGGTTTCCCTTGGTTGCTGCTCTCGGCGTCCTCTACTGTGAGGCCTTGCCAGCTCTTCTCCGCCTCGCCCCTTTGCCATCTCTTCATGAAGCGGTCCGCCGCGTCGACGATCCCCCGGTGCCACTTCTCACTCTTCTTAGCCGCCCTCGGCCATAGCACGGTCTCTTTTCCGAACAGTCAAGGGGAGCTATCCGTGGACTCCGTGGACCCATCGGTTGCTTCGAATACCCTTATGTCGTCTACCAGACACTTGTGTTGTTGTTTTGTAATATAATTCCAAAGCGTAATACACCTCTATAACGAACGGCCGGCGCAGCTTGTAAAGACGAATATCGACCCTAAATTTGTCAGCAGATGTGTCAAGTTTTTCTTGTAAAATATCTAACCCTAACCCTTACCCAATGAAACGCAATCAACCGATGTACGATTAACCCGCTTTGTCTCGTACGTACTAGTGTATGTACCACAACCATTTCCTTCTTGATTAGCGAGTACTGGAGGGGTCCCACAGCATGAAGGCTATTAACCCCTTTACAACTGGAAACCCGTTTTGGGGGACAAATTACTTGGATTTAGTATGGGGAGGGGTTCGGGGGCTCTAAAGGGGTTAAGGCGGTGGATACTTAGCCAAAGTATGGGACATATAGTAGTAGTGTCCCCTAAAAAAATGGCTACTGCGTCGCTCCTGTGCGAACTTAGGTACACTTAAGACAGGTAAGATGCCTCATTTCGCGAAAAATGTCACCACTACCGTGGATAAAGTATACCAGATACAGAGGCACTTACGGCAGGTCCCTGCGCCCAGGTATTAGCGTCGGGGTATGCAGCAGGCTTTAAGCCAATCATATTTATTTGTTAATATTGAATCCTCATTTAATCGATTCATGATTCCATATTGTTTGGCCGTATCCGTGGCGGTGGTGTGCCGGAGCAATATGACTAACTCTTATTAGGGGAACCCGCACTATTCATCCCAGGTTATGGGTTCCTGCCACGTGATTTTGACCGCCTTATATCGGGATACCGCCTTACTCAGACCGCCCCCCCCCCCCCCCCCCCCCCGCTGTAAGCTCTACTGCAGTTGGTTTCTTGCCAACGGGATACATGAACCCTTGTGGCTCTTGAAAGGGGAAAAGTTTGAGAGTAGAGTGTGACAGGAAAAAGTGTGAAAAAAGTGTTGACAAATTTCGGTTTTGTCGTGGATCACACGGCTGTCGCTAAAACCAATCGCATTTTATGCGATATTTTTTTCTTCACAAGAATAATAACCAAGTTTTTCCTCGCGCCCGCCAAAAACGAAATTTCATTGGTTGATCACCTGGGTCGTTGCTACTGGCAAGGCGCTGATGCCCAAAAACGTTGAAATTTCCAGAACTTTTCGAAGATACCAGCCAATTATTTTCTGCACGGTCCCACTTTTTTTGTTTTTGGCAAGTTTTCAATTTCCAGAAAAAATGGATTTCTGGCGGCGATCTTGGGCAACATCTGCTTGAGAGATTCTCTGGGTTAGATTCTCAAGCAGCTCTTGGATTTCGAAGCGGCGAGATTTCGTGTGCTCAAATCAACACTCTTCCTTCGACGAGATCAACGACAGGGTTGTGAAACCTGAACGTGGCGAGCTCGTTAGGGGCTCGGACCCACCCTTGGTGTGCAGTGCTCGCACTACGGCTGAAGATATGTGGCGGGCGCCGATCAGGCTTCCGTAAAACGTATGCCTGGCGGCTGGTTTGTGGGACACAGAGACCAAAAGTCTCGGTCGTCCCCCAACCGCAAATAATGGAATTTTGAGCAGGCTTGGCGGAAGGCCACAGGACAACGCGGGCAACCTCTCGTGCCCTAGAGCATGGATCCACAAGAACTCTTCGGCGCTGTCACCTACATCCATGTGGCCTTGTGCAGAACGAAGAGGGTTCGCCGTGGATTGTCTTGATCTCGACATCGGACGTCAATCGTTGTTGTTGGGCAACGTCGATGGAGGCTTGATAAACCAACTACAAGTTGCGCCGCTTGACCAAAAGTAACCTAACAAAAAGAACGTTTGAGATTGTGTTTTCGCCGCAGCGACGGTACGAAAAATCTCGTCAGCAATACACCACAGGAAAAAATGTCAACAAAACTTTTTTTTTCGTGAAATATTGCCTTGCGTTAACAGTAGTGGTCTGATGATGGTCAGTTTAATTTAATATTTTTTTCGTCTTCGGAAACACGGCGTCGGTTGTGGTTACCCCAATTTTCGCTTTTTTGCCCTTTTGGGCTTGGAAGTGAAGATATGATTAAAGAAAAAAAAGAGGCGATTACGGCATTCGTCACACGAAACAATCCGACCGGGCTGATGAAGGCTGGTCATGTCAGATAGGGGGTGTGCCAGAGCAGCGATTTGCCATGCAAGGAAATCTCTCGACATGCACTCAACCCGACCCTAATCGTTGTGTGATATTCTGTTTGTTGCGCGCAGTATATATGTTCATCGACCCGGTGGTCTATTAATAGTGTCCAGCGGTTACCGTCGAATGCTACTATTAATAGGTGGTGTAGTGTCTAGCGGTTACCGTCGACTGGTACTATTATATTATAGGGTGTGAAACCCACGTGGGTGGGTCGGAGTTTTGAGTTTATTTGCAAAACTAAAAAAATAAAAGGAATCAACTGCTGAGAGCGCCTAGCAGCGTGGGTAGGCGCTATTCTGTGCGAGTTGACGAGGGAAGAAGTAGCTGGAGTCTTCCCGCGATAAAGATGAAAGGCACTTATCGTACTGCGGGATGGGGCAGAAGAGCCTGCTTAGTGGCCACGGATCTGAGTTAGGTTTAGCGAGGGAGAAGGAGAAAGAAAAGTGCAAAGATACTGGAAGGGATGAGCGAAAAGAAAAAGAAAAACTGCGCATATTATTGAGTGTTCGTGGGGAAAAATCGAGGAAAATTATGCAGTGGTGGTGCGTCTTTCCGAAGCGCAGCAGCATCCACGCCGGCCAACGCTCAGCAACCCAAAGCCGGACGAATCAACCCGAAGCCTTCACAAGCCACAGCATCCAAGAGCAGGTCACCCCATAGCGTTAGAGGGTTAGGGTTAGGGTTCGGGCTTTGGCCTGGGTTAACGTACGGTTGTGGGGTGTGCCCCGACTCACGATTGGCAATGTAAGGAAATCTCTTGACATACAGGCAGCATTATTATGTTGTTATTAGACCGGTGACAATGGAAAGCCAAAAGTTTGAAATTCCCGAAGATCCCAGCCAAATTTTGCCTCGACGGTCGCCTATGGGCCCAATTTTGTACCAGGTAATATTTTTCTTGGAACCTTGCAATTTTCCGGAAAAAAATGTTTTTGTCGCGGCGACCTGGGCGAACATCTGCTTGAGAAATTCTCACGTAGATGTTGGATTAGACGCGGCGTAATTTCGTGTTCGACACACAATTCGTTCGACGACATTAACGACAGCGTCGTGAACTCTGAACGTGGCGAGCTCGTTAGGGGCTCCGACCCCCCCTTGGTGTACGGCATTCACTCCACGGCCGGTGATTTGTGACGGGCGCCGATCAGGCTTCTGTTAAAAACACATTTGGCGACTGGTGTAAAAAACTGAGACGAACGCTCTTTATCGTCTCCCAACGGGCGAAACACGGATTTTTGAGAGGATGTGACGGAAGACCGCAGGACAACACAAGCAGCCTCTTACGCCCTAGGCCATGGATCGAGATTAACTCTTGAGCGCTGTCACCTACACTCGTGTTACCTTGTCCGGAACGAAGAGGAGTGACCATGGGTTGTATCTATCTCGAGATCGAAGGTCGATAGTTTTTGGTGGACACTACTGTTGATCAAGGCTTCATGAAAAATAGACAAGTTGACCTGTTGGGTCGCATGAGAAAAAAAAGAGCCAGAAACAAATATTTAATCGTTTTCCCCCATAGCGACTGTTCCGGGAATCTTTCAGCAAATAGCCCCCAAAAAAAGCTTGGAAAGATTTTGGCCAAACTATCGGCTTTCCATTAGCATTGGTCTTACCTACCAGGTATTAATAATGGAACTACTAATAATGTTGCTTGCGCGCTTCCACTGGATGGTTGATTGTATGACCAAGCCTTACCCGTATGGGACAGATTGTGATATAGATCACATACATAATACAGATCATGTAGATCATATAGATCATGTAGATCATATAGATCATATATGTATACGTATAAGTGTCATTTTTTTTTTCTCTTCGGGCACATCTCTTCGTGCTCGCACCTTTGTCCCAAACGTCGGATGGGGTGGGCACAATTCGATCGTCGGGGTCACGTTGCCGGAGGTTTGGGCGCGATCCGTGCAGTGTATCACGCGTGGCAAGCCTTTTAAACTTTTTTGGCCTTGGGCATACTCAAGGCAAATCTCCGGGATTCCGCAACTTCCTCGGGGACTGGATTTCTGCGTCCCCTATCCCCGTGTACGCACGTAAGATTTGGATGCAAACCGGGTTTTTCCGCTCGTAGAGGGTACACATACATTTCCCTATTTTTGCAAAGAGCACCACGCTACGATCCTGCCGCCCAACAGTAGTCTAGCCCCCTAGCAGCAGCAGCCTGCAACTCTATGCGCGTGTGGCTGCTGTTGTAGTAGATGATTGCTTTGATCGGAGCGTGCCATTTGTCACCCCACCACACCCCATATTTCTGCATTGTGCTGCCGCTGCGTGCGCATGTCCATAACATGTCCATAGATCGCGCCAATTTGGGCGGTAATATAGGTACATTTTTTAGAGTAATTCATAGACCAACCCATCCTTACGTTTACGTCCACATTCTTTGTGTCGAAGATTTTGCCCACACCACAGATGACAGGCACCAGACAACATGAGAATAGCAACACGCTACGTGTGCAACCCTGCCGCACAGCAGCAGTAGCAGTAGGATACATCATGTACGTGCGCGTGGCGAGTCCCCCGTATGCTGCGGCGAGCTGCGTTTGTTGGAGCCTGTTATCTGTCACTCCACCATACCGCATATTTCTGCTGTGCTGCGGCTGCGTGGGTGTGCTCTAGCTCACAGCTCTTTGTTCGCGTAATTTTGGACGGAAATACAGGGACCGTTGGGATAGCAATTAGATACTACCAATCCTTACATTTTAGTCCACGGAGGCAGTTTTTTCACGCACATCAATTTCTACGGAGATTTCTTGCCTACGTCACAGATGATAAGACACCAAACAAAATGCGGGAAGCACGATGCCGTGTGTACGACCCTGCCGCCCAGCAGCAGCAGCAGCGGCAGCAGGCAGGGCCATGTGCGCGTGCCATATCCTCTCCATACGTGCTACGAATCCCGCAAACAATATCAAAATTCCCCACCTAAAGTATAAATACCAATACTTACCATTATAGTGGACAAAAAATAAGACACCTCTCAATAAAAACTCACTCATATAGTATATTACGAGTACCAACAACGCAGCTTGCAAAGATGAGTATTGACCTGAAATTCGTCAAACTCACGGCTGACGTCCTTGAAAATTAGTTGAAAAATATCCTCCGTTTGCGCACTATCGCCTCTATGCTCTCGGAAGCTGTCTTGGCAAGTGCGTCGGCGTACGATGTATTGTCCTCTTGCTCCCTCGTTCTCAATATATGCTCTTTTAATTATTTTCTTCAGTATAAGCCACATCCCACGCCATCGGTGTGGGTCTGTCATACCCGCCCAACAACACGTGCCGCTTCCTGGCGATCCCTAAGTAGCTGGAGTTCGAAGCGAGGCCCTCTCCCAGGAATTAACACGTATCCTACAAACGGTCTAGAATTAAATGTTGTGTTTTGAGCGTGAGTGTTTTCTCGATGGCAACATAACAGATCGCGGTCATGGGCACGTCTATCGAGTACCCAAAAAGTGTAAAAAGTACTGCTATTGAGTACACCCAAGAAAGTACCGGTTAAATGCGAAATCGTTATTTTTTCGGGGCAAGTTTTTTTGTATGTACAACAAATCAAGGTTATGTTCTGTAGGGTTTGGAGATTCCGGGTACGGTATGGAAGTCTTACAGAACTTCCAGAAGTTTCGGGTACGGGTATGAAAGTGTTATG